>JARVGQ010000116.1:14397699-14407831 GCA_031762355.1 Hypsolebias martinsi | reverse complement strand
AGTGTTTCGGACGTAAGACGAAACGTTTATAAAATTTTTTTTTTTTTTTTTTTTTTTTTTGCTTTGTTTTGTTTTGTTTTTGAATGTCCAGAGGACCAGACTAACCTTTTTAGACTAAGAAATAAACATTTCTAAACCTAGGTTTTATCACCCTTATAGCCTCCACAGAGCTGGAGTCTCCCCAGGCTTGAAACAAACTTACGTCCACAGATAGCAGACATTTCCACGGGGAATTAGAGCACACGTGCAGCAAATAATAGTGCTTTTTTTATTGCATCATTTTGCTGAAGAGGATGACTTTTCTTCTGCTTTCCCCCCTCTCTCTCCAAGACGCAGCCCAAAAAGGACCAGCTGGCAGAGTCCTCGACACTCAAGCAGGGAGACCCTTTACAAAAATGAATGTGAGCCTCTTTGTTCCTTCGTTTTTCCTTCCCTGTCTCACTCTCAGTGCAATTATCAGAACACTGGCGACATATTGCTCTGAGTGTCCCAAATGAAGCTACGAATTTGCCACAGATCGAAATCAAAAACCCAACCGGCTTGTTCGGGTGAAATGAGACAGAACGAGCTTTTTGCCGAACAGAGACATGTAAGTGATTAACGCCTAAAGCTCTGAGCTGCTGGCACAAAGCCAGACCTGCTGCACAGGCTGGCAGGGTCAACATGGGGGTGACATGTGACCGGCCACATGATTCACTGTTGAAAAAAACAACAATAATACAGTTTCTCATGCATGCCTATCTATAATAGAGTCATTTGCTGTGATTCCAGTTTCTCAGTCAAGTTGTAGTACAAACATTTCGCCAGCAGAAGGTGCAACAGTATTTGTTTTGCTCACAGACGCAGGGGACCAGATTTCAGTCAATGCTATCTGCAATGTGCAACATGATGTGTTTGAATGCAGACATCTTGAAGGGATTGTTGCACCGCCTGTCACATACAAGACAGGTTTACATTAGGAAGTGAGCAGTACAAACTATATCCCTTTTCACAGGGGTGTTGATCCAAAGTTTCAGATAACCATCAGTAACATGGGCCTAGATGCTGAGCTTGGTCAACCTAATGGATTATGTTAGGAAATGTAACTTGTAGTCAGTAATGCATTTTGCTTTTAATGCAATCTCTCCACCATATGCTTTGGTTTGAGTAGCATTTTATTAAAAGCCATCTGGCGATTGGTTTGAGTATTTATCTCCATTTTTTTCTTCCTAAAACGAGTCACTTCCAACCACTTGGTTGTAGATAAACACGCCGGACTGCTCTCACTCCGTTCTCCTTGGTAATGTATTTTATTTGGATTTCCTGAAAAATTAGGTAAGCGTCATCATTATCCAATCTGTCTCTGTGGCTCTTCTGCAACTCAGCAGGGTTCACAGACCGGCCTGAGGAGCTCAGGGGTTTTCCTGTGCACACACACTTGATCAAAGGCTCCAGAGGGTTTGGTTTCAACATCGTTGGCGGCAGCAGGCCAAGAGAGTTCCTCCAAGTCTACAGCGTCACAGCAAGTGGACCCTCAGCTCTCCAAACAGGTAACATTAGGAGAAGACAGGTGAAGCACAAACTCTTCAAACAAATTACTTCCTTTGGTCAAAACACTTCATTTGGTATGTTTGTTCAAGTGATGCAACCTTTATAAACATTTTTATTTAAATCAGAAGTATAGTTAGTGCAGAATTCTTGGTCGATTTCGCTCTTTATGAGTATAACACTAAAGATTTCTGATCGCCCAGAGAGTGTAGATCAAAACCCTTAATCCTCAGGGTCAGCGCACCATAATCTTGCTATCATAACATTTGCAAATACTGTAGCGCACAGCCTGTTTACGTGCATGCACGCAGTGCTTGTACAGGCAGATATCATCACGTTGGGAGGCCAGGGCACAGGCTGTCTCTGCAGGGACTGATCTGGTTCATATCTGTTAACAGGCTGGTTTAGGAGGATTAGGTTTTTTTTATTTTTTTATTTATTTGGGATTAGTCCCCACCCCTACGACACACACGCACAGGGTTTTATTCTCAAAATACATATAAAAAATGAACATTTTCAAAGCCCAAGAACTAAACTATACCTAAAATCAAATGTAATATTTCCATCTATGTGCTTGTTGTAGCGGACATCTTGGTGCACATCGACAGCGTTTGTGTGTTGGGAGCGTCGCACAAAGAGGTTGTAGAGATGCTCAAATCAGTCCCTGTGGGCCACAGCGTGGATATAGAGGTTAGAAGGGGGTATCCCATGCTCTTCAACCCTGACGGTCGTCCCAAGCAACCCTCGCCAAGATTACTGGACAGCGAGGACCGTGTTCTACCCACCACCACCCAGCCTCAGTCTCTTCATCAACTACCTCGCCTCCCAACAGCTGCACCCCAGACCCAGCACTTTAACGGGCTCCACAGTGACGGGGGCTACATGCAACCCGGTGTGACTCTAGATGCCAACGGAAACGCAGTATCTTTTGCCTCCAGACCACCTCCCCCGTACAGACGCTCCAGCGTGAGCAACGCCGCCGTTTCCTCCCCTGTTCTCCCGCCTCGGTTCCTGAAAAGTTTGGCCAGGCTGCAGTCCCTGGACCCGACGCTGGCCAGCCAGAGTGACAGTGAAGTTGTTTCTGCGATTGGTTCCCACAGGTAACACCTCGTACAGCATGAAGGGGGTCCACATAGCCTAGAGACACACAGTAAGGTGCAACGACTTTAGTTTTGATCGTAACTACCGTTCTGCTTTCTCGTCAGGGCGTCAATGATACGAAATCACAACAATAACTCTCTTTCAACGCCCCCCCATCTTTTACGCTATGGAACTTCAAAGTCATCTGAAAGTGACCTGTCCACCTGCACCGTCCCAGGGTCTCGGCTCCCACTGCCTGAGTCACCACGGAGGCCTTGCTCTTCCCCCAGCGGCCCCAGCAGCGCTCACTCTCACCTCTTCAGACCACACACCTCCCACCTCAGACCTCCTTCCACTTCAGACAGCCCCCACCACCGTGGCTTTAATGGCTTCCATGGCAGCACCAGTCCAACTGCCAGCCCCAGCAGTGTGTCTTCACCTGGGGCGATGAGTGTCGGCAGCGGGTTTGGGAGTTTCAGCGGGGGGGAGCTGGTCCCAGTGGTCTTGACGCAGACTGAAGAAGACAGAGGCCTCGGCTTCAGCCTGATGGCTGGGGGCGCTGGGGGCAGTGTGACTGTAGTGGAGAGAGTCTGGGACAGGAAGCAGTGTAACTCCCTGCAGCCAGGGGATGCTGTTGTCAAAATCAATGGAGCCGATGTCCAGAGCCTCAGTCATGCTCAGGTACCAGAGGAATGGCATGTTCACTGTCAGGCCTTTAAAAAAACTTCTCCCTAGTAGTTTGCTTAAATACAAATAATCTGCTTTATCATGTACTTAACTGCTGTTTAATATATTGTATTACTTTACATTATTAGTATTTAGCATATGTCTTAGATCTTTTAGCGTATTGTTTAGTATTCATTGAGCATATATCTTAGTGTTTTTCTTAGATTCTCATGTACTGTTTCTTTTTATACTTCATATTTTGGCTATTTTTTATGGGGTGCCATTTGTACGGTTACACAGTCAAAAATTAACAGCAGTGTTTTTGGTTTATTTAGCCTTTCCTAAGGAAAAAAAAAGTTTTTTTTTGTTTGTTTTTCAACGTCATATTTTCACCAATTCATACATTTATAAATGTCATAGTTCCAAACTAAATATTTAATTTACAAGCTATATATTTATTTTACGAACAACTTAACTTGTAAGCTAAATATTTAGCTACACACTACATATTTAGTTTACAAACTAAATGTTTATGTCCAAGATAAATTTTTAATTTACAAATATTTAGTATATAGTCAACGAGTTAGCAGAGAACATCGGACGAGCTGTTCAAATGGCTATACGGTCGTTCACTCATGTCCATGTCCAAAAGAAAAGAATGAAGATAAAATATGGCAAATGAGAGAAAACTGAAGTGATTCAGTCTGGCCAGCTACAACTCGTCTTCTGCTTCTTCTTCTAATTCTGGTGTTTTATGATGTTTTGGCAAGAGGTGTGTATATAGAGGTTTGTCATTTATTTTGATAGTCCACTTCCGCTTTTCGGCAAGGAATTTGCATAGTAGCTAAATATTTAGGTTTGAGCTAAATATTTAACTTGCAAGTTAAAAATTTAGCTAGAAGGCTAAATATTAAGCTAACAAGTTAAATATTTGGGTCCGAGCTAAATATTTGTTAGCAAATTAAATATGTATATATTTTTTTTAAATTAAATGTTTAGTTTGGAAAATAAATATTTAGGTCGGAGCTAAATATTTAGTTAGCAAATTAAATATTTATTTTGGAAATTAAATGTTTAGTGTAGTAAATAAATATTTAGGCCCGAGCTAAATATTTAATTAGTAAATTAAATATTTAGTTTAGGAATTACATTTTTTGCTTAGAAATTAAATGTGTAGTTTGTAAGTTAAATATGTAGCTTGGACAACAAATATTTAGTTTGGAAAGTAAATATTTGGTTTTGTCAATAAATATTTAGCTTGGAAGTTAAGTATTTAATTTACACCTAAAAATGTAGTTTACTAAGTAAATAATAAACTGGCAAGTTAAATATTTTGTTTGTTAATTAAACATTTAGTTTGTAAACTAACTAAATATTTAGCTTGCTAACTAAATATTTAACTTGCAAGTTAAGTATTTAGTTTGTAAATTAAATAGTTTGGAACTATGACATTTATAAATGTATGAATAACATAGTGAAAATATGACTTTGAAAAAAAAAATTTTTTTTTCGTCTGAATGACTAAATAAACCAAAATATTGCTTTTTAATTTTTGAGTGTGTAACTTTAAAAACGGCACCCCATAATTTCTGAGTGTAACTGGAACCCTGAGTACACAATTTCGTTCCACCTCATGTACCACATGTGATGCGAATGACAATAAACTTGAACTTAACATGTATTTTTTAAAGGGTTTATTAGATTAATAGGAAAATAC
This sequence comes from Hypsolebias martinsi, assembly GCA_031762355.1. Classification (NCBI taxonomy): domain Eukaryota; kingdom Metazoa; phylum Chordata; class Actinopteri; order Cyprinodontiformes; family Rivulidae; genus Hypsolebias; species Hypsolebias martinsi. The sequence goes on along the minus strand of JARVGQ010000116.1, from coordinate 14,402,841 downwards.
CATTATATGTGTTCTTACAGATAAAAACAATTCTGCAGGAGCACACCAAACAAGGAGAAGTAATCCTGCTGGTTTACAGAGGAGGTAAATAATTCACATCCACTGTAGAAACAGAGACTTTTACTAACTTACCTACAAATAATCACCCCTTTAGGTTTCTTTTTTCATTTTGTCATCAGGCAATTATCATTCTGTTTCTCCTGGCTCCTTTCGGAGACTCCCTCCACCTCTCCTGCGGCCCCCACCACCTCCTGTTTGCACCGACAACTCCTCTGTGCTCCCTGAAGTGCTGCCCAAGCCCCGTACTTCCACAGACACCCCTCCATCTCCAGTCCCCTTGAATTCCTCGCTGATCCAAAGCACCAGTTTCTTGGAGTCGATTCCAGTGACCCTGACCATGGAGCCCAAAGACTGGACTGATATTGGTCTGGAGGACGAGGCTGGCGGTGTGTCGGTGCCTCATGCAGCTCGGGAAAATGCGAGAGGGGAACGAAGTCGACAGTTTAGAGGGTTTGATGTGGAGCTGAGGAGAAAGCCCGGGGAAGGCTTTGGCTTCGTCATCGCGTCTCAGGATGTGGAGAGTGGCAAAGGTCAGAGTTATTAGTGTTGTAAAATGCAATACTGTATTAAATGTTTCTCACCAAAGGCTGAATCTTTTGCAACCTTTTACAAACACTTGGTTTTCACTAAAGGTATTAACTCAGAGGTCTACGCCTGGGGCAGCGGTGGCTGAGTGGTAACAGAAGTTGTCCTCCAGTCGGGGTTCAAGTTCGATTCCACCAGTAGTCACATGCCAAAGTGTCCCTGGGCAAGACACTGAACCCCTCACTGCCTCCGATGTGTGTCCCTTCGGTGTATGAATGTGATCTAAAGCACTGATTATAGATCTAGTAGAGTGCTGTATGAATGGGTAAATGAGAGCACAGATTGTGTTGTAAAGAGCTTTGAGTGTCATGTAATATAGAAAGGTGCTACATACTGTGAGTACAGTCCATTTACCATTTATGTCCAAATCCCTGCAGGCCTACGATGTTTTAATAGAATGAAGGCCAGTAGCCTACACATTATTAGGGAGGTAGTTTTGAGTTTGTATTTTTTAAATTGCATCTAACTACTGTGACTGTATTGTTGGGAGCTTTGGTGTGGCTGTGGAAAATGACTGCCAGTTGGGAGGGTTGTTGGTTCAATCCCAACTTCCCTCACCAAAGAACGCACTTGATAAAGAGCTCATTTATACCAGTGGTACCTTCCTGAATGTTTTTCACCTCTCAGTGTTCTTCTGTTAACGTCAACTTGTTCATGTTCTGTCGGAGAACCAACCTTATCACCTTTCTGGGGACTCTTTATTGTATGTGTAGCAGGTGAACTGCAGCATCCTTGAGATGCATCAACCACCACCACCCCCGTTCTCTTGTATTGGCTGCCACAGGATGCAGTTAGGTTTGTTTTATGGCCTGAGATAAACATGTGTTTGTGTTTTCATGGTGACACTGAGGTTGTAGGCGTGGCTTTTTTTTTTTTCTGCAGTAAAAAGGCTGTATGTTCTTATAAACCATCTTGCCCCCCCCCCCCACCTTGCCCCTTCATTTCACTTTTGTCTTGTCACAGAAACTAGTCTCTTTTTCTTTCCCATCTCCCTCTCTCCTTTTCTGCCTCCCTCGTCCCGTTAGCTCCCACCCACTCTCCATCTCTCACCCTTTCCTCTCTGCAGTAAAAGCGTCCGGTCTGGTTTTTCAAAAAGATTAAAACTCTCCCTCTCTCCCCTCCCTGTCTGCCTCACTCCTTACCTCCCGCTCTCCCCGTCACCCTCTGAATGCTTATCAGAAATGCTAGACTGAGCGTTTCCCTCGCTGCAGACCAACCGAGGGGACCAACCTGTGCTTCAGCTCCTGTTGACTGCTGCTCCTAAATCTCCGCCCTGCTCTGCCTGGAATACAAGATTTCCTAATCGTTCTGTTTTCATTTTTTGCTGTGCATGCTTATCAGAGAGCCATGCTGGAGAGACTACAGTCCGCGTTGAAAACTGTGAAGGAGTCTAAACGTAATTATCTGCTCTGTTTCTTGCTGTGGGGTTACCAGAAATGTGGATGTTTTCATGCGGCGTTGCTCGTTCTGTGTTGCACTCAGTAAAGTTCGCCTGTGTTGACAGCATGGAAGTTGGATTGTCACGCTCACATGTTCAGACAGCTGATTGCACTGTTTGTAATCAGGCTGAATGAAGCAGCACTTTGTGGACGGGACTTTAGCTCCTGAAATGATGAGTTGATGATCTGTGCATTAGAGTGGTCAGGGAGATTCACATGCACTGGATGGAAAGGCTTAGCGGCGGTGTTTCAGTGAGGCATGGTCCACCTCTGGTCTTAGTGGTGCATCTAACAGCGTCTGTGTCCGCAGCTTCATTTGGGCTGCAGAGGAGAACTTTACGATGACAGGAAGGGGGGTTGTTACCCTCCATGAGTGGTGATCAGTGCAGCATGTCAGAGGCAGGCGGGCTGCGGGGCATACTGCAGTGGGATAGATGTGGACAGGAGAACTTTGGTGGTGGGGGGGTGTTAGACCCTGCAGAATAAAGCAGCAGTCCATCTGGATGCATCTGTGTGTTGTTTAAATGCATTCGTTTGTGCATCTGTGGCTGAGCATCCCAAGCTCTCTGCCTGAGTCACTGAGCGTGTGTGTGTGTGTGTGTGTGTGTGTGTGTGCGCGCACAATAGAGGCTGTTTGTGTGTTTATTCATGTGTTTATTCATGTGTTTGCTGATGTATTATGCATGATAAGAAGACTATGTCCAAATCTGCCTTGGCTTTGATTTGACCTGATTGCTGTTTCTGCCTGGGTCACCCAGATTACACCCAGATCGGAGATGTTTCTGGGCTCTGATTTATAGGCCCTGCCTTTTAACGGATTCATCCTCCCCCGTGTGACATGCACTTCATTTTGCATGACATATTCCCTGGCCCCTCATCACAACTTTAATCTGTTAACAAGCGCACCCTTTCACAGTATAAATCAATTCAAACGTGCTATTTTTGTCCCAGTGGGACGGAGAGGGAAAAGGATTTGATAAACTCAGCTAAATGGGAGCCTCTGAGTGTTTTTCTCGTCTGATGGGTTATGTAAGGCCACTGGCAGGACTCTGGAGGGGCCAGCTGTCACCAAAATGCTGTGTACTCTCAAAGCAGGGTCAGGGAGAGAGTAACAGGGAGTTAACTAAAACACAGGCTGGACAGACAGAGGCAGCCCGCAAAACTGCAAACTGTAAAAACCTTTTTAGCTGCTGAAGATTACTAGATGGAAATTTAATACTGATTAGAGCCAAACTAACTTCTGAGAGAGCTCATTAGATGGAGAACAAGACAATTTATATGATAAGTTCAATGTTTTACTTCCAAATTCTGTTGAATCGCAGCAACAACACATTTACATATAGTCTTTGACCTCTGTCACATGTTTTATTTATCATGCTTATTAATATTACAGATCGTGCAGAGGCTGGAGGGGATGATGGCCAGAATTTATTCTAAAATAATGAATTTATTCAGCCTGCACAATAAAATAGACACAGTTTGTGTGTGATTATGTGATTATGTGATTGTGTTGCGCAAACCAGCAACACGTTTACCGCCTTCAAATTTGTGGATTTTATGTTTAACTGAATACCCAGAGACAAGAACTGAATGGTAAATAATAAATGGACTGTACTTATGTAGCACATTTCTATCTTATCAAGACACTCAAAGCTCTTTACAACACAATCTGTGCCCTCATTTACCCATTCATACAGCACTCTACTGGATTTTACAAAGACTGATCAGTGCTTTTATCCCATTCATACACTGATGCGACACACATCGGGGTCAATGAGGGGTTCAGTGCCTTGCCCAGAAACACTTCGGCATGTGATTGCTAGTGGAACCTAACCCCCAACTCTCCCAATGGAGGACGACTGCTCTAACCACTAAGCCACAGCTGCCCCGACTGAGGAGTGAACAAACATAAAGACAGATAATAAATTTAAAGTGGTTTTATTATATAAAATAATTATATATAATTATTATAAAACACATCAGGAACCCTGAGGAGCAAGGACATGAGTTAGACGTTTTCAAAGAGGAGGATGACATTGTTGGTAGATTTCAGTTCTTACTGTAGGGTGGGTAGTAGGGTGTGTGGTTGGACGGTGAGGAAAGCAGCTGAGGAGACACAAGAGATTTCCAGGGGTCTTTTAAAGAAAGTCTGGGCACAGGTAGTTCATGAGGAGAGACAAAAGGAGCAAAAGGAACACAGGTAAGTCTTTGTCAAGATCATAGAATACAAAAGGACTAGAAGCACGACCACCAGAGGCAGGTAATGCTCCAGCGGCGAGGAGAAGTCATCTACTGCCTTTTATACTCCAGACGTCTCGTTAAGGAGATTATCTACAGGTATGGAAATGTTGGCGCCATCTAGTGTCTGCAAAGCAGCAGGACAAACAGGAACTCCCACAGATTTTAGAGGAGTTGAAACTAAAAGTCATTGACACGGAGTAAAGTTTGAGTCTTGTCGTGTACAGTGTAACAAATGTCGGACAGAGAAATGTAGCTGCACACGTTCTTTCTATGATACTTGGTTTTTGAGGTGAAAGACGAATTATTAAACAGGAAAAACTGTTACCAGGGTGGAAAGATGGAGAGGACAGGAGAAGCTTTTCGTGGAGACAAAGGAGAGGTGTAATAAAGGCCAGAGCTGAATTATAGCTTGTCTTGAGATTTTTGGCTCATGTTGAGTGGATGGAATTCTTCCTGCTTTTAACTGAACTAACTTTAAGTTAAAGTGATTAAAATCCTGCTGCACCGTCATCAGATCAAGTCTGAACCACCGAACTGATTTTGGTCCGTCCTGTTTTCAGCGGCGTCCCTTTTCCCCCATCGTTTTGTGACCATCCGGCGAGGCAGTCCGGCAGCAAAAAGCGGTCAGATCCGAGCAGGAGATCGTTTGGAGGCTGTGGAGGGGAGGCCGGTGGGGGCTCTGCCCCATCGGGAGCTCGCTCAGATTCTTCGCAGGGCAGGAAACACACTGCGTCTGACCATTGTTCCCCGCTCCACCACCTGTGAGTTCACACACACATCAGACAAAAACACACAACTTGGCTCTGAATGAAACACC
>JARVGQ010000116.1:14338118-14350829 GCA_031762355.1 Hypsolebias martinsi | reverse complement strand
TAAACTTTTGATCTGTGATTTGTGTTCTATTCTGAATAAAATATTAGATGTTGGCACCTCCACATCATTGCATTCAGCTTTTATTCACAATCTGTTTAGTGTCCCAACTTTTTTGGAATCTGGTTTGTAGGATGGGAACCACTGGGTTAGAATAAAGTTGAACTAAAAGCTGTGTCTCTTCTTTAAACATATTTGCGGGAAATAATATGATCCTCTGCGGTGACCGGCGGAGCCTGAACGAGCGAGGCCAGGGCCCGCCCACCCACTCCCGTGGGTTGGCAGCACAGGGGATCTTTCGCGGTGACCAGTGGAGCTTGGAGCCGGGGAGGTGATGCCCTGTCCGGCCTGAGGGGGCTCTGAGGAGAGGACCGGGGGGACCAGCGGAGGTTCATCTAGCTTGCTCTGAATTTTGTCATTGGCCACCAAGCACAAACGAATGCCTGCACTTGAGCATTAGACCACTGTGTTGTCATTATTGTTTTTAAGATCTTAAAAATAGGTGCAGTCGGTCCTCGAGTTATTGCAAATGGCGGATCAAGTTATTGTGAAAGTTTCTCAAACAGCCAGTGACTCCACCCCCTGACCAATCAGTGACCAACAGTGGTCTGATGTCACGTTTTGGTGCCAGCTTGGCCCGGTTGGAACCCCAGAGAAAATGGTACTGAAAAAGGGGATCGGTTTCACGGACCGTTATTAGTGGAAAGGCCTTGGAACTGTGCCGAGTCGAACTGTGCTGTACATTTACTAATGGAAAAGGGGCATAAATGGACTGGGGCTGATGAGGAGATTTGATACAGATGTCTTATTTGTAATGGGGAACAGTTGAGGATGGGTGTTGCAGGACAGAGAAGCAATAACAGACTGAGAAAAAAAGTCTTAAGACTGACTGGAAACACCTGGAAACAATGAAACAACTGAACACAAAGTCATTATCACAGGAAACAAACACAAAGAAAAAAACTTAACTAAATTCCTAAATCAATCAAATGACACAAAGCACCCAGAATCATAACCCTTTAAGTTTACATTTGAGGATAAGTTAATAAGTCTCACAGTAGTTGAGCAAATAGCAAAAGTTATTGGAGGAGAAAACTAGTAACTCCTACTGTGTTCATATTTACTGCTACACATTTTCATGTTGTTTTAATGCCTGTTTGCAGGGATTTTCATGTTTGGCACTTTTACAAGCGTGGATGACAATTAAATTCCACCTAACCTTGAAGTGAACAAGTAACTGCCTCAAACTTGTTCCTGCAGATGTCAAGAAAACTTCATAAACTGAGACAAAAGAAAGTGAAAGGCAGACTTTTTTTTAAAAGTTAGCACCTTCATGTTACATCAACTGTATGCACAAATTCTTTTACATTCTGGTTTGAGTGGCAGAGATTATCTGATGAGATAATTTGTAATTTTCTTTTTGCTGCATCTTATCTTGAGCCGTGCAAACAATCCAACTCTGCAACACTTTGCTTTGGTGCTTCACATAGTTTCACCTAAAATTGCTTCTTCTCTCAAGAGAGTGTTTGAGCTATAGGGGAGGCTGGAAATGTAAGCGTGTTGGCGGTGCAGGAATGCTCCAGTGTGACTTGTGAATGTTCTGATTGTTTCCTTTCGCCCAGTTCAAAGAATGAGACGCCATTTACAGAGTGGCTGCGCTGCATTTCTGATCTCTTAAAGCCTCAAAAAAATTAATAGGAAACGTTATCACATCGCACATCTCCAAAGTAATTAGCGGGGATTTTGCTGAGGGTCGTTTTCATATTTGCAGTCCTCATTTTGAGTAATGCGCTTTGGAAGAAACTGTGAAATTCGTTCTGAAGTTGGAGATAAAGGGATTAGAAACAATATGAGATAACTACATATTCAGTGTCCAGTTTGATGCAATTATTGGCTTCCCTGTGGCACCTGAGAGGTTAATCCACCAGCCTCATGTCCTGCTGAGGGTTCAGTCACACAGTCCCATCTACTGCTGCGCTTTCAACACACCACATCAATAATATATGATCGAGGAACAGGAGGCAGAGTTGTTTTTCAGCCCATTCACTTTTCATTCTTTGTCCTCTTATTTTCTAAACTCTCTCTCTGATCACGTTTTAGTTTATTAGCATGCAGCCATCTGTTTCAGCTCCTGTTAAATGGTTGAAGGAAGTGAATCTGTTGGCTGGTCCTCAGAAAGGAGCCTCTAGAGACATGTTGGCACTCTATATAGAAAGCAGGCTTCTTACATTAATAATGAGACTCAGATGCCAGCTGTGATATGACCACAATTATGTTTTTACAACAAACCTTTTAATATCATCCCTTTCACTGTCTGTTTCTAAGTCCTGTTGAACTCTTTGATGCACTTTTTGGTCAAACTGGAGCTGCAGCAGAGATTATTTTGTTGCAGGTTTTAGTCACATCAGTACTTTCTGACTCGTTGCTTTTAATTTAATGACTCAGATTTGATTCAGTTTAACTAAAGATATTCTTTTTGTTGAGGATTTCAGGATCTCACTTGGGCCTGGTGAGTTTGTGTTACAGTATTAGGCAGCATGGTGGTACAGCACTGTTCCCTCGCAGTGGGAAGGTACTGGATTTGGAGCAGGGCTGGGGCCTTACTGTTAGAAGTTCACATGTCCCCACCTACAGGTGTGGGTTTTCTCTGGCTCCAGTTTCTTCCCACAGTCCAAGAGCAGTCATGTTAGGTTAACTGGTGACTTTAAATTGAACTTAGATGTGAGCATAATGGTTGTCTCATGTGTGGCCCTGTGATGGACTGGCAACCTGTTCAGGGTGTACTCCACCTCTATATCACCACCAGCAAGCACCAGCTCCCTGTAATCTTGAGCAGGATGAAGAGGGTATAGACAACAGATGGATTTATATCAGATCAAGTCAACGTTTATTTATATAGCACATTTACAACAACCACAGCTGACCAAAGTGCTTCACAATAATTCCAACATCATAGATAAAAATATGATCAAAGACATAAAATGATGATATATGATCATAAAAAATGCAAAAAAATTAAGAGGTTAAAAAAGTTATTAAATACTTTTATGTACTGTACTTCATTTCTACAGGACTTTGTCACCATATCTACTTTATTTTGTACATTTGGATGTTCTTTGACATTTGTACCTCAGAAGTCAGCAGCTAAGCTAACCTGAAGTTAAAAGTGAGCAAAACCAAAAATAATCAGCTAAAAGGATTTTTTTTTAACTTCTAAAAAGTGAAATAGTGAATTCGACAACCCAAAACAAATCTTGTGACCTAAAGATAAAACTCAAATACAAACAAAGGAGGACTTTGAGCAGACAATGTCAAAATACCCCCAACACGTAGACTACTGGAACTCTGGAAAGTGCAGGGCACCAAAGATTTGACAGCAGACCACTGGAGACCCCTGCAGGGTAGACTGGCTGAGGGGGGCACACGTGGAGGATTCTAGCAGCTGCAAATAGTTACAGATGAAATGAAAAAAAAAACAGGCACGTTTGATCAAAGTAACAGAATAAAAAGCACGCTGGAATATTGCAAAACCTGCAGCCAACACTAACCTTTTTCATTAGATCATCGATACTGATCCTCAGATGTCTGATCATGTATTGATAAAATGTTTGAAATTTACTACCTGGATTTCCCTTGGAGATCTCTCTTGAATCCTCTGTTCATAATTCTGTATAAACTGCCAGGACAGTTACTCAAGAGTCTCGTGTCTCTGTCCCACCTGTCCATCCTGTTTGGGTCTTTTTCCTGCACCCTCAATTTACTGAAGAATGAAAACATGAGAAGCAAATGAAATGTGTCATGATGTTGACAATATTATGCATGTAAAGGAACTCCCAAACAGCATCCAACCAAGCCAATTTACTTGTTGTTGTTTTAATTTATCAGTTTATGTAGAATTGAACTGGGTCCTGAGACTTCATCAGTCTGACAGCATATTTCTAACAAGTAGGACAGAACCTCAACCCTCCTCAGCCTTAAGGCTGTGTTTGTCCCTCAGATTGTCCTTTGAATGACATTTAGCTGAAGATGAAATGTTATTCTGTATTTTAATAACATTGCTGCTCATGGGAATCATGTTTGTGAATTAATATGGTCAAAAACATATAAACTTACAATTTTGTGTCAACAACTTTTATATACAGTATTTTGTTTCAGAAGCTTTCCCCCCCACATTTTGTAACATTTGAATGTTCACACATGCTCTCATATTTAACTATTCTGCACAGTGATTTAGGCAAAATCCCAACCAAAAAAATCATAAACTGAAAAATTATTTGTTAACAAAGTGTGGCAAATGCCTTATTTGTGTGACAACATGAAATGGATTAAAATAAATTAAAACCATCTGAACTGATAAATGCAACTTTTAAAAGTCCATAAAATAAAAGTCATCAAAATGCTTTACTTGATTGATTATCAACATATGCTGTGTATAAACCTCTAAAGCTGAAATATACATTTGTTTATTGGAAATAAAAATATTGTTTCCCTCACTGACAGCTATAAAGTTTCACAAACGATATTATTATTGCTATTAAAGACCCTCACGTAGTATTTGCAGGTGTCCTGTCCTTCAGAGGGACACAAGAGACAACGACCATTCTTTTTTTTTTTTCCATTTAACCTTTATTTATCCTGGTAGTCTCATTGAGCCACGAGAACTCGTTTTCAAGAGAGACCTGTTAGGGAGCAGATGGTGGGGGTTAAGGGCCTTGCCCAGGGGCCCAGAGTGGGGTGAATGAGGGTGAAGGCAGCTGTGGGTGTTTCACCTTTTTCCACCCACATTTTTTGATGTTGTTTATACCAGGGCTTGAACTGGCGATCTTCCAATCGCAGGCCCACCGTCTCTAACCACTGCGCCACCACTCCCCCATATTCACTCTCCTAGAGAGAATTGAGTTACCATTGAAGCTAGCATGTATGTTTTTGGACTGTGGGAGAAAACAGGACTAGCATTCGGAGGAAGCCCATGCACGCACAGGAAGAACATGCTGAGAGGCAACAGCTCTAACCACTGCTTCACCGTGCCACCCTGGACAAAATGATATCAGTTTTAAACATTGCCCTAGAAATGACCCTTTTCTATGTAAATCATTGCAGATAAATGCAAATGCAAAATGTAATTGCAAGAACTTGATTCAAAACAAAGAAGACACATATAATTTATTCTGTTCTGCCTTTCTGTGCCGGTGTAACACAAAGTTAGGAGTCCATTTTAGACTACTTTTTAGAGGCCCCTCTCAAACAAATTAATTCAAAGTCATGAAAATAATTTAAATTTTATCATTCAAAACTTTTTGTCTTCATGAAAAGAAAAAAAGGAAAACAAGACAGATATAACAATAAAGCAACAGTTTCCTGTACAATCTGAAGCGGTGCTTCCAGGACTGGTTTATTTAAAAAATATAAATACAGTAGTATATGTAAGCTTTTTACTCGTGAATTCTCAAAGACAATACGATAATATTCACCTAATTTTATTTTTTTTCTTCTTATTGTTTTTTAAGTTTAGACAACATGTATTTGCCTGATTCACTATGTGCAAAAACTTATTTTAGCTGTCTTCACAAAAAGGCAAGCATTATTTAGACTGTCATTTACAACCAGTGGAGCATCTTGAACACCCACCTTAATAAAAATAACAGTCAATACATCGTCATGACAACTATGCTCTTTATCCCAACAACTGCCTCGCTGCCCACAAAGGGCCCACAGCAACCGTCACCAAGCAACCCCTCTCCTTTTTTTCTGTTTCTCTATTTAAAGGAGCAGAGGAGGAGGAATGATAAATCATGCTGCAGAGAAAATACGTTTGTATCCAAGAGGAAAGGGAGTTGTTCACAACAACTTGTTGCTCCCAAAATGGAGAAACAATCCACCTTGTCGTGTCCAGGCTTTAGTTGTGCTGATCATTACTTCCCTACAGATGTCAGAGTTGTGCTTTTTATTGCAGGGGCTTCTTGAGTGATCCTGGTGTTGTGCAACATAACTGTGTTGTCCTTGGGGCTGTTGTTAGATTCAACAGCCTAAAGTCATGTGTTGTTAAAGGCACAGGATGTCCTGCCTAAGGACGCTGCATTGTCCCATGATTTCCCCTCTGCACACATCAAACACTCAAAATGTCTTACTATAATCGTATATAGGTTTATTCCAGCACTATCACTTTTTTTTTTTATCATAACCTCAACTGAGTAAGTTGCTTTTTTTGGTTGCCTGAGCAACATCTGTCTGGTCTTGTTTTTACTTTCTACACTCAAACACAGGAAGTGCTTGCAGCCGAGAACAGTGACGTAAGCAGGACCAGAAGCCAAAGCGCTTCCTTTACCAAGGCATCATTTTGGTTCCTTGTTGTAATCAGACTTTACAGAGCCAATCTTATTATGTTTTGAATTTTTTGTTGTCATAACTAGAGTTTTGGTGTGCTGAATGTAATGTTCCCACACATTTCCTGACCCCGGTTGTACTCTGCCTTGCTGTGGGCGCAGCTGACAGGAGGGGGGTGTGGCTAACACCAGAAGACAAATGTAAATGTAGTCAGGAACGTGACGAGAGCTGTTCTCCCAAACACACACTGAGTTGGGTGGATTTTTCTGCACCCTGGGACACTGGAGGATCTTTGAGGCATTTTCTGATAAGTTTATTCTCTTTAATTACTTTTCTGACAGCAGATCAGATGGATTAAGTCTTTAATCTGAACAGCTCAGGATCATTTCTGTGTTTTGGACTGTGAGAGAATCTCGCATGACTTTTTATTGAAACCATTTTGTCATATTTCTCAGTAAGCTGATGATGCTTGTTTTACACTCGCTCCCATTGAAACGACCTGGTTTTTCCTGTCAGTATAGTGTTTCTGGTATGTGGCAGCTTGTTTATGTAGCTGCTGACTGTTCAAAATGTTTTACTGCTGCTGTGCTTGACTGACAAGGACGTCATAGTGGTGAAGACAGACGAGTTGACTTGGCAAAATATTAACTACACTCTGAACTCTTTGGAAGAAGAAAAATGGATGACAGAAGGTTTTTTGTCACATGGATTACCAAATCACTGAGTAAGCAAGGAATGTTGACATGTTCTGGGGCTGATAGTGCTTAAAATAATAAGAATTGCCATCAAGTTCACAATGAACACCACTAAGAGGTGGTTGGCTTCACGGCGCTCTAAAATTTACAAGTAAGTCTGTTTAGTTTTTCTGCATCACTACTTTGTATAACTGCCTGAATACAACAATACTCAGTGTTATGCATGTCAAAATGTTTGGCATAAATCTTTGTCGGGCTTCTTCTTATAGCTTCCACTCTTTGTTTTCTGCAGTGTGGAAGGGGAATCCCAGTGTCCAGAGACGGTCTCCCACAAAGACAACTCCTTCAGCCAGAAGCCTTACCTTCACAGCTCACAGCGCTACACTGACGGCCGCAGCACCGCTCCCTCCACTTCCAAGGGCCCTGCAAGCGTGGCCACCTCCAGCTCAGCGAGCTTGGCCTGGGTGCTGCGAACACGCCACCAGCCTGCAAGTCTGGCCCTCCGCAAGCAGGAAGAGGAGGAGAACAAGAGGTGCAAGGCCCTTTCAGACAGCTATGAACTGTCAACAGATCTGCAGGATAAGAAGGTAACAATACTGAGTGTATTGTTTGTTAAAGGATTTCGGCTGGAGTTGAATGTGTGTTTTTTTGTTTGTTTGTTTGTTTTTTGGTGTTAAAGCTATGATACTTGCAAACGTGGTAATCGACCACCACTGTGCATTTGTCTGTTAGCAAAATATTTTATGAACCACTGGACAGATTTTTATTAAACTTTTAATATGTAATCGTAGGATGCACATCTACAGTGGTGCTTGAAATTTTGTGAACTCTTTATAATTTTCTATATTTCCGCATAAATATGACATAAAACATCTTAAGATTTTCACACAAATCCTAAAAGTTGATAAAGAGAACCCAGTTAAACAAATGAGACTAAATATTATACTTGGTCATTTATTTATTGAGGAAAATGATCCAATATTACATATTTGTGAGTGGTTAAAGTATGTGAACCTTAGAGTCAGGTGTTTTCAAACAGTGTGATGATGATCAGGTGTGAGTGGACACCCTGTTTGATTTAAAGAACAGGATCTATCAAAGTCTGCTCTTCACAACATGTTTGTGGAAGTGGATCATGGAACAAACAAAGGAGATTTCTGAGGACCTCAGAAAAAGAGTTGTTGATGCTCATCAGACTGGAAAAGGTTACAAGACCATCTGTAAAGAGTTTGGACTCCACCAATCCACAGTCAATTCAAGAGCATTGTTACCCTCCCCAGGAGTGGTGGACCAACAAAGATCACTCCAAGAGCAGAGTGGAACAGTCAGTGAGGTCACAAAGGAGCCCAGGGTAACTTCTAAGCACCTGGAGTCTCACATTGACTAATGTTAATGTTCATGAGTCCATCATTAGGAGAACACTGAACAACAATGGTGTGCATGGCAGGGTTGAAGGAGAAAGATACTGCTCTCCAAAAAAGGAACACTGCTGCTAGTCTGCAGTTTGATAAAGATCATGAGAACAAGCCAGGAGGATGTTGAATGTTTTGTGGATGAACAAGATTAAAATATATCTTTTTGGTTTAAATGAAAAGTGTTATAAGAAAGGAAAACTCTGCATTCCTGCATAAGAATCTCATCCCATCTGTGAAACATTGTGGAGGTAGTATTGCGGTTTTTGGGGCCTGTTTTGCTGCGTCTGGGCCAGGACGGCTTGCCATCATTGATGGAACAATGAATTCTAAATTATATCAGAGAATTCTAAAAGAAAGTGTCAGAACATCTGTCCATGAACTGAATCTCAATAGAAGGTGGGTCATGCAGCGAGACAATGACCCTAAACACACAAGTTGTTCTACCAAAGAATGGTACAAGAAGAATAAAGTTCATGTTTTGGAAGGGCCAAGTCAAAGTCCTGACCTTCATCCAATCCAAATGTTGTAGAAGGACCTGAAGCAGCAGTTGATGTGAGGAAACCACCAACATCCAGAGTTGAAGCTGTTCTCTACAGAGGAATGGGCTAAAATTCCTCCAAGTCTGTGTGCAGGACTGATCAACAGTTACTGGAAACATTTAGTTGCAGTTATTGCTGCACAACAGGGGTCACATCAGATACTGAAAGTAAAGGTTCACATATTTTAGCAACATTTTCTTCAATAAATAAATGACCAAGTATAATATTTTTGTCTCATTTGTTTATCTGGGTTCTCTTTATCTCCTTTTAGTACTTGTGTGAAAATCTGGTGTTTTAGGTCATATTTGTGCAGAAATATAGAAAACTGTAAAGGGTTCACAAACTTTCAAGCACCACTGTAACTGAGCATTGAACAGGTTTGTAATGCTTCACCAGGCTTCTAAAGCAGAATGTGTCTGATTGCTTTCATGTTTTCTGTCTTTATGCAACAAACAACACAATTTGATCACTACTGACTGCAAGGCAACTAACTCGGACAGCACAAAAACTATTTTTCTTGGACTGAAATACTCCAAGATAACCTTTACAGTATGTTTCAAGTCAATGTATTTTTAAACAATGAAAAACTAATCAGTGTCGTAACGTTTTGTTGAGTGTGAGCAGGCCCCATCTTCCTGCAAACTAGAAGTGACTCAGCGCCAGTAAAAGTCATGCGTGTCAGTCACATGACAACATCTAAAGAATGTTGCTCAAGAACGGGTCCATCTTTTTCACATGCTTCTAGACAATCTAAGACTTCAGTCTTGAGGCAATGCACTTTGTAATGTCAATATTTTCTCCTTCTAAACATAGTTGCCACATTCCTTCATCAAGCAACTTTTGAGCCAGAGCTAAACATTTTGTATCCAAAGAATTTTAAACTAAGTCCTGAAATTGTTGAATCCTCATCTCAAATTAATTAATTAAAATGTTTTTCAAACTATTATTGTCAGTTAACTAACCCGTTGTCAGATGCAAATAATACAAGTGTATTATTGATCACTCCTGTCTGTTCCAGTGTTGACATCAGGTTTCCTATAGTGTTGTCCAGTTCCAACAAGGAATCTCCAAATGGACCCCTTAAAGAGCGACCTGCTGCTCCTGGACCTGCAAACTGTGGATAATGGGTGTGCTGTGGGAAAAAAAAGAGTAAAAAAAAAAAAAAAGGTTTAATCACAGTATAATGTGACACAATCTCACAAATGCTTTAAAATGTTTGATGTTAATCGTACTGTTTCCGACATTTTATGTTGCTTACATGCGATGGATAGTAGAGGAAAAAGGGCTGCTTGTTCTTGGCCGAGTCGATTATGAAATTGGTTCCGAAGTCACTGTACGCCTTTTCTAGCTCCAGGAAGTTGGCTGGCTGCTGTATGATGTGCTCATTGTGTATGAGTGGGACAGTCACAGCACCGACATCACAAAATCCAAAACACTTGATATCTGGAGGGAAACAAGTCAGGTTATGGCAGGGCCCCTGTAGAAGAAACAAGAAATCAATTAGAGACAATCCAAAATGAGTTTTTTTGAACACATCCCACACTGACCTGGTCATGAGAGTATGGGATTCCCAGGTAATGATCAAATCCTTGTTTGGTTGGAAGAAACTTCCCTTTTTCCCCATATCCTAAGTGCCATTTCCCCACAATGGCGGTGGAATAACCCTGAGCTTTCAACACCTCGGCGATGGTGGTCTCATTCAGAGGAAGACCCCCAATGGAGCCTGGGTAAAGCACACCTGGGTAGATACCTGAGCGGGTCTGATAACGACCTGTCAGCAACGACGCCCTGAGAAACAATGAACATCAATTAGACAGGTAATTTACCTGTGAAGACGCCCAAAAAATGTCTTTCAAAAATATCATATAGGAAATCAGCAGGTGTTTTAACCACTTATTCAATTCTAACGATGTTAGAAGTCAAAGCAGTCATTAATTCTATATTGAATGTTCTGCTACAGTCACAGTCGGTCATATTTAGCACGGCTGGATACCTGGACGGGCTGCAGACCGGAGAAGTGCTATAAAAATCCGCAAAGCGGAGTCCTGCATCTGCCAGGCGGTCCAGGTTAGGAGTGAGCGAACTGGGATGTCCGTAACAGCCCAAGTCCCCGAAACCCAAATCATCTGCGAAGAGAAGAACGAAGTTCGGTTTTGAAGCAGAGCAAGGACCAAATGCGCACAAAATCAAGCAAGCAAAGCGCCTGTAGTTCATTTTGAACCGTCTTTTGTCGCAGAAAGAAGACACTTTAGTTAACCGTCATCTTCAAAGAAACAAGGCGAGCGATGCTGCATTCAATGTCCCTCGGAAACAAAATAAAAATCGCGTAACTAATTAATTTTGTTCAACGTAATTTCCGCACAAAAACAACAACAACAAAAAAAAAATCACTCCACATTTGCTCACAAGGAGTTTCCAAGTGTAACTTTGCTTGTCTAATGAAAAATAACAATTAAATGTGCTCCAACTTTCCTAAACAGTATATTGAAAGATAGAAACGAGCGAAACAACTTGTTTGGAGTTAGATGTTTTTTGAAAAAAAAAAAATCACACAAAATACTCAAATCATTGTCATAAGGATTTTTCGTTTTGCGATGGAGAAACCCATTTTTTTGTCACATCTTTCTTCGTGAAACCCAAAATCCAATGTTCTTGAATGCAACATGAGTTGAGTCACGGAGTCACGAGCTTGTTGACGGAAGTTGTTGATGTCGAGGGAAAATGACGTCATGCCAAATCAGAAAATGTAGTTTTTCTAACACCCTGTGCATGCTCAATAATCCAGGTAGAAACATCAAAAAAAGTTAAGTCTGGTCCTCTGGACATTTTTTTTTGAATGTCCAGAGGACCAGACTTACCTTTTTAAGATAGTTTTTCCAACGTTTGACTTAAATTTTATATTAATAAATTGTCTCATTTATATTTATTATATGTATTTGTAATTAATTGATTCTACTTTTGACATCAGTGATGTGATTCTCTGTCATGTCATGAACACTTTCCACTATTCTCTGTGCAATTTTCATGCAGTTTTGCACAAAATATTTTTTCTTTACATTATTATTTTACTATGTAATTGATTGTTTTGGAATTTATTATTGTATTTTTTTAAAGACATTTTTACTTTTTCTACTTTTTGTTGCAACTACTGTCTTTATTTATTTATTTATTTATTTGTCCTTCCAGGCTCTAGGATAGTCTAAAAATAACGTAAATTTATTTTTAAAATATATTGTTTTTCTTGCTCTTACTTGAGTCTCGATGTGCTCCATGGTCTTCAACACATTCTCTCTTGTGTTAGTTTACGTTTTATCTCTGTAACCATGCTGAACTTGACTGGGTATTGATCCAGCTAGGTCCAAATAAATGTCAACCTGTCAGTTCGTCTTTTGTTCTTCTTATGGTTAGTACTTTGCGTTGTGCTTAATGATGAGCAGAAGACGACTGTAGAACTGAATGCTGTTTAATCTGTATGAAACAAGAGGAACTGGTTCATCACAGTGCAGCACCTTATGAGGAACAGCACTGTAAAAACTACAGTGTTTCCCCTAGTGAACTTGCCATTGCGGGGTGCTCATCTCATCCATAATTTTTGTTGATGGGGAGGGACGGAGACATTTCTGAGCGAAGCTTGTACCAACAGTTTTTGGGCAGGGACGGGGGCGTTCAGCATGAGGGAAGAGGCACCTTTAGCTTTTTAGCTAGAGAGCCTGTATTTTGTGCTCCTAGCTTAGTGCTATG
>JARVGQ010000116.1:14102857-14115019 GCA_031762355.1 Hypsolebias martinsi | reverse complement strand
ACACACACACACACACACACACACACACACACACACACACACACACACACACACACACACACACACACACACACGATGGCTGCAGGGAGTTCAGTCCTTGTGGCTACAAAACAAGCCCAAATCATCACCTCACCACCACCATGCTCAGCTGATGGTGAAGTGTTCGTTTGCTTTTTGACAAACTTTTTGACACTATGCATTATGGGTAAACATCTCTACTTTGCTCTCATCAAGTTTGCTTCTTTCTTGAGGAGCTTTCTAAACCTAGGTCCTGCTGCCAAAAAGTCTTTCTCCTCAAACCCTTCCAAACAAACCAGAATCGTTCATATTTTCCACCAGATGTCCCATCATAACCTGCTGAGGCCCTTTGAGCCTGAAGTGGGTTCTTGTGATTTATCTGAGCACTGACATTCATTTAAACTCAAAAGTACTTTATTAACCCCAAAGGGAAATGAAGTGTTGTCGTAGCTCATCTTCCTGGTTTCGTTCAAGAGTTGTGGGCAGGAAAGATTTCCTGCAGTAAAGTCGAAGAATCTGGCCACAGATACCGATCCGTCCTCCCAGATCCAGCTTGCTGTCAGATCCGGCGGGCCTCTCAGTCCAGCAGGACTCCTCCCTGAGCGACGGCCACTGCTCCCAGCAGTCTACAGAATGAAGGTGCTGGAACGTCCACTCCTGGGAAGATGTCCCTAAGTGTTTTCTACTTGTGGATGATGGACTCCAGATTGTTTTGAAATGACCTTTAACCCTTCCCTGACTGACAAGCAGCATCTTCTCGAAGGCCATTGCCATCATTGCTGCTTGGTATCAACTCACACACTCCAGCAAACAGACAACACTGCTTTAATAGAGGGGGTCACACCTGCTGATGATCAGTTCATTGAGGGTATTTGATCAGCAGGACTTAGTTTTCACCTCACATTTTATTTGTTGTTGTTTAATAAAAGTTGACACGGTGGAATCGGTTGTGTGGTGTTGCACGAGGTTAGACTTGAACAGCTTTAAAACGGCAAAGACCAAAATATGTTGATGCGTCAAACCCTACAAGTGAAAGCGTTGTATTTTTCAGCTCGCAGCAGTGAAAACAGCTGTTTCAATTCAATTAGAGAATTCTCTTTAGAAAATTTGCTCAGTTTATTGAACCATTTGTTTTTTTATTCACCTGAAAACAGATTCCCATAAATACAAGTCGCACTTCGCCCCTTGAACGAAATGTGGAGCAGTTTAAAACTCAAGTTCAGGATCCTCAGTCACCAGAGCTGCCTCGTCAGTCGTCCCACTCATCTTCGTCATCGTCTTCGTCACCGCCGTCATCTTCACTTTCATCTGAAGGAGCACACACACACACACACACACGCACGCGAGCACGTGAGATTTTGTTGTTCTGGTGTGTGACCGTGTCAGATGACGTCATCATTCTGATGCTCACCAGAGGAATGGATGACTTTACTCCTCTTCTGCATGACCATCATGAGAGCACCCACGATGCCCTCCCCTCCCTCAGGTGTTGGAGGTGGAGGAGGATCAGAGCTCTCCGTCACCTGCAGGACACCGTGAACACGTGAACATCTCATGCACATGTCATGAAGTGAACTTTGCACATAAAGAATCTGGAGCACAAACAATAATGTGATTTTTTTTTTTTTTTTTACTTTTTTGAGACTCTTCCCGATTCTGATCTGGTCGAGCAGAGCCCCCCTGCTGTCTCCTCCTCCAAAGGATGCAGGCGGTGCTGGTGCTCCACCAGAGGAGTGGGAGGGAGAAGGTGAGAAATCTGAGGTTAGAGCAGGTGGAGGGAGAGGTGGGGGAGGTGGGGGTGGAGGCCCTCCACCTCCTCTGTTGGGTGCAGATGGGACTAGAGGAGGAGGGGCGCCCACGGCGCGTGGATAGCTCGAGGGCGGTGGGGGAGGCGGCATGCCTTGGGAGGGCCTTGATGGCGGGGGCATCGGAGGAGCTGTGGAGTGGGATGGTGGTGGAGGAGGAGGCATACCGCTTCGGCTCAATGGAGGAGGAGGAGGAGGAAAAGCCCCACGGGATGGAGGTGGCTGGGGAGGCGGGGTGCCTCGTTGGGTCTGACCCGGGATGGGGGGCAGGGGGGCAGAGCGACCTCGTGGAGGTGGAGGGGTTGGAGCAGAGGGACTGGAGCCCGGCACAGGAGGCAGAGGCCCCAGTCTGCCAAATGGAGAAGGAGGTCCACCAACTGTGGGGTAGCAGAGAGAAGATGAAGTTATTTGTAGCCTGTAGGGAGCAGAAAGAAGGAAGGAGTGAGTCTCCACCTTGTTGCGCCGCCCGTCTGACCGCCTCCATCCCTCCATGCTCCTCTATGGCGTTATAGATCATCTTGGAGGTCTCCTCGTCCCTGAGGTCAGCTTCAGCAACGCCTGCTTTGGACAGTATTTTGAACAGGTCAGGGTCCAGGTTGTTGGGGTCCCATCCCACATGTGAGATATGCCTGCAGCAGAAGAAAGAGCAGAACATCAAAGTCAACAGGTAAATGGTGAAACATGTCCCCTGCCTGACATCAGGCATCATCAGCTTTATGGACTTACTTAAACCCACTGGGTGCTCCTATATCTGCTTTGGAAAGTTTGGGTCCCTTTTTTTTGTTCTTCTTGTCCTTCTGTCCTTTGCTGGAGGCCACTGGGGGGACAGCGGGCAAAGGCATGGAACGGTAGCGGGACGACTGGATGTCTGGGTTCTGGATGTCCACAGTGGTCATGTGAAAAGTACTGGGGCTGCCAGGTGGTGGTGCTGGGTGGAGAGATCCACATGACATTCAAATTGAGTTTAAAAATAATAATGTTTCAGCGGCGGTGATTGAACAACTGGAGACATGATGAGATGAAGGAGACCTGAACCTTTTTCAGGTGGAAGTGGAGGCAGGGAGCCTCTATCTGCAGTGACATGAAAGGAGAAAAGACTTCAGGTTATAGTCGTACGTGAGTTAACGCGTTCTTCTGTTAAAGGACTGTTCAACTCACCACTTGGCGGCGGTGGGCGATGTTTCTTTTCTGCCAACAACAAAAAGATGGGACAAACCGTTACGACAAAACAAGTCAATGATGAAAAGAACTGCAGGTTTAAAAGGAAAATAAATATTTACATAGAAATTTTCTATAGGATTCTGGTATTATAAACACCCATATTTATATTGAATTGGCGTTTCTCACGTTTTTACTCCCAAAAGCAACATTGAAACCTTACAGAGCAGAGCTCCTACACAAACCTATTCCAAATGTAACTAGAGGAACTGCATTTCCTGCTAAAATGCAATGTGGATGCTTATTGCGGAAGAATTTGCAGACAAACAGCTGAAATTAGCTAAAAATCATGCTGAAATGTATAGAAATAGAAGAACAATCCTAAGTTAGCAGAAGAAAACAGAAAGAACACATGCTTGCTGAATTAGGTTTAAATAAGCAGAAATGAGCATGCTGAAATTAGCACCAAAAAAAAAAAAATGGCTGAAAACAAGCTGAAAGATCGAAAGAATCTTAAACTACCAGAAGGAAATGGAAGAAGCTGAAATGAGCCAAAAAAGTGGAATGAGCTGAAAAAGCTAAATCAGCATAAAAACAGCGTAGCTGAAATAGCTGAAACTAGCATAATTAAGCTGAAAGGAGTATAACACGTTTAAATTAACAGAAAGAAGGTAGTATAAATTAGTAGAAATTACCAGAAAAATGTGAATTTATCTGAAAACAGCTGTAATTAGCTAATACTGTAAATGCTAAAAAGATAGCTAGTTAGAACATGCTTAAATCAGCAGATGAAAGCAAAAAGAACAAGTTTGTCCTATTTGGCTGAAAGGAGCAGAAATGAGCACCAAAAAAGTAGAAATTATCTAAAAAAAACCCTGAAATTAGCATAAAAACAGCTGAAAAGTAGCTAAAAATGCAGATAGAAGCTGAAATTAGCAGAAGGAAGTAGGGAGAACACATTTTTGCTAAATTAGGCTTAAAAAGTGGAAATGAGTGCAAAAAATGTGGAATTAGCTGAAAAAGCTTAAATCAGCACAAAACAGTTAAATAGTACCTGAACTAGTGGAAAAAATTAAACTTGCTTACCGTAAATAAGCTGAAAGGAGCAAAACAAGATGAAATCAGCAGAAAGAAGTTAGAAGAAGCACAAAAATGTTGTAGTTAGCAGAAAGAACAGCCAAAAGGAGCAGAAAGTAGCTAAAAAAAGTTTAAATTTGCACAAGGAAGCTGAAAGAAGCTGAACCAGAACAAAATGTGAACAGCGCAGTGAAAGGTAGTAAACAGATCTAAAGATCTGAAGGATGTAAAATGAGCTCAATTCAGGAAACAAAAATAAATAAATAAAATGGCAGAAAAGGCTAAATATTTCAAAAAGCTAAAGTTGCACCAATTCCAAAAGTCACAGCACCCTTCTGAATATTTTGATAAATGATCTGTTGAAATAGCACAAAACTTGTGGAACGAGAAAGAAGCAGAAAAATGTACAGAAGAAAAATGGATCACAAAAGTGAGCGTTCACACCAACATACCAGTTTAAGATCACTTTCAGAGGTTTATTTGTCACCTGGGTGTGCAAACTATGAATTTGCTGACCTTGACGGTTGTGTCTTTGGCTGATTTTCTCGGTGACAGCCTTATAGAAGTCGTCTGCCTCCTGTTGGTCCGTGAAGTTCAGTCCCACCTGACAGTCCTGCGTTGTGTAGCAAAATGCACATTCAATGAAACACACCTTTACACATCCGTGCTCACAGAAAGGCGGTCAGTCGACACAGTGACGACCGTGACTGAACCGCACACAGCTGAGCAGTGAGGTGGATGGACAGGTCAGATCAGTGTTCTCTTACATTTGCAGCAAAGGTGTGGAAGTACAGCAGTGGCATGTTGTAGACAATCTGGTTGTAGAGCTCCTGCTCCCAGACTAGTCTCTCTGACTGTGAACAAAAACGGGAAAATAAAATCAATGTGTCAGTTTCCCTGCAAATATTTGAGTCAGCTTTTAGTTTGGAGACTTCTGGAGAACTTAGACCAAAGTGGACAAGTTTATAGATTCTTGACATCAGGCAGCATTTTCTAACCTTCAGATCATACATGCGTATGAAGTAGGAGCGCTGAGGGTTGTCCTTCACGAAGCAGACCACCCCAGTGTGCTGCAGGTTCCACACCGTTGGACTGTGAGGCAGAGCCATGAGCAGCTGAGCCACCGCAGTGGCCATGGACTGAAAACACACAGATTACACACATTCAGCTCACATGTAAATAGGCCTTTTTGTGGTGGCGATTAACTTCCTCCTATGCATTCACTTGTTCCACTACGCAGTCAAAGTGCTGTGATCTTCATTTTCCACTGTAGATGTTGAAGTACTTCATATGCATTGCACTTATTCCTTTGGTTGGGTTGACGCACAACCATAGGATGTTTAACTCAAAAAAGTCAATAAAACAAAGCAACTTCTGCAATAAACCAGCCGTGGTGTCTAATTCTATCAGCAGAGGAAGGAGCGATTCAGCCCTCATTTCCTGTTACTGCTACCTTCTTCTTGATGATCCAGTAAATCAGCATTTATTCACCTTAGCTTGTGAAAAAAACAAAACAAAAACACCTGAAGAATGGGAGTTATTGTGTCATTTCTGGTGGTGAATGAACAAACAAAAGTTTAAAGAACAGATCTTGAATCTGCAGGCCTCAACTCATTCAGCGTGTGAGGTTAAACCACCCATCTAAAGGGAGGTGAAACTTAAAATTAGTAAATAATCTTTTACAGCTGGTTTGAATTAGAAGAACAGTTAACAATGGACATATCTCCCAGTTCAGGACTTACAGCACACCTTCTGCCCAGCAGCTCCTCCAGTCTCTCATTCTCCTGCAGGTTCAGCATAGAGCTCGGGATGCTCTCCGTTTTACTTTTAGCTCCACGGCTCATGGTCCTCCTCACAAACTTTTTTATTTACTCCTAACTAACGTTTAGCTCGCATTAAACCCGTCAGCCTTGCGCTCTTTACAGTCCAGGAAGTTTCTCTTCTCTGTTCTGAGCGCACATCAGCTCAAAGCAGGAAACAGACAACCATACTTCTCTAACCCCCCACTTTTCTTCTGCCACTGACACAGAGCAGAAATGAATGATGTTACTTCCATTTTCAGAGACAGAGGCGGTGCTACTCTCCTGCTGTCAGGGCGTTTTACATGCCAGACATTTTACATGAAGACAATACAAGACTTGTTTATACATTCTTCATTGGCAAATAACAATAAATGGTCAGTTTGGTTATTTTTGCAGTGAAGTTCTGTCAAAGTTATCAATAACAAGAGAAACTGCATGTCCAGTGAAAATGCAGTGTGAATGCTTATGCCAGAACTTGCTGAAAGACAGCTGAAGTTAGCTTTAAAACATGCCGAAGCGTAGCTGAAAATGTAGAACAAACGTAAATCAGCAGGAGAAAGCAGAAAGAACACAAAAGTTGAAATGAGTGCAAAAAATGTGTAATTAGCTAAAAAAAAAAAAAAAAAAAGCTAAGATTAACAGCTAAATAGTAGCTGAAATAATTGAAACTAGCAGAAATAAGCTGAAAGGAACATAAGCTGAAATTAGCATAAAGAAGTTAATTAGGCTGAAAGTAGCAGATATTACCACAAAAAACTTGAATTTATCTGAAAACAGCTGAAAAAGCTAAAATATGCTAAAAAGCTAGCTGAAAGAACAAGTTTAACTTGGCAAAAAAAAAAGCAAGAACACATTTGCCTAATTAGGCTGAAAGTATGAGCCCAAAAAAGTGGAAATACCTTTAAAAACTGAAATTGGCATAAAAACAGCTGAAAAGTGGCTAAAAAAGCAGAAAGATTAAATTACCAGAAGGAAGTGGAGAGAGCACATTTGTGCTGAATTAGGCTGAAAAATGTTTGAGTGCAACAAAAGTGGAATTAGCTGAAAAGGCTAAAATTAGCATAAAAAAACTACTTGTGCATAGTTCTTTGTATCTGAAACAGGAAAAAGCTGAAACTTGCAGAAATAAGCTGAAAGAGCAGAAAAAAGTTAGAAGTACAACAATGTTGCAGTTGGTATGAAAGACCCTGACAGGAGCACTAACAGCTGAAATTAGCTGAAAAAAAAACAGCCAAAATTATCTGAAAGTAGCTGAAAAGACGTTTAAATTCGCACATGGTAGCTTAACGATGAACCAGAACAAAATGTGAAAAAAAGCAGTAAAAGGTTGCAAGTTGTTTTAAGGATTTGAAGGATGTAAAGCTCTATTAATTTTCTATGGAAAAAATAATCTGCAGAAAAGGTTAAATATTTCAAAAAGTTTAAGTTGCCCCAATACCAAGTCATAGCAGGATTGTCATGAAAGAGCTGAACATTTTATAATTTGTTGAAATAGCACAAAAACTGTGGATAGAGAAAGATGCTGAACAACGTAGGGAAGAGAAATGGATCAGAAAAGAGTGAATTCTTCATAAACGTTCACACAGTTAGTACCTTATCAGAGGTGACATCAGGGACAGCGCAGAGGATGAAGAGGTCATATAGTCCCTCAGCAGGGCTAGGCTAACTGATTTAAACAATTATTCAGGCTCTTAAAACTTGTTTAATTCAATAATGTTATATTGGTGTGAAAAAAATGCTAAATTAATTAATATTACACATCTACACTTCATCATGACACCGTTATTTTTGACACCTTCTGTTATTGGTGTCTTGAAAGTATCACTCAGCCTTGAATTGATAAAAGACCAGAAATGTTTTTTGGCAAATTTTATTATTCAACAACAACAACAACAACAACTCTTTTTTTAAATTATCAATGTGTGTTTTTTTTTTTTTTTAATGTACTAATAGTTGCTGATGAAACAGCCTTTTTCAACACTGGATGTTTACATTTTTTGGCCTAAACAGCTGAACATGATAGAAAAAATGCTTTATGTTATCTCTGAATGTAACATGATAAATATGACCTTTGGTTAGCAGCTAGAATAATACACAAAAAATGTTTTTCATGTGCAAACCACTCCTCTGTGGGTTGGCTCAAGTGATTGTCAGTAAACTGTCTGCTTGACCTTCATGACCTTCATGAACAACAACAAAATCCTACACATTGCACCGGATTGGATAGGCACCTGTAGGCTCAGCCTTGAACACAGTCACCTTTACATCAGTCAGGTCAGATGTAAGGAGAAATGAAAGTAAAACTTTAAAAATCACATTATCTGAGTTCCATTTCACAAAAAAAGTAGCGTTCTAGTCAAACCAGTATCTGCTTCTTAAATTTAGATGAACTTGAATAAACTTGAAAAAATTTGAGCATCATTTTGCTGAAGTCTTTTGCATTGAAGGAAACTGTAACAGAATGAACAAACTGATAAGTCTTTTTGATTGATAACGATGTCCGTTGAAACATTAATGAAGTATACTGGAGGGATGAATGCACTGACTGAGGTATTCAATAGAAACGTACTCATCCATACTCTGAAATAGGATTTCTATTCCAGTCGTGCTGCTCTCAGCCACCTTTGTTCTGCCATTTGATTTATGACACATACCAGCATCCTTACTTTGGGCTGGGGCAGATACATTCAGTCAAAACACACTGTACTCTGTGTTTTCCCCTCCACTACAGGAGTTTTGTCACGTCAAAACTTTTTCCTCATTTTGATGCTGCTAAAGTTTCTTCACATTTATCCTTTGTCGTGCACTGACGAACTTTGGACAAGAACTCAGCAGACTGCGTTAATTGGATTACGGGGGAGTTTTGGTTGACATTCTGTTTGCAGTAACTCTTCGGTCAGCGCCGAACTAGTGTCCTCTTGCCCGAGATTTTCCAGTGGCCCAGCCAATGATGATAAATGACAGGCTCATGACCATGAAGATGAATCCTAATGCTGCAAAGCATATGGCCTGCAAGAGTTGAAGGGAAAAAAAAGTCTATTAGTTAAAATTAAAATGTTTATACAATAAAACATCATTAAAAGTCTATAAATGTGTGAAATATCAATGAGCTGTACCTGAATTTTGGGTCTTGACTTCAAAGGTTCCTGGTCCTCAGGAACAATTCGGATGTAGAAGATTGCAGGAAGGATGAAAATGAGACTGGGCGCTGATGTAGCTCCTACAAATGACAATTAACAGAAAGCAGTGAGTTTATTTAGGGTGGAAATTGGTTTAAAGTTGGTATACAGGAGCTCACGCTAGAGCATGCAGTGATAGCTTGCTTTTTGCTTTCCTGGGCAAAACCTACCAATGACCCCGAAGATGTCTTTGATGGAAGGAACAAGTATAACCAGCAGGTCAACAAAGATGACGAGACAGACTGCAATGATGATGTGCCTGGCCCAGTGGAAAGGCTTATCAGGGAAGAAGATCTGCAGCAAGGCCCTGCGGATCTGTGGGCATAAGAAAAAACAGTTAATTGTTTGGTTACAAATACAGTAGTACCTTGATACTTCGCGGTTCGACCTTCGCAGACTCACTGTTTTGCGGGTTTTCAAAGTAAGATTGTACATGACACATGATTGGCTGATCAATGGAAGGGGGCCAACCAGAGCATTGTGCTGCGGGGTGGACTGGCCATCGGGAGTACCGGGACATTTTCCAATGACTTGGCCTGCTCAGTGATCGCTGAGGGGCCCCCTCCTTTCTCTTTCTGAAGCTGTCTGTCAGAGCAGAGCAGAGACACACAACAGCCGGGCATGCAACCTGTTGTGTGTCTCTACTCAGCTGTGACAGACAGACTCAGAAAAAGAAAGGAGGGGTGGGGAGTTGGGGTCTGTCTTTCCCCATCGCTACTGCTCAGGGAGCTTTGGCGGATACCTGAGTGAGCGGCATGGATTGCTTATTTTAAATAATCAAGCGCGACCCGAATCGAGTCCTTAGTCCAGTCCCTTGGCGATCACTGAGTGGGCCAGGCCACCAGGAAATGTCTCAGCGCTCCCGATGGCCAATCCACCCCAGCGATTGGCTCAGTAACCGTAACATCAGTCTGTCTGCTCTCTTTTGCTGTGCTCTTTTAGAATATTTACTTTAGAACATTGTTAATAACATTGAAAGAGTGTAGGAAGGTTTTATAAAGCCATAAATACAAATACTAAAATAACTATAACGTCCCTACTTGGCTGATTTTCATCTATTGCGGGGGTGTCTGGAACGTAACACCCATGATAAGTGAGGGATTACTGTACAATACTTAAAATCAAAAGAAATGCACTATATCCTGATCAGCTAACATCTTAGTAAATGTTTGCTCGTGTGTTCAAGAGACGTTTTTCACACTTCTGGATTTTACCACTGGAAGACAACAACAGTCTTATGAAGATTGCCACACTGAGGGATATTAGAATTTCTAAATTGGCACAAGACTGTACTCGTCTTAAAAGGGAATAATTACAAGAGGTTTTGCTAGAAGATTTTCTCCCCCAACACCAAAAAGCGGTGAGCATCATTAAGAGGACAAATGAATGTCCTAAGTGTCCCTAAACATACTAGGATTAACAACATGGATTACAGCTCCGAGACAAACCCACCTGCAAGTATGTTTACTCTGGAGGGATGTGATGTTATTAATAATTTCATAATCAAATAAAAGTGAATTCTGTTTATTCCACTATAAATTATAAAGTTCAAATGTGGTGCAGTTGGTAGAGCTGCCTCTCAGCGAGACGGTTGCTGGATTGAATGCCAGCCAGAAATCTTGCCAATTCCATGCAACATGCACTCCATGTTTTGCACAAGAAGGCAATAAACAATATCCATAAAACTCTATGTTAAAACTGTGTGGGTCTACAGATTCACCCTGAAGCTGTTACTCATAAACCCCTAACCAGGAAAATCATTGGAATGCCACTTTAATTGGACATTTGACACTTTATCCATGCTGCTGATTATCCAGGCTGCTGATTTCTTACATAAAGCGCTGTATTCATACCCATCTACTCCCAACAGACTCAAGTTCAGGCTGCTGTTTAATACAGTGTTATATTATATTATTAATGTTTAGTTTATACTGTACCTTAGATCCTTATACACTATTTGTTTTTATACTTTATATGATTGCTATTTTTGGGAGTAACTGGGACCTTGAGTACACAATTTTGTTCCACCTCATGTACTGCATGTGATGTGAATGAAAATAAAGTCACCTTAAACATTGAGTATGATAACATAAAGGTTTATAAATGAGCTTTCATGTGAAATACTAGGACGTTTTTTAGACTAAATTTGTTAGAAGAAAAGAAAATCTCTCAGATACCTATTTTTACTATCCTTTATGCAGCTTCAGTAGAAATGATTTTAACTTTTGCCTATATTTTTTTGTTTCTGTGAATAAGCTCCAGTATGAGAAGCTGAATATGAGGGTTTCAAGCCAGAGAGACACATTTAAAGATATTATTCCATTCTCCAGACAGAAGTAAAAAAGTATGGTTCAACACTTTGGGAAACTTGCTATTTTGGTTTGAAGTTAGTTTGACTTAGCTCCAAAACTGGAAGCTATTTTGTATTATTGGCAGCCGCTACTGTTGTTAAATTTTACATTTGCTCTGATGCTGCAAAGCTAAGCTAAGTGCTAGCTAGCTATTGGGTTCACACTGATACAAAGGTGGTATAGGCTCTTCTCATCTAAAGTTATGCAGGAAAAAAGGCAATTTATTTTTATTTTGTTTACATTTAATTTAGTGTTCATTAACCTGTTGTGTGTGTTTCTCCTAAAACTTGCTGTTAAGCTGATGTCTTCATCTTCAACGTTCAAAAAGCCTCTCACCGTCAACCCACTACTGAAACAGAAACGGCTCACGAGTATTTCCTTTTTGCGTCAAAGACTCAACAGTTTCAGGGCCTGATGTAGAGCTGTCATGTCTAACCCTAACCCGGAGCCCGGCCCGACCCGGACTCGGACCGGGCCAGGCCATAAAAATGTGCTTAATGTGTGGGCCGGGTCAGTGTCTGACTTTTTATTGCGTCAGGGATGCGCGCGGCTGACGATTCAAGATATGCAAACATGGCTTGCCATACTACACTTGCCACACACAGCCAAAACATACCCTTGAACAATATCCTAGAAACAATACAAACTTGTTTTAACTGGCCATGAGGTAGTGCCCTGAAATATAAATGAAGTTTAATGTGGGTGGGATGAGTGAAGCAGTCACACCTGTCTCCACCCTCATCTGCCCCACTCTGGGCCCTTGAGCAAGGCC
>JARVGQ010000116.1:13961625-13972055 GCA_031762355.1 Hypsolebias martinsi | reverse complement strand
AAATTATGATTTGACAGTACTATGTGTTGGGGTTTGCTCTCAGCCACCACCACACCAAATTTCAGCTCAAAACAGCAAATTATCAACTAGTTAAAGTTATTATTTTCTTTTAAGCTATGGTGTCCATCTTGGCTTTTAGATTTAGATTCAGAATGTGATGGGGAAGGTTCTCAGCTATAACCTCACCAAATTTCAGCTCTGTGCAAAAATAGCTTGGGTCCCTCTTGTAAATGAGTCCCCGTGGCTCAACGCGGCTAGCCTGTATAAATAAAGGTTGAATGAATGAATGAAAAAATAAAGCCATTTAAATGGAACCTTGGCATCCATCTTGCATTTTTCATTTATTTATTTATTGGGCATTGCCCTCATCTACTACCACACCAAATTTCAGCTTAATAGCTCTAAAAATGGCTGATTTACAGTGTTTTAACTTTTTAGCTCAGCCATCTTCGATATTTGATTTGTAACCTGTCTATGAAAAACAACTAATAAAATTCTGTATTTGTTTGCAAATTATGTTGCCATGGTAACCTGAAACGCCATTAAAAGTAATAACACACATCACGTCACCAAGCCGGTCGTTATGACATAACTTTTGTGGAGGTACACAATGCAGTTAGCGCAGCACTAAAGTTGACAGAAGCATAAGATATAAAGTTATGGAAACCTTGTCAGGTGGATAATAATAAGTGGCTGCCATAGGCACTCCCCAGTAAGCAGGTTGTTGTCACATCCTTAAGTCTATCCATTGCTGGGAGAAGGGGGAAAAAGACCATACCTAATAGAAAAAACTCAGCTGTTGCTCATAGTTTACGTTCAAATTCCTGGTTTAACCTGGCTAAACGCTGCTGTTTCTTTGATAACTTTTGAATATTTTCCTCTTGAGTCATGATATTGTGTGGTAGTCTAGTATAGTGCAAGTCTTCTTCACAATCTAGTCAATTGTGGCAGCCATATATACTGTATAGTTGAGCATTGTTTTATATTCTAACAGAAACAATCACTGGGTCAGGGCAGCTTGGTAGCACAGTTTGTAGATCAGTTGCCAGATCAAATCCTGGGACTGTCAGGGGATTTTTGGTAAAGGTTTATGGATGTTTATCACAAACTAATGCTTTCATTCATTCAACATTTATTTAGGCAGGTTAATCCCATTGAGCCTCGAGGACTCATGTTGAAACGTGTGAGCTCAGAGAGTTGTTTTTCCTCTCAGAGAGGAGCCTGCAGGCACACCTGACACCTCCCAGTCTGCGAGCTGGGAAGCTGAGGTCGTTGGGACCTGTAGTAGCTGATAAGTGTGTATTACAAGCAATTCTGGCACGCTGTCCGGTACAGATCCTCACAACTGGGCTCCATTGAAACATCTGTGTAAGCCTGTTTTGAACTCTGCCCTTGCAAGTAAAACTGGGTAAAAATCTCCTGTCATCGAGTGTGGCTCATTAATGAAAGGATCTTTTTATCCAGCAGGGACCTTTTGCATGTTCTCCCTGTGCACCTGTGCATTTTCACTGGGTACTCTGGTTTCCAGACCAAAAACATGCATGTTAGTCCAACTGGTAACTTGTCCCTGTGTGTGAGTGAGAGAGTGAATGGTTGTTTGTCTTGTTTGTCTCCATGTGTCCCTGTGATGGACTTGCGACCTGTCCAGGGTGTCCTCCGCCCCTCGCACAGGGACTGCTGGACATGAGCACCGGTGACCCCCTCGGCCTGGAAAAGAAGGAGCTGATAACACATGATACAGGCAAGATTTTGTTTAAACCGGCAGTGCCTCCATCATGGCCGACTTCAGTTTGATGTCACCAGAATATGTTGCACTGGACTGTAGTTATTTTCAAAGTTTGATCAAAACATCTGCAGCTCTGCCATTTTTCAATATAAAATAACTTTTAGTCTAAAACTCTGACATGAAAGGTGGTGGGTGACATGCATCACTTTAAGGAACGCTAGGCCTTTAATTCTTTGCTAGTTTTGTGCAGCACAATCTCGTCTAACACTGTCACTAGAATTGACCATTTTTAACAAACAAATGTCCAGTAAACAAATGATTTTATCAGCGGGTGTGCAGACATGAAGCTGGTGTCAGAGGACACGTCCCCACAGGACCACACAAATCCAAGCAGCTCAGAAAGGAAATGCTTTGAGCAGCATGACAACCAAACAAGTGATAGTCAAAGACGGTGTTCGCTGATTGACTTGTGATGAACCGTGCAGGAAAAAACAAAGAACAGCAACAAAAACTGTAGAAAATTTGACTTTATTATAAATACTTTAAAGGAAAATATTACATTTGCTTGACTTGAGCACACTGGGTTACGAATTGTAATGCACACAAACGAAGATTTAATTGTAATGTTTAGTATGTCTTGATTATATGACAACATTTTGGTTATGTTTGTAGTCTTGTAAACTAATCTAAACTTTCGTTGAAAGGAGAAAATGTTAAACTTATTGTGATTTTCAATCCAATTTGTTTTTATGACATTTATTTTTTGTTAATGCCTCTTACTTTATTTTTTTAACAATTCCTGTATTTTAAATGGAACATTTATAATCACAAATAAAATACTCTGAAGGCTTTTTTTGTCAACGTTTGATGGAAAGCGTTAAGAAACAGGCCAGTACAAAGCTGTGCCAACCATTTTATTCAGCTGTTCTTCCACTTTTATGCAAACGTCACGTCTACATACAGTATTTCTACACTGTTGCAAACTGATGGATGATCTTTGACAGAAAAAAGCTGTAATTGCTCACGTCCTCGGTGTCTCCTGCTTTGTGTTCTGGCTTATCCTGGGACAGACCCGGCCTTTTGGCTTTATTCAAAGTAAAAACACAGACGGGAGGTGTTTGCTCAGACTAACAATAGCTGCAAACCAAAGAGTGCTTTCAAGTGAAAACATTTTGGGTTGGTCTCCAGTCTGGAACGTGCAGAGCAGCCTGCAACATTTTCTTTGGTTGAGCTGAAGAATCTGAATCGTATCAGTGTATCCAGTCTGAAGCTAAACAAGAAGTGGACCTTTTAGATAGATAATGATCTTTGGCACAAAAGCAACACAACCAAAATGCCTCGGACAAACTCAATGTGAGAAAACACTGAGGGGAAAAGACAAGACGAAGATTTAAAATGCATCACATGAAGAATACAGAAACAATTCATGCAGGATGAATTCAAGTCCTTCCTCAGTTTTATTAAAAGCAAAGTTTCAAACCCAAAATCACAGCTGAAACTGCAAATGATTGTCTCAGAGCCACATATTTGCAACAGCAGTCCTGAGATCAGCGTGTTCTTTTGGAGCTGGTCTTAGGGCCCAGCCAGCGGAACAAGTTTGAGCAGCTCCAGATCTTTTTCAAGTTAAAAATGATGCAACAACATGTTTTTGTACAGAAATGGAGCCTGCTCAGAATGAAATCCCTGCACTTTGAAGCAGGTGTGGACCACTGCCTCAGAGTTTGTTGCAGTTTTATGAAACCTTGGAGAGAAAGAGAAGGTCTTTTACATCAAATATTACTATATGTAGTCATTTATGCACACTTCTATGAGAACGTTAAAGAAAGGTGATACTTTAGAGTGCAACATTTTTCAGATTTACCTCTGAAACATGTTCTACATTGCAGGTAATTTAGCTGAAATTAACTAAAAAGAAAATGAGAGATAAGATAAAGCTAAAACTGGAGAAAATCTTTAGTTTTCTCTTCAAGCACAAAGTGGTATACTGTATTAGTACTTTTGAAAAATGTAGTATGTTCTTGTTAATGGGTCTATTGAAAAGCTAAAAGTGTTGCACAATACAAATATACTCCACTGAATATCTATATTAGTGTTCATAAATCTGCTGGCCACAAAGTAATACTTTGTATATAACATAATGAGTTTAGTTACATTTCATCGTTTGGATGAAATAAACAAAGAACTGCCAACACTTGTTTGAAAAAGTGAGTAATTGAAATAAGACAAGCACCCTCTTTCGTTATTAAATGTTAAATTTTATTTTACTCCTATTCCTTTCCCGATCTTTTGGCTAATTGGTTTTATTTTTCAAAACTGACTAAACTGCAGAACCTGTAGCTGCTGTTTTCTGGGCAGATCTGTGTACGTGTTACTCATGTCAAGCAAACAGGATCCAAATACCTCTTTCATGGGAATTTATACTCCCTTAATGTCATGATTAAAATAAATAAAATTGTGTTTACATGAGCCCATCTGTGGGCGAAACAGACAGGAAGTTACATGATGACTTGGCTCGATACAGTAAACTCAGTTTTGTATTAAAGATGTATTTATTTTACATGAAATGACTCTTTTATTACCCTCAGATTCTGACACTTTGTTGTGTTTTCTGACCAGGAAACTACTGATCTGATTAGTCTACAAATCTTTGAGACACTAAAAGAATAAAAAAAAGGAGTTCTATTTTTAATATTGTTAAGCAAATGTTTCCACGCAAAGAATAACAAAGTTCTTTCATTCAGTAATTATTACTGATAGTTTTTTCAGATAAAAATCAACAACCAAAAACATACAAATAACCCAAACCCTGACATCCACCCTGTAAGAAACTAAAAGTCAACTTTTTACAAAACAGATGTCATGATAGAGCGGGTAAATGAATGAATATATACACAATTAAATACTGTTAAATAAAAGCAGATAAAATAAGAAATAAAAAATTCTGAATATGCTTATGTATGCATATTTTGAACATATAATAAGGGCCTTGCTCAAGGATCCACAGCAGTGGTGATTTTAGCTTCTATTTAGGGGTGCTCAAGCACCCCTAAATTTTAATCCAGCACCCCTGAAAAATAACGTAGAAATAAATACTGTAAATAAAAAGTGTTTAATGCAACAAAATAAGCTAATTTAAAAGGTAACAGGTAAAACTTGTTTTATTTACATACCGTAATACTTTAACCACTGGATGTCTGGCCCCAGAGCTGCTGGCTTTCTTTCGGTAACTGTGCCCCCCCCCCACTGAGCAGTTTAGTTGAATATCCTGCTTTACAGGGTGGAATACAGTTTATTTCATTTCCAGAACCTAAAATGAGTCTGGAAAAATGTAAAAGATGATAAAGCCCTGCAGCTGACCTCATGAGCTGCTGACTACAATAGTGATATACAGGAAGTACCACATGTTCATCTGTACAAAGGTAACTGCAGGTAAATCCTCCATTTTCAGTAATTACATTGTATGCTGCTTAACTTAAAGGTTAATGCAGTTGTGCTTTGTTTTGTGTGTTTTAAATGTAGATATTATTGTAACGTCTGGATGCATAAGTTTAGTCTCTGTTTGTTATGATCATTTAACACTAAAATTATTCTGTACCAAGCCTTTATTGGGTTGTGAATGTAAAGAAAAGCGCTACGTCTGTAGCATCAGCTAGCGTGTCTGTATTGCACGCCACTAGCTTAGTGCTACGTTTTGTTGTGCCGAGCCTTCTAAAATACCAGAATCAAGTTTTTACTTATGGAGATAAACACAGATGTTAGAGGTGTGCGATACTAATTTGGTATCGATCTGATACCAAGTGTATACAGGTCCATTATCACCGATACCAATACTTTTAAATAATTATGGTGAATTTTGATGACGTTTAAATGTTTTGTGATTTTTCCTGTAGATTATTTATTAGTTAAAACCCAGGATAGAATTAGACAACGTTTACAAATAAATAAATAAAATACTTTATTATAATAAAAGTCTTTTTCTGAAAAAAAAAAAAAATTAAATAAATAAATAAATAAACACTGTGAATAGAACAGTAACAAAACAATTTTCCCCGTACCTGGTGATGGCTGGATTTTTTTCCCCTTAAACAAAGTGCACAAAATGTTCGCTCAAGAATAAATTAAAACACTGTGTTCAGAAACTATGACAATTAAATAAAAATTCTCCCTTATTGCACTCTTTTCTGGATTTTTTTTCTTAAATAAACAAACTGTACATATCACACTGCAACAAATGTTATAAAACAGAATATATTTAGGATATTGTAGAAGTCGGCAGAAAGAGATGAGAAATATTTTGAGTCTTGATTTTTTCTCGTCTTCCAACATCAAGTTCAGGAGAAACAACTAAATTACAACCGTTGAACTGCTCTTTTTATATTCTGTCCCTCTCACAATAAGAGCACATTCTGATGTGACGTATGTACATTTGTGTCTGCCACAATAGAAAGGAATAAAACAAAATTTCTCCTCTTAAGTGAATTTCTTCTGGGTTTGAAAAAATAATTACAAATCAAAAATAATCAATAAAAATAAATAAAGTGTAAATAACAAAACAACCTCCAAAGCCTTGAGTTCACAGCAATATTCCCAGCAGCCTCTCTGGGGGCCCTGCCTGCATTTGTAAAGTTGTTCTGTGCCGTGACAGGAGCGGCACTTACAGTCGGCTCGCATCTTTGATGAAACCACAGCATACATGAGATAAAGTGAAGCTAAAGTATCAGTCTCATTACACTGGTATTGATCAAACATATCAATATTTGGACTGATCTGCCCACTGCTAGTAGATGTTTAACAACTCATTAAAATACACCAAAATGCAGGAAATAGCATCTACTTTATTCAAAAATTTCTGTGGGAGGACCCCCCCACCCCACCAGTGTGTCCCTCCCAACATTACAAATGCTTCTGATGCCAATGGCCACTACATTTTTTCAAGCCAAGAGCCATTGTCAGCACTGGGGGTGACACACCCTTAAAGGGCATATTCTAGAATCGCCCCTGTTCCACAGTGGGGCAAATGAGGGTGGAGTCAAATGTAAGGGATTTGCCTTTCCCACCAATTTTGTTTTAATTGTCAGGAGATTTGAACCAGCAACTGCTCGATTTCAAGCTCACCTTCTTTAACCTTTGCACTGTCAAAAAAAAAATAAATAAATAAATAAACGTGTGAGGAATTTGCTGTGTTGGCATCACTCACTCCAGTAATATTCAACACTGTGTTATGTCAATATTTGTGACAGTTATGTTTGCAAGCTTGGCTTTTGTGCAGTGAGCTCAATGTACAGATCTGCACCCTCTTTAAAAAACTCCTTCCAAACCTCATCAACAATCCACAGTCTGTCTCCTATATAGTAGAAGGTTTTTAAAATGTTAAACTTCAGTAAACAGCATAAATTGCTCCTCTCGTTTTTGCTTCAAAATCAGAAGCAAAAAGGAAGATCAACACAAATCTGTCAAAGTTTTATACCGAACCTTATACATGTAGAGGAAGTGTTATCCAATTAAAAAGTGAGCCGTGTCCTAACAGTGTTTCCAGACCAAAATGGCGTCTACATTTTCCCTAGACTTTACCACAGGTGGCAGCTCTCATTATTAGTGTGACGAGAAATGTGCTCTCTTTTAGCATCAAAAACTTTGTGACAAACACTTTTAAGGAGTTTGAAAAGATTTCCTGCATGCTATGAGTAACATGATAAACACAATTACGTTGGCTTTTCTGCTTTTCTTCATCCAACACGTTGGATTTCTGCTCAGTCCAGTTCTTTAGGTGCAGTCATCTCTGTTTTTGGGTAAATACGTGTGCAGTTTTACTTGTGTGTGATGACGTCATCCTTTAACTTTTGAGCCGTCTTTCCAACTTTTCAAAACGTTTGTTTCTCACGCTGACACTATAGCACTAAAATACAGTGTACGTACATCCAAACTCCCATTGACTTCAGAATTTTCTCCTCCAAAGAGTACAGTATTTTCAACTCATCAGATCTCCTGCATTAAACACTCCAGAAGGCCATAAACGAACACATTTTGTGCTTACAGCTCACAGACTTTTGTTCACTTTGCACAAAGACGTTTGGTTTGAGGCCGACTTTGTAGCCTGTGTTTCTGTCTGCTGGTCTCATGAAGAGTGATGTCAGTGAGTGAAAGACAGTGTGGTCACCGTGGTAACCCTGATAAGCCACTGCCAGCAGCTTTAACATTTCTTTTGACCTTGGTTTTCTTTCCACTTCTTATAAAGTGCAAACTTTTTTTTTTTTTTACTTTAAAGTATAATTTTAAAAAAAAATCGTAAAATGCATGAGACTTTATGAAATAGAAAAATAAATGTTGAAATTTTGAGTAGTTTTATTGTCACCCTTCAAATTATTTTCAGAAATGAAAACAAATGTATAAAATTGATTTTGTTATGAGGCTCGGTTGATTTGTTTAGGATGAAAATACAGATTTAGCTTTTTCTATGTATTATTTTTATTTTGCTCTGAACAATGTAGAACTTTAACCTCCAACTCTTTCATAAAGCTGATAGAAACCAAAGCCTGTCTGTGTTTGTTTGTCTTTATCAAATCATTATGGCCTCAAAAACTTATCAGTGTCGTCTGAATGCAGATCTGAAAGAAGCCCTGAAGGTTGAAATAACAATAAATAATAAACAATTCATGTGGCGCTGAAGTATGATACCTTTTTTTGTTTTATAGGTCAAACTCACAGTTGTACAAATCATTTCTAACACATATTTATGAGTTAAATTGACACCCTCAGGCTTCCCAGCGTGCAGCACGGCTGATTTTAGGTTCTGTGGTTGGAAGAAATGATCTGTTAACTTGTTCAATCTGAAAAGAAAGCAGCACAGCTTGTTGAAGTTATGTGTTTTGACACTTGAAGCTTTTGGTCTTGATGGGCCGCAGAATTCTGTGCTCAGTAGGAGTAGTCAGAGGTCGGTCTGTTCGGTTTGGCTCGGGGCCCCTGAAGGCGTCATATAGCAACAGAAAAGTTGCAGCCAATCACGTTTCTGGCCAATCCTTAAACGCTACCGCCTGTTGCTATCTGCAGTGGAAGCAGACTGGATTTGTGGGGGAAGAGATTGTTTAAAGGGAGTGCTAAAGTTTAAAAAACTACCAGAAATCTATGTGCAGGGCAAAGTCTTGTGATCTGCTGGTTCTGATGGAAAGATGCAGGTCACAGAGGTCAGATTATTACATTTTGTTGGCTTGGTGAGATGGGGGATGGGGATTATAAAAGAGCCTTTGAAGCGTAGCACGTGGCATGCCTTCACGTCTCAAACACCAGAGGCAGCTCCGAGCAGACACAACTGTCCTGCAGTTTGTCTTTTCTAGCAGTTTGTTCTCAAGAATGGAGAAAACTGAGGAGGAACGAGGCGGTTATTTCATGACAAGCAGCACGCTGCTCCTTTTCAAACCTTCTCAGAGTTAATTACAGTTGTTCAGGGCTTCTCACTGCTCTGCTAAACCAGGCAGCTGTAAACACATTGTCCTTCTGCTGCCTGCAGCACTGTTTGAAGTGCATCCTGGTGAAAAGTCATCCTGGACAGAAGCAAAGGCTGTTGGGACATCACAGCCTGGGTACGACTGTCAGCACAGAGGTCGAACATGCGTCGACTTTTCATTCTCACAGGAACGACAATTCCCCTTCTGCAAAGTAGAAGAGCTTGAACAAAATAAAAAACTGTAACATTTTTGAAATTGTTTAGAAAAATGTCTTGAATTGAGAAACAATTTGTACTCAGCAAAGGCTGGAAGTGATCAACATGAAATTTTTTTGCAGAAATTGTTTACTAGAACGGTCGCCTTCTCAGTGAGAACTTTACAAGTTCACCTCCCAGTCTGGGGCCTCTTTGGGAGGAGTTTGAATGTTTTTTCCCGTGCAATGTGCGGGTTTTCTCCAGGTACTCCGGTTTCCTCCCGCTGGACATGTTAAGTTAATTGGTAACTATAAATTGTCCCTAGGTGAGAGGGTGAAAGCTTGTTTTTCTTGGTTTTCTCTGTGATGGACTGACATGTCCAGGGTGTCCCTTTCACATGGAGACACCAGCTCCGTGCAAAAGGTGAAGCGGGTAAAAAAAAAAAAAAAAAAGTGGATGGATGAACAATTTGATCAAAGAGTGCAGTAAGCAAGACATTCTCACTCTTTCACTCGTGATAATAAGCACATGAAATGGGATTATGGTATGGGGTGATTTATGATTTTTAATATTTTCACAAGTGTACAAAAAAAAGCACACAAAAAATGTTGACTTTCACCAAACCTATTTTATTATAAATAAAGCTGAGACACAAAACCCATGCACTTACATGAATATTGTACTAAGTAAAAGTGTCATTCTACATTCGTACACAATTCTTTAAAACGTACAGATACAGATGTACAGATATTTACGATAAACTATAAACACCTGAAACTGATTCAATAAGAGAACTTTATGAGTTTAGAAGAAAATAGTTGAACTCAGGCAGACCGTACAGGAACCTGCCATCGGACTGTCAGATTACTGTACTGAACTCTTGATAATAATACTGTACTGCACTAAGCAACATCCATGACACCTAATATGTTTTTTTACACTATGTGGTGGATTCATTTTAATGTAGGCCAGAGCATCCCTGATGCACCCCTACATTTCTATGCTGATGACACAGTTGTTTACTGTCAAGCTAAAACAGTTGCTAAGGCTTTCCAGCTTTTGCAATCC
>JARVGQ010000116.1:13949491-13960431 GCA_031762355.1 Hypsolebias martinsi | reverse complement strand
TAAAACCAGGTCTCTCTTGTAAATGAGTCCCTGAGGCTCAATGGGATTAACCTGTATAAATAAAGGTTGAATGAATGAATGAATCATGTATGTTACTACCTTACCCAGTACATAACCAGGTTTAACATTTACTTACACAAAATTTCAAAGTGTGAACATTTCATCATGTTCAAGTCTCTCTGTGTTCAAACTACAAACTAAAATATGCTGCTGTTTATGTTCTTCAGTCTAACGGGCAGCTCTGCATTCAAATTATTTCTGTGGAGGAAAGCAGTTCTGCATTTCTTCACAACAGTTTGAACTCCACCGTAAACAACTGCAATACATCCTCCACCTCCTTTAAACAGAGCTCATTTAAGACGGTCTGATGTTTTGCAGGAAGACGAACAAAAGAAAAAGCAGGATAATTGTGTGGTTAGTCCATGTGTGATGGTCCAGTTGCTGCAGATGTAACATACACCATGCAAAGGCAACATGGCTGCTGAGTGATACGTCTGACGGTCTGGAGGAACATTTGTTCCCATCAGGAGTGTCTGCTTTTTTAAGAGGCGTCTTCAGCTGTTTCAATGAAACAATACCAAAGTACATTCTGTACATTCCAGTAGAACAGTATGTGGTAAACTGGCCCGCCTGCAGTCCTCATCCATAACCTGTTAGAAACACTGAATACATTTTGAAACAAATAAAAACGGATCTAAAAACCGAAATATTGAGAATAATATCTCAACATCTCAGCAGCACCTGTGTTTCTGTTTTCACTCCAACACATGGTTTTAAATCCTAAGCTAAAATTGAGGTTGGAGTCTTTTATGCCTTAGTTTTAAACAAAAATTAAGGTTTTAGTCACATCTTGCACCTGTAATCTTTAAGTGTCTTAAACTGTGATTTTTTTTAACTTGCATTGCATTTTATGTTTTACTAATGGATGCTTTGTTGTAAATATCTTAATACTATTGTTACCGTTTTCAAGACTGTATTGCTGTATTTGCATGTGGACATCCTTGTAAAAGAGATTGATGATCTCAATGGAGTTCTTCCTAGTAAAATATAAGTATTTAAAAAAATCATTTGAATGTTATTGCATTTAGCTTGTGTTCATTTTTATGCCACATTTGTTTGGAAACAGTAATCAGTAACATCTGTTACACAGTGTCACTCCCCTAGCTGGTGTTTTTCCTTTATCTATTCTAAGCTGAGCAGTGACGTGATGAACAGTATGTGTGTGTGTGACGTGACTTTACACACACCGAGCAGTGTTTACTCCTGCCACGTGTTCTGGAAGTTACCTTACAAAGATAGCCCTTTATGATAAAAACAATATCATTGCACAATTATCATGCAGCTTCTGTTCTTTTTGCAATTTTCAATCTTTTTTTGTGCCCAAGTCAAAGAGAAGCTGGTGCAAAATTACGACACAAATTAGAGGTTTTACATGCTAAACACGTTTGATATATATGTTATAAATTGCTTTTTTTTTTATTAACACCGGAGCATAAAGGTGCAAAATTACGACGCAAATTAGATATTTTACCTGCTGAACACGTTTGATATAAATGTTGTAAATTGCTTATTTTCATTAACACTGGAGCTGGGTTTGTTTGATAAGAGGTGGTTCAGACATGCAGCTCTTAATGAATATAAATTGTTTCTTGAACACACGTCAGTTTTCTTACGTGCATATGTCTTCACAGATAAATAGATAAGGAGGTAAACAGACCCCTCGCTTTAACTGTAGGGCGGGGCTACATGTACGGGGCGTGGCCTCAATGAAAGCAAGGTCGTGTTTTCACGCGCTGGCAGTTAGTTGCAGCGTGCAGCAGCAGCTTCGTGGTGTGTTTACGTTTCACTGGAAAGAAATGGCTCTTAAGACGGTGGGCACCACACTGTCCCGCACATTGTGGGCCAAGGGTAACAGGACCCCTCCCGTGGGACGGTCCCTCAAAGGCAGCAGACTGTCCACGACCTCGTGCAGGGAGCTCGGAGGTACCAAGCAGCAGCAGGAGGAGAAAAGCAGCCAAAAAGATGGGCAGAGCTGCGGCTCGGACTCGTCTCACAGCAGCAGCAGCGAGCCGCCACACAAATGTCCGAGCGGGGACAAGAAGAGGCTGAAGGAGGCGGTGGGGGCTCCGGGGGTCCCGGGCGTCAGAAGACGGTGCTTCACCTCCAAAGCGGCTCCCAAGGACCAGACCTCCTACCTGTGGACTCGCTATAACGACATGAAGCGGCTTGTTTACGGTAAGCACACTGGGGGGCACCCTTTGTCTTCCCCCCTCCCCCCACCTCCTTCCTCAGAGGAAGCGGGCAACCCTCCACGTCATCAACACCTTCAGCGGGTTTATCTGCTAGCTTCAGGGACATTTTGTACGTTTGAGGTTTCATCCCTTTTTTAAACCAGGTATACATGTACGCTGCGCCTCAGAGACGGAGCTGTTTTAAACGAGTGAACGTGTAGTACACACGCCGTTCTCCTCCCGCGTCTCAGTTTGGGTTTATAAACAAAACGTAGCTAGCAAGAGACACTGAACGCCTCTCGAGCGTGCAGCTAACACGTCACTGTATTTTAGTGTTTCAAAGGAGGGTTCAAGCTTCTAACGTGCAACTCAAAACGGGGCTGTATTTATCAGCTTTGCAGGGTTGTTTACGTTCGCTTAGTCCCCTGTTGTCAGCAGTTGTGCACAGAGGGAAGGTGCATGCACGATCCTGCAAACAATGAACGTGCCATTTCTGCACAGCTGGACACAGTGAAGTTAATTGTGAACACCTGGCTTATGATTAAGTGTATTTCATAAATAAACGTGGGTTTAAAAATGAACTATAGCTGTTAAAAGGGTAAAAGTACAAAAGGTTTCTCAGCATTATTAATGTTTCTGGCTACAAAGTGGAAGTAGTGAGACTGTGGCTCACCACAGGGAACATTTAATTTGGAGTGATCAGTGCATTTTGTTCTAACTTGTTCTAACTTCTACAATGACTGACTCTTTCAAAGAACAGAACAGAAGTTTGTAATGGAAGCTGGACATGCATTCCTCCTGGGTAGAATTGCAGTTTCACAGAAATTAGTTTCTGAAAGGAAAAAAAAAAAAAAGGTGAATTTTCATGAAAAGAAAGGGGCCTGGAGCAGAAGGCTGGGTGGCAGCCAACCAAAGGGTTGCTGAGTGCAAGTCTGCTGCCCAGTTGCAGCTCCCATTGAACTGTCCCAGAATAGAAGGTCACAGCCCACTATAGCTGAATGGTAAACTGCCTGCTGTCCATGTTGTAGCACCAGTGTGACGCCACTAAGTGTAAACAGTTTAATCTGTGGGCACACGTTTGCTCTGTGTTGTACTTGTGAAACCAGTAGTCATGAAGAGTAAATGGCAGAAACATGTGTGAACACAGGAAGTGCTGCGCTGCCACGCTGCATTGCGTTGCGTCTGAACACAATATACCAGCACGCAAAATGTCGTTTTTCTCGAACAGCTCAGTTTGGTCAACAGCCGGTTGATATTTGAGAAGCACGTGTTGCGCAACCTCCGCTGGGCTTGCCAGCACCACTGGATTGAAAACAGCAGCAGAGTTGGAACTTCTTTCCCTCTGTGCAGAAGTGCACACTCAGCAGGCTCTGTAACCTCTTTTGAACCCAGATAATAACTGTTTCTTTTTTTTTAATCTCACATGAGTCATTATTGTCCGACTGATTTGATGTGTCGCTGTTAAATCTGAGTCATGATTTCTCATCTGTCCTTCCTGGATCAGACCTGATCCCACCAGGTGCGTGTAAAAGCCTCAACTCCTCGGTCATCTACGCCAACAATGAGGTCAACTTGTCTGGAGTGGATATTTACGGCTTCGACTACGACTACACCTTAGCACAGTACTCCAGCAAGCTCAACGCGCTGATCTACGACACAGCAAGAAGCTTCCTCATTGAACACTTCAAGGCAAGTTTCACAGATTTTATGTAAAAACAACAACTAAAACCACTAAATGTGTTTTCAGTTCATGTTAATTCATCCACTTTGTCTTTGTGCTTCACAGTACCCCAAAGGCATCGCCGAATATGATTACATTCCTAACTTTACTGTCCGGGGTCTTCACTATGACATCCAAAAGGTACATTATTTTACATTTTCACTGCAACAGCATGAGTTTCTTTGCTGACAGCGTTAACCAAGTGCTTTCCCTTTTATTTTGTAGGGTCTTCTAATGAAAATTGACGCCTTTCATTACATTGAGCCAGGAACAGTGTATCGGTAAGAGCGCCTTTTTAATCGTAACATTATTTTAAAAATCTTT
Organism: Hypsolebias martinsi; assembly: GCA_031762355.1. Classification (NCBI taxonomy): domain Eukaryota; kingdom Metazoa; phylum Chordata; class Actinopteri; order Cyprinodontiformes; family Rivulidae; genus Hypsolebias; species Hypsolebias martinsi. The sequence goes on along the minus strand of JARVGQ010000116.1, from coordinate 13,956,156 downwards.
TATCTTTGCTTTTAAAGGCAAAAACATTAGTGGTATAATCAGTGTTTACTTGCTTTTAAAACCTATCCTTGATGCATTCAGTGGTCTGAGTCCATTACCTGATGAGGAGGTTCTTCAGCTCTATGGGGGGACCTTCCATGTCCCCCTGCAGCAGGACAGTGGTTTCTATGGGAAGGTGAGGAGGCGTGTTTTTAACCCAACTCTTTGGTTCAGTTGTGGAAAAAAAAAAAACTTGGCGTTGAGACGTTTGTTACAGTTTCTTTGCCGTCAGATTTTTTGTGTTTTCCTTCCTGGTGGGGTGTGTTTAGTTTAGTACAGACAGAACAAACCATCATAATCTCATTTGGCCACTCCCTGACAAACTCAGGATGTAATCTGTGGCTGTCCTCGGATATTTCCAAATGTTGGGACCTGCCCGATTGCAATGTTGCATAAGACCAAATGATGAGTTTGTGATCCCATTTGTTGTGTTTGCATCACTAATCATCTGTAACGTTCCAAAGAGCATGATTCAAACCACTCTGTGTCCAAGCTTAAGACAGTTTTTATCGTTTGCAGTCAGAAAAACAGGTAAAACAAGAAAATCAGAAATCACAGTTGAACCCTGCAGACATGAAGCTTAAATCAAGTAGGCCGTATTTGGACTGACGTCTTTAATTATGTTTGATAGCATTTGGGCCAAATGTTTTAATTGTTTACGTTCATCTTGAAGTTTACCGGTACCTCTTTCAATTTCCGTAACCTTTAAAGAAATCTATCCAGAATAGTTTAAGTGTGGTTCTAATTTGTTTTTGTCTAATTTGCTTGTGACTGGTTTACTATTTTTTTCACATTTGAAAGTCACCGAGCAGAATTTGTTTTCTACACACAGGGGCCAAAGGTCAAGCAATTCATGGATATTTTCTCCATTCCTGAGATGACACTCTTGGCCGTAGCGAACAACTATTTCATCAGCAACGACATTGATTACGACCCGGTTCACCTCTTCAAAGACGTCTCTGTAAGTTTCCCTCTCCTGACTTGCTGTATCCAGCTGTGGCCTCGCCCTGCAGCTCCCACTCCCAGGAGCACGTTGACCTAGTCTGTGTATGTGCCTGTTTTCACGTCCAGTTCTGTTCACGTGCAGCTGAAAGCTCAGGAATCTGCTGAGGCAAAGTTTACAGAGTACCACTTAGTGGGGAACCAAGAACAATGCTGGCTTTTCCTCTTTTTCCACAGCTTCAAAGCTTTCTGTGACCGGGGAACACCCTGTGCTTTAATAAGCACACACACTAAGACGTTCCTAATTGTTACTGCTCCTGTTGGTCGTAAAATAAACCCGCTGGTTTTTGAGTGATTGCACTGGTCTGTGTTAAATTAAATAAATGACCTTGAACTTGTCTTGTTCCTAATCCTCAGGAAGCCATCGGCATGGTACACCTCAAAGGCTACATGTACAAGTGGGTCATGCAGGATCTGGGTAATAAACACTCTTTATGTGGACGCAGCACATGCATACTTCCATTTCCCACCACTGAGTCATTTCTCCTGACTTTACAGACAAGTTTATCCTGCGAGCCGAAGAGACGGACTCTGTTCTGCACAAACTGTCCAGTCATGGGAAGAAGCTTTTCCTCATCACCAACAGTCCCTTCAGCTTTGTGTGAGTTTGAGCTGTGGGAGGTCTGCAGCTGCAGTAGCTCACTCTAACCCATAACAAAGTGCAAAATTAAACCAAACTGTGTTGCAATCCGTTGTTTTCTTTCCTCCGTGCAGGGATAAAGGGATGACGCACATGGTGGGGAAAGACTGGAGGGACTTCTTCGACGTTGTGATCGTGCAGGCAGACAAACCTCACTTCTTCACCGATTGTATCAAGTGAGTAACTTTTTTTATGTGTGACTAAGCCATCGTGGTTTTGGAGAGCTCTGTCAGCAATGTCCTGTGAAACTGTTATTGCTGCAGACCTTTCAGGCTTCTGGATGGAAATGGAGACCTGCGATGGGAAAAGATTACCAGTTTGGACAAAGGACAAATTTACAAACAGGTTGGTTTTACATCAGGCTGTGTTTTCTGTTGGGTCACCTGGTTAATAAATCTGGTTTCTCTCAAATCTGCTTGTGTGCATTAGGGCTGGCGATATGGACTAAAATGAATATCTCAATATTTTTAAGATGAATAACGATGTATATCTAGATATCGCCCAGCCCTAATGCGCATTTTAGTGAACGAGTTGTGTTTTGTGTTTCAGGGGAACTTGTACGACTTTCTCCGACTGACAGGCTGGACAGGATCAAAGGTTCTTTACTTTGGAGACCATCTTTACAGTGACTTGGCTGTAGGTATCAAAGATTGGTCATTTCATCATTATGGAGTAACCTCAATAAAAGTCCACTGTATGACTAAAGATTTGTGGTGACTAAAATAATTTCCCCTGTTTCACTTGTTTAATCTGTGACACAGCAAAGTGGAAAGTTCTTACAGTGAAGTTTGATTTAGAGCTTTGCTGATATGACATGATTAAACAAGTAAAACTGCTGGCAACATTATGACTAATATTTCTTAATTTTCAAAACTTTAGAATGAATGCTTGAATTACAGTTGTGCAATAAATCATTATACCCAGATTAAGAGAGAAAATAAAATAAAGAGCTCATGCAGGTTTCATCTTGTCCTGAAATTTATCTTTAAATTACTGTATTAGGAAATGCTTTTTGCACCATTAAACAATGAACTGGCTTTTTATTCCTGCTGTGAAATGAAACATATTATATTTCCAAATAAAACAATAGTTTGGATCTTTTTATGTGGGTTTCTGTGAACAGGTTATGAGCAGTTTTTGTCTTACTTTTTGCAGAAAACTTATGAACAGTCTCCGTTTGGAGAAATGCTCTAATTCTGACCAGTTTGAGGCAACAGTTAGTCTGAGGGACCGAGACCAAAGTGGACTGCTGCGGTTTTCAAACAGCTGCAAACTCAAGTGTTTAATGGCATTTTGTGTAATTTGTATTTTATAAACCTTCACATTGTTATTAGTTTTTTATAGTACATTTTTATTTACATAAAATTTTATGGCTGTTTGCATGTGGAAATAGTGTCCAGTTCTGGTGCGGCTTCAGGACACTTTCTGCAGAAAACATATTTCTGCTGGAATAATTGTTTATGCAAAATTCACAATGATGTTGTGGTTTATAAAGTCTTGTTCACATGGCTTTTATAAATTATTTTAAACTGGAGTTTTTTAAAATGGCAGCAATTCACTTTAGGCTTCACTTTAACTAGTCATTAAATCTTCAGTCAGGTCAGAATTAATCTGTATTTTATCAGAAACCGGTAAGATATTTATTGTTCTGTCTCCAGAACTCTACTTCAAAAGATCTAAACTATCCCTCTGACATAAATTAACAATTATTCCTCACTTTTTCTGCTTGTTCATAAGAAATGCAAGCTATTTATTATTATTATTATTTACATAAAAAATGCAAACAAGATTAATTAAAATTGAATAATTGTTGCAGCTCGTATAAAACGCTGGATAAATTAAAAAGAGACTCAAAGAAATAAATATGGAAGATACCATATTTGTCTTGTTTAGATTGAGGTTTAAACCAGCAACACATTTGCATCCATTTCTAAACTTACTGCAGTCGAAAGGTAAAAGTAATTTACCATAGATTTATTTTTTTATTTTTTTCTGAGCTGAAAGTTAAATTTTGGACAAACTATCAATGCTTTAGTTTCTTCCACAAAAATAGATTTGAGCTCAGGACTGTATTATTTGATTACATTTCCTCTGACCTAACCTAACCTGGGTTTATTTCAGGACCTGACGTTGCGTCACGGCTGGCGCACTGCAGCCATCGTCCCTGAGCTGGAGGATGAAACCAAAGTGGTGAGTGCTCACCAGTACGCGACCACGCTCACATGGCTGCAGGCTTTAACTGGACTGATGGAACGCCTTCAGGTGAGGAGCTGTAAACTTTTGAACTCAGATAAACTAAACACAAAGAATATTGTCAGGATTTCAGCTATTCATGGATGGGATTGTGTTGACAACACTACAGCTGTCAAGATGATTTTGAACCCAAATTGCATCAGAGTTCTGGAGAGAAAGTTGTATGGATGGTACCAAAAATAGAAAAATACCAACAAAACATCACTTCACACATTTAGATCATGACATTTTATTGCAGATGATAAGACCCCAACATATTGACTGTTTTGACTTTTATTCATTTGATAGGCTACACTTTTTCTTTATTTCAGGCTTGCAAAACACTCATGCACACACACGCATGCTCGCACACAAACACATGAACATTGCTATTTAAGACTAGTCATAAGTTAAAAAAAAAGGCACTAAAATCGTGTAAACTGTTTTCAAACATTATTTGGTGCAAAACATCAAGTCATGCAGATAGCTTCAAGGTTGAGGTGGGAGTGCATCAAGGATCAGCTCTGAGCCCCTTCTTGTTGGCTCTGATGACTTTGCCAGTTTCTTTGTTAAAAAGGTTAAGTCAATCAGGTCATTGATTCCTCACACCACAGCTGACCCCTCTGTCTTTGTCCCCTCCACAGCAGTCTTTAACCAGTTTGAACCAATTTCCCTCTCATTTCTGAATGATGTCATTGATCATATGAAACCCTCAGGTTCCCCTGCAGACCCCATTCCTGCATCATTTTTTAAACAAGTCCTACCCTCCAATGGACCCTCTGTTCCTGCTATTATAAACAACAGTATGGCTACAGGTGTGCTTCCTAATGTTTCTAAACATGTAGTAGTAACTCCATTAATTAAAAAAAATGGACTTGACCCTTCAACCTGTTCAAACTTCAGACCTATCTCCAAACTTCCCTTTCTTTCTAAGATCTTGGAGAACATAGTTTTCATTAAATTAAAAGAGCTCTTGAATAAAAATTAGATTCTTGAGATTTTTCAGTCTGGCTTTAAGCAGCTACACAGCACAGAAACCGCCTTAGTTAGGGTCTGCAACGACATTCTTCTGGCAAATGACTCTGGTCAATCTGTGGTCCTGGTACTCCTTGACCTTACCGCTGCATTTGATACTGTGGACCATAGTATATTTTTATCCCAGCTAGAACACTGGGTTGAGATTACTGGTGCAGCATTAGAATGGTTCTGTTTATACCTGAGCGACAGGAATTTCTGTGTTAATGTTGCTAACACTATCTACTTCAGTGACTCTTTCCTGTGGAGTCCCGCAAGGCTCCATTCTTGGACCCCTTCTGTTATTGTATTTGCTCCCCTTAGGGTCTATCCTGAAGAAAGAAACATGGTCTTTCCTTTTATTGTTATGCTGATGATTCTCAGATTTGTCTGCCGTTAAAACCTAACAGTTCCTGCTCCATTCACCCGTTGCTAAAATGTCTTGACGGCATCAAGACTTGGATGGCTGCAGACTTCTTGAGTTTTAATGATCAGAAAACTGAGGACATTTTGTTTAGCACTAGCTCTTCCACTGTAACTGATCCTGCAAACCTGGACTCCCTTCAGCCACATATAAAACAGTCTGTTAACAATCTCAGGATAGTTTTAGATGCAGGTTTTAAGTTTAATAAACAGATCCACTCTGTTCTTCAAAAAAGCTTCTTTCACCTAAGGCAGATAGCTAAGCTCAAGTCCATGCTGACCAGATTCAACCTTGAAAAATGAGTCCACGTATTCATTACAACCCGGCTGGACTACTGTAACTAACTTTATGCTGGGGTCAGTCAGGTCTCCCTCTCATGTCTCCAGCTCGTCCAAAATGCTGCAACTCGACTATTAACAGGAATGCGCAGGTTTGAGCACATTTCACCGGTTCTGTCCTCCCTTCACTGGCTTCCTGTCCATGTCAGAATTGATTTTAAAATTCTCCTGCTGACATTTAAGTGCGTTAATGGCCTCGTATCTTCATACCTCTCCGACCTTCTTCATCCTTATGCTCCGTCTCGGGCTTTGAGATCATCTGACCAGCTGCTTTTGGTGGTACCAAAAACCAGGTTGAAGTGCAGAGGAGATCGAACGTTTTCAGTTGTGGGCCCTAAACTCTGGAACACAATCTGCCCATCAGCATTCGACAGTCCACCTCAGTCTCTGCTTTTAAATCTCTCCTCAAAACACACCTGTACTCATTGACATTCAACACAGTGTGATCTGATTTAGCATTTCATGGTTGCTGATTGTGTTTGTGCCTTTTGCTTTTGACATCTGACTCAGGATGATTTGATTTAGTATTCTCATTGTTTCTAATTATGTTTTGTGTTTTTATGCTTTTATTCCTGATGCTGTAATTATTTATAGCTTAGTATTTTTTATTTGATCTGATCTTTTTTGTTAAGCACTTTGATAACAGATACTGTTTTAAATGTGCGATATAAATACATTTGACTTTACTTGACTTGACTCTAGTGATGAACCGACTAACAGATGAGGTCAGGCAGGAATCCCCATAGACTATGATGTTTGCAGATGACATTGAGATAAGTGGTGAGAAAAAGGAACAGGTGGAAGAGAACTTGGAGAGGTGGATTTATGCACTGGAAAGAAGAGGAATGGAAGTCTGCTGTAGTAAGACAGAGTACATGTGCGTGAATGAGAGGGTGGAGGTGGAACAGTGAGGCTACAAGGATCAGAGGTCACAAAGGTGCAGGACTTCAAGTACTTGGGGTCCACTATCCAGGAA
>JARVGQ010000116.1:13939319-13949391 GCA_031762355.1 Hypsolebias martinsi | reverse complement strand
CAAGCTTTGTGAGTTTATTAGCTTGAAAAATAAGCAATATACCAACTTCCATTTTGATGTATTTCTGCATCCAAGCACAGGAAATGTCCCTATCAAAAACTGGGTTACCACATCAAAATGTTGTCCAGAAAATAACTCATCTTAAAGTGTTCACTGTTCAAATCTCTCTACAACGGGCACATCGGTGAACCACTTGTTGCTGTTACGTTGGATATTTAAAAGCACCTTTTGTTTTGAAAGCATTACCCAGTCTGAGCACAGATGTTCCAGGAAACTAGTTCAGCTGATTGGTTAAGCTTGGGACAGCTGTGCTTAGTATGGACTGGATGTTTCCCATTTAAACTGGGAGACTATGCCAGTGGTCATGGAGATTTGCAGGCCTAAATGTTTGTGTGTGCTTCAAGGTGAAAGTGCAATTGCATTATGGATTAGCTCTTTGCCCCTTCTTATTTGTTCTGGTGATAGACAGAGTAACAGGAATCCCTGTTGACTACAATGTTTGCAGATGACATTGTGACATTCTGTGGTGAGAATGGGGAGCAAGCAGAAGAGATCTTAAAGATGTGGATGTATGCACTTAAAAAAAAAAAAAGAATGATAGTCAGCTGTTGCAAAGTAGAGTCCATGCATGTGAATTAGAGGGAGACTGGTGGAACAGTGAGGCTACAAGGAGCAGAGGACACAAAGGTGCAGGACTTGAAGTACTTAGGGTCAACTATCTAGGAAAACAGGGAGTGCTGGGCAAACAGGGGCAAAGAAGAGAGTCCAGGCAGGATGGAGTGGATGGAGAAAGGTTTCAGGTGTGATTTATGACAAAAAGCTGGTAGCAAAGGTTAAAAAAATACAAAAGTAATATGAGCAGTGGGACTGACAAAAAGACATGAGAAACAATTGAAAGTAGCAGAGCTGAAGATGTTGAGGTTCTCCTTGAAAGTGATGAGGATTGGTAAGATTAGGAATGAAATCAGACAGTGGTGAGGCCAGAGATGTTGTCTGGTTTGGAAATAGCAGCTTTGACCAAAAGACAGGGGACAAAGGTGGAACTGGCAAAGATGAAGATATTGAGGTACTTTTTGGGAGTGACAGTGATGAAGATTAAGAATGAGATAAGAGGTACACCACAAGTTAAATGACTTTAAGATCAAGTTAGAGGCCATACTGAGATGGTTTGGACATGTCCAGAGGAGGGACAGTGGGTATATTGGTAGAAGGATGTTAGAAATGCAGCTGCCAGGAAAAAGACAAAGAGGAGATATATGGATGCAGTTAGAGAGGACATGAAGGTAGTTGGAGTGAGGACAGAGTGAGATGGAGGAGGATGACTCGCTGTGGCGACCTCTGAAGAGGGAAAAGCTTTGCTTTGTTTTGTTTTGTTTTTTGAATGTCCAGAGGACCAGACTTAGCTTTTTTAGATAGAAGAAGAAGAAGGATTTGGTGCAAAACATCAATAAAAGTTTCAATTTGAGAAACAAAATCAACACAAAATGAAGTTATTTTAGCCAACAATATACACAGTTTAAAAGCATCTCATGCATTTTTCATCTTTAATCACTGTATCATTTTCAGGACATGTTTATATTCACAAGTAAATCACTTCGCTTTCTGAGCACGACAAGTCATGAAATACTTATCACTGAGACTCCACATATAGTTGACCCTTGTGATCTTTATTAATGGAGGAAATGCCTTCACACACTCTCACACACCTCCCACTTAGCTTGTGACAATCATGTGCAAACTTCTGAAATACAAATGCAGCACATGCAACGGTTTCAGACCAAATTGTAAACATAGCATCCTGTGGAATGCAGACTGAATGGAGATCCAGATATTTTTCTGTTAGCTAATGGTGATTAGCTGTAGCATCCATTAGGAGTTGTTGATTCCAAACGTTCATCAGTGGATGTACAACTGAGACACTTACAATTATAGATGTCTTGTTTTCTAAAAGTTCTATTACAATTCTTCCTGAGTTTCATGAGATATTTTGCCAACATACTGCCGTCTAGATATGCGTGTTTAAAATTCTCTTTTTTTTTTTTTTTTTAAATCTTAGATCCACCGGGATCCGGAGTCTCAGAAGGTTTTTGAGGAGTGGCAGAAAGAAAGAGAGGAGCTGCGGTGAGTCTCTCCACTCAGTCCTAACCCCTCCCTGTAAACCCTGTGAACTCCTGACACATTTACGCTGTGGTTTCTGTTCAGTCGCAGTGCTGCAGCAGTTTGTTTTGTATTTTTAAGGAGCTCAGGTTTGTTCTTTAAACATCAGCTGTGTTGGTTGTAGGTGTGAGTGTGTTACTGTAACGTTAAGACGTTTAAATGTTTACTCGTACTTGGCTGCTTTTTCTCTGTGAGAAAAATGATCCCCATGATGAAACGATTAACGTTTACAACTTGTGTCTGTCTTAGGGCGATGACGAAGAACTTGTTCAACCCGCAGTTCGGCAGCATCTTCAGAACATGTCACAACCCCACCTACTTCTCCAGGCGTCTGAGCAGATTCTCAGACATCTACATGGCGTCTCTGAGCTGTATGTTGAACTACGACCTGTCGTACACCTTCTACCCCCGCCGCACCCCTCTCCAGCATGAAGCCCCCCTGTGGATGGACCAGCTGTGCACGGGCTGCATGAAGACTCCTCACCTGGATGATATGTCGCACATACGCTGAGAGCCGAGCTCTCCTCGCTGACTGATTTGACCTTCAAGGTCTAGGAAACACTTGACAAAGCTGATGGACACAGTTCATTTCACGGGGTTTGTTTTTACTAAAAAGGAGGTGCTGCACCTCCCTCCACAGGACGCTCCTCAGTGAATCCACTGGAGGGCGCTGTACATCTGCAAGTTGCTGGTGACCAGACGACCTGGCCAGGTTTTGTGCTACAAGGAGTGACCGAGTCCATCTCCAGCTGAGTCTGAGGAAGTTGTTATACTGAGCTGCCGACGCACAATCTTAAACAAATAAAGAATAAAATCTCTCGTCGTTATGTGCTTTAATGGTGAAACTTGATGTATAATGTACCATTCAGCAAAATACCTCACTGCATTAAACAGAAATGAGCGTGGAGTTAATTTTCCATGAATTAATAGGTGCATGCAGCTTCTATTTGTTTCCAGCCTTGTGATTGGTTGCCTGGTTGCTAGGCAGCACAGTCTCCAATCAATTGTGCTTCAGTCTGCATTGTAAACTCATTTGATTCCTGCCGCCCGCCTGAACGCTGCAGTGAAGGTATCGTGCTTTGCTCCGTTACGCTACGTGTTCTGGTGTGTAAATGTTTGTTTTGATGGTTGTACCGGTAGCTGCGGGACGGGGCTTCAGCTGAACTCGGCCAGCTAGAAGAGCTAAAAGTGGAGTTTGTTCCAGGTTTTGTTGCATTGTCCCGTCCAGGAATACAGTTTTCTCATCTGTTACATTGTAAAGCAGTTTGTGCTTCGTTGTGATGATGAGAGTAAATACCAATAAACAATAAAATAATCAGAGGCTTTGTTTTATTAGCGTACCGGGTAAATAGTGTTGGATTCAATGGTTAATTTTGAGTTAATACGCTTTTAGTTAACCTTCAAAGTTTATTTCTGTTTAAGTCATAAAGCTGCATTGTCAGTGAAAAATTAAAACTTAAAAAAAAAAAAAAAACTAATATTACTCAAACGTTTATAAAGCACCTTTTATCTAGAAAGTGTAACATGGTTTTACACCAGATTTAAAAAAAAAATTTAAAACAGCAATAAGTCATAAAAACAACAATTGTAAGTTAATATGTTGGTGTTGGAGGAATTGAGAAAATACAATTTCATGGATGAGAAAAGTTTGCATTAAAAATGGGAAAATAAAATGTAAAAACAAAATTGACATTTAAAAAGAATTATAGAAAGTATATAAATTTAATATATTTCCTTAAAAATGAGTATAACATCAATTAATTGGTGAGGAAAATAAGTACAAATCAATGACATTTAAATTAATTCAGTTAAGACTAAAGTTATGTAAGGCTAACTGATGGAAATAATATAAGGCCTGCTACAAAAGAAGTTTATGGAAAAACAAAAGTAACTTAAACTCAGACTGATTATTGATTTTACTTTAAAACATCAACCCTGCCACAGACGACCGTAAGAAAAAGACTCATTGTGGGCTTTAGTTTTAACTTCAGCAATTTCACTACTAATGTGAAGGCTCGTGTTTGACATCCAAACAAAAAAGATATACGGTAGTTTATAACTTACTGGAGTGCCTTAAAATGTGGAGGGAAAAACCCCCACATAAAATATAAGTCATGTAGTCCTTAAATGTAAAAAAAAAATAAAAAAATAAAATCATATTCAGTTGCACATGCAGTTGCAATTTTTGCAATCTTATGACCTTTTGCATTTGTCATGACAGTCTTTGCAGCTGTGCTCCTATTTGAGAAGAGCTTTAAAATGATCCCAAGAGGATCTGATAAATTACAGATTAAATGCACCTGAAGACTCATGGATTCATGTTAAACTTGATCAGAGCACATTTAGGGTCATGGTTGCCTCTTATACAACTTAAATATCCTCACTGAAGTCTTGTGTGTGTGTGTGTGTGTGTGTGTGTGTAGTTTGACCCTACATGCATAATGGACTGCATCTTCCTGCACATCAGCACTGATTGCTGTTCTTCTGCATGATACTGGATCCTCGCTGCATTTATATACTGTATTTAACTCACCTTTTTGTGGGGACCTTGAAACTCTCGAGTGCTGAGATCTCTGTGGCTTTGATTCCCACCTCCCATCATGCAGTGGGATAATGAAGCTGGGGTGTGTCGCCAACACTTGATCCATTTCTGGCTGTGTAAGATGAAAACAGGAGGCCTCAGAACTTTGACCAGATGTTGATCTTGGACTTTCAACTTGAAGAACTATAATGAAAACCATTAAAGTCTATAGCCTTTATCTCATAAAAACACCTGTGATGGATGGTTATTTACATGCTGATTAAAGAAGCTGTACTGGTCATTTACTGGTGTTTCAGTGCATTTCCTGCACCTTCAGAAACTGGCAGCACTGAATCTGTACTGTCAGCTGACCTCAGATTTAAAATCAATTAAGCATTGTTTCCACAGCCTGTGATAAACATAAAGTTGAGGACAAAGAGGAATCTTAATGGCAGCCTGTCTTAACAATATTGTTCAGATTGTAGCTTTTAAGACATTTTGTTTTGTTTCTTTGCTTCAGTATCTCCATGCTTCAGCTCTCTTTCATTTCCTGTAAAGCACTTCTTTCTCTTTTGTCTTTCATCTTTCCTTCACTCCAGCCTTTTCCCATCTCTCTGTTGCTGTTTCTGTTCAAATCTACCTTTTTCTCTCTATTGTCTCTATCTGTCACTGAACCGCTCATGGAGAAATGCACATTTGTGCTCAGGCAGCCACTCCCATCGTGCCGCAGCCTTTTCTATTATTAAATGTAACAAGAGCTTTGCTTATAGCCAAATAATCCCAGAGTGGGAAAACTTTCCGTTAGTTGCACAGGATATTTTATCCACCTGGGGTTCAGAAACAATAAAACAGAAAGAGAAACTCCACTGAGAACACAATCAGGCTCGCTTTCTTCTGCTGTGACTCCTTTGTAAGCAGAGTTCATGTTTTTTATTCATGAAGTTTGTTTTTCTGACAAAAACTGCTGCATAAACAGACGGACAAAGCTCGCAGGGGTTGGAAGCATCATGCTCAGTTTAACAAAGAGAAATTAGGGACATGAGCAGATGAGCCTGAGGCAGGAACCTGTCGCCAAAATCCAGCAGCGAGGCAGACTGGAGTTACTGTTCTGCACTCATCGTCTGCATCTGACACGATGAGAAGTTGAGGTGGAAACGAATCACCATTAGCACAAATCTGCAGCTGTTTTAGCTTTTAGGCTTCATTAAGCACATTTTGTGCTGATTTTGATTTCTCTGCCTGTGGATGTTCAGAGGGATTAAGAAACACAGAAGAGGTGAATTTTTAATGATTAATTTTAGTTTCCATCTTGTGACTGTAATTGCACATTCCCATGGAGGGTGTCACTCAAGTTCTGCTTTATTTTATCTGCTGCCACCCTAAAAGCATAAGTGTGTATAAGCATCTCAGAATCAGAATAAGTTTTATTATCATCTGAAATACAGTAAAATTATGTTCGTACAGTCGTCTGAAAGATGGGCGGAGTGCATGTCGCTACTGGAGCGTGGCTCCTTATCCTTTTACAGAATACCTTTAGATAGAAAAGGGAAAAAAATCCATGAGGATAGGATAGTGGCATTATTTAAAAAGATCCCTTCACACCTTGTCCTATCAGGGCACGATTTAAGACATATAAAAAAAACCTCTACCACCAAGCACATTTATAAAGACATTACATGTGCATTTGATGGCAAGATGGTGAGATTTGTCCATGAAGCCCTTCCAGATAGACCATAGTCCTGATAAGATGGTCAGTGGGCACAGTTCTGATAAGCTTTCACAGAAGTTCTCGGGGGTGGAGGGTGGAAGGGGAGGTGCGATAGACATAGCTTTTCCTTAGTTTACACTTATTCCAGGAGAAATTGCATGTTGGCCTGCTTTCGAGGCCAACCGGTGGAGTCAGCTCCAGATAAGCCTCAATTGCTGATTTTTTTCAGGCAGACTTTTTTTTTTTTTTTTGGTCAGCCTTGAGTCCTGCTGGAACTTTCAAGATCCAAATTGGCCAGATCAGTGGGCATTTCACTGGTCCGTGCTGATGAGACTCCTCCAAGGTCGTCTCCAACATGCTGGCGAGTCCCAGAAGTCTCAGGCGGCCTGTGATTCATACAAATCACTTCCATTTTATGATTTAGCTCATAAATCAGCTGATTTTGAGTACGCAAAGCCCGAACCAAGCCTTCACACAGAGTCTGCAGTTCTGTCATGGCTGAAATTGCTGCCACCGTCTTCCTTAATAGTCGATAACATAGGTATCCGCCGATGCCAAAAAGCAGAAACCCTCCTATCATGAATCCAATTTTATAAACATCTTCGGCATCCTTCTGAGACAAAATGGAAAGACACATCAGCTCCCAAACTCCCCACGGATCCATGACATATCCTGCCACATGTCTCTCAGCGGGGCATGAGGGCTATCCAGGACCCTGTCGCTTTGTTGAAAAGATTTTGTCAATTGCGTTGAACGTGCAGCCGACCAGATCCATGACAGTAATTTTCGTTTCGGAAGATGTGTAATAGGAGCTCCGATACACAGAGAGCAAAAAAAGCAGGAGGAGAACAGGAGAGGGAGAGGGAAAGAAAAGGCATCTTGCACGAGCGTGTGTGCAGAAAAAAACTTTAAAGTTTGCCTGGTGAAATAAAGATTAATCAATAAAATCTTAGTTTAAAGCGCTAAGGTGGGTGATTTCTATAAGACTTTCTGTTCCTTAACATTTAATATTGTTGTTATAAGCTCTGCTTTGTTATTTTATGAAAAAACTGAAACGTGGATGACATTAGGTCATGAACAGTTCATCCAAACATTGTTCTGGGACCACAAAAGAGTGGGGGAAACTGCCAACCTTAACAAACTGAATAAATATTTAAAGAAAACAGCAGGACAAAAAAAAACCTTGCAATCCATCCCTCCATCCATTATTTTTTACTTTCTTCCTTTTTTGGGTCGCGGGGGTCGGTGCCCATGTCCAGCCATCAATGTGCAAGAGGCGGGGGACACCATGGACAGGTCTCCAGTCCATCGCATGGACACAAACGAGACAAACAATCCACTCCTCACTCACACCTAGAGACAATTTAGAGTTATCAATCAGTCTAACATGCATATTTTTGATCTGTGGGGAAAACCAGAGTACCTGGAGAAAACCCACACATGCACAGAGAGAACATGCAAACACCACCTAGAAAGACCCCCGGACCGGGATTTGAACTCTGGCAACAGCATTTTGGAGGATGATGCCAAAAGCCTCATCTGACCACAACACTTGTCCTAATATTGCATCAGAATGTCTCTTACCAAGCTCCATGCTGCTGCTCTGCAGCTCAACCTTGTGCAGAGTGACTCTTTTATTCCTGACATTCTTTGACGTTTTGCTCAAGAGTCTCAAGAGTCCTAAATGCTGCTGAATAAAATATCAACCTGGGATGTTGGTTACTCATTTTAATGTCATTTTATTTATCTATGTGTAAAACCCAGTTATGGACAGTACATAGTTTTGTTCTACTTTTATTATTAGTTTTACAGTGTGAATGGTATGAATGTAGGAAGGAGGGGTGTTTTTATTGTGGGCACTTCACAGGAGCTGCACTCATACTTTGTGTTTTATGATATGATAATAAAAACATTCTGATTCTGACTGCACAGTGCGAGGAAAGTTCAAGTTTGAAGCGTGCACGCTTGCCCAATGCCCAGGCCCAGGCCTCCCTCTCAGCAGGATTTGTCTGATTTAAATAAGGTTTAATAAAACAGACCAAAATTACAACAAAGAAGCTGAAAACCTCTGCAGTTTGAATGACACAAACAGGTGGCAGAAACATTTCATGGTCAGTGAGGGCTGCTGGCAGCAAACTGTGCAGAATGAGAACTGTCATTGCCCTGGAGCGTTGGTTAAATGCTGCAACGCGACACCCTTCAGGTCTTCTTGATTATTTTCTGCAGATTCCTATGAAGAAAACGAAAGAAGCCATAGGAGATGCAGGAGCAACATTTCTGAATGCTGTGAGTAGTTTTACTCTGTGGTTGAAACTCATTTCTGTTTGAAGCGTCTGTTTCTCATCTTTCACAGGAAAATAGAGTTTTCACTTCATCTTTGTCTTAAATGTATATTTTTAGGTGTGAAATCGCTTCATGCCCGTCTTGGACTGTAACCGTTAATGTCTCATTTGTTTCACATGTTGTCTCCTTCTGGAGCAGTTCAGTCACAGAATAAAATGTCAGAACAGTAAGTCAGAAAACATCTGGTAGAATTTCCTGTAAAAACAAAGTCATTATTAGTCTGAATGATTGCATACATGCAGACATTTATGGGAAACAGACCGCCCTAAGGTTATGACATCACATTCAGTAAATGATAAGATGTGAGCTATGTTTAGATTCAGATTTGCTCGGATCTGATCAGACTGTGTGAGCAATCTCTCTGTCGACTGTATTGTAATGTACCTGAATAAAAATCCCCTCGGCTGGCCAAGAAAGAAGGGAAGTCTCCATGTTTGTTCCACCCTGATGACAACGAGCCTCTTACACCAGCAGTGTCTGTACTTGAATGATGCAGTTGAGTAACTTCTTGCTCGCCTGACTGATTGTGCCCTAATGCATGCTAATGGCGTGACGTGCGCTCCTTCTGTTGTCACGCTTGACTTTTACCAGCATTTTCATTTTTTTTCTTTTTGTGTACCTCTTCCCCTTCTTGCTTCCTCCAGTTTACCGTCACGCCGCTGTGCTGCCCCAGCAGGAGCAGTATTTTGACGGGTCGGTACCCCCACAACCACGAGGTGAGAAACAACTCCCTGTCAGGGAACTGCTCCAGCCTTCTGTGGCAGAAAGGCCCTGAAGCAGAGGCTTTCCCCATCTACCTCAGCAAGCAGCACTACCAGACGTTCTTTGCCGGGAAGTATCTGAATCAGGTCTGAAAACATTTGTTTCTAACATGACTGTGAATTCTTTGTAATCCACCCACTCTTCAAACTGCTCCAGATCTTTGTTTCCTGGGGGGCCACTTCTACAGGGGTCTTTACTCATCCAGCGATTCTTATTTAGATTGATGTCTGGGCTTTGA
Source organism: Hypsolebias martinsi (assembly GCA_031762355.1). NCBI lineage: Eukaryota > Metazoa > Chordata > Actinopteri > Cyprinodontiformes > Rivulidae > Hypsolebias > Hypsolebias martinsi. Next base: position 13,939,662 of record JARVGQ010000116.1, on the reverse strand, counting down.
TCGGACCATTCCAGCACATTTACTGTATTTTCTGCCGTTCATGTTGCTTCGCTGTATAAGTCACATCTATTACGCGTCACCGCTGATGACCCGGAAATGTGGGCCGGTGTTGTGCCAAAAATCAACTGGCTGCCGAATAATCACCGCAGGAGCGTGCACGGGAGAACTTTTAACAAGAATTTAACAAGATTAACGCTTAAAAACAATTACCGTATTTTCCGCCCTATAAGTCGCATAAGTCCAATTACCGGTATGTCCAATAATGTGGAAAAATCCATAAACGTGTCGCACCGCCGTATAAGTCGCATCTATTATGCGTCACCGCTGACGCGTCGCGTATGTT
>JARVGQ010000116.1:13870200-13880803 GCA_031762355.1 Hypsolebias martinsi | reverse complement strand
ACAAATGAGACAACCATTCACTCTCTCACTCACACCTAGGGACAATTTAGAGTTACCAATCAGCCTAACATACATGCTTTTGATCTGTGGGAGGAAACTGGAGTACCTGGAGAAAACCCAAGCATGAATGAAGAACATGCAAACTCCACCCAGAAACGCCCCCAGATCGAGATTTGAATCAGAGCAACCTGCTCACTAAGAGGCAGCAGCTTTACCAACTGCACCACCGTTCTGCCCTATTAAATGCACGTGCGCATTTACGGTAAAACTTTAGGAAGTTTGGGCGCGGAGGGTGACGCAGCACCCCATACGGTTGCAAGAGACCATGCATTTTCAAACACATAGTTAAATAATTAATGGGAAAATAATTAACAATTCTGCACATTTAAAAATCCCACAGTGTTTTGTTATTAAAATTTTTTCAGTAAACGAGTAGTGTTACTGCGTATTTGTGTGCAAAATTTTACAGATGCATAAAACAAAGACAGTGAACAGATTAGCGTTCTGTCATTATTGCAAAATTTACTGTGTATACTTTGAACCTGTCAAAATCACCATATCTTTTAATATCCATATTCAAACAAGACAACTTGCACTGCTAGTCACAGCCTGTTCAGTATTTGATACTGTACTATGATATTTTTGTAGGAGTTTAGAGTCTTACAGATTCACACATACTCACAGCGCCCTCCAATTAGAACACATTTTACATATGGCTACTGGTTAACCCACTCTGAAAAACTAGTTATCATGTTGAATAACAAAAGAGACATTTTGATTTGTTTACTGTACTTTTAACTCTTGGCAGATAGCAAAATAAAGCGGCTTAATAAAGACAGACAAAACAAGTGTAAGATGAACGGTGCATTCCCCAGGGATGTGTCATATCTGCAAGAGACAATCAATCCTCTCAATCAAGATATCAAGCCTCTGGGTGGTGCAGTTTGTCCAACCGGATGACATTTAATCCATATTTCTGAAGTTTTTTCCAACCGTTGATTGGCAGTGACATTAAATAAGTACTTGACTGACAGCTTTAATAGTTGGACATTTAAAAGCTTCTCTCCAGAGTTGTAGTCTTATGTAACAAAGCTTTTTTAGCAAACACTTCAGGAGTTACATTTACTGCCACTCAACGTTGAGGAGCTGTTTTCACCCAAACACTGGTGGGAGTTTTGTACCAGGGGCCAACGGCTGAGTACCTGCATGTGTTGCTCTAATCTATTGTTAGTTGTATCACTGTTTTAGTGGAGAACAGAAATAAAACACAAACAGCAGATACCAAATCCTCACGTTCTTCTTCTTTACCTATAAGCTAATGTTAGCATTAGCACAGCTGGCTGCAACTGGTTAATGAACTACTATCCCAGGATCCATTGCTTTAAAAGTTAGAAATTATTTTTATTTATTTATTTATTTATTTTACCTGTGTGCTAATCTTTGAGAAAATAATTATTGTATCATGTGCAGGGCGGCACGGTGGCGCAGTTGGTAGAGCTGCTGCCATCTCAGCGAGCAGGTCGCCTCGGCTCAAATCCCAGTCCGGGGGCCTTTCTGGGTGGAGTTTGCATGTTCTCTCCGTGCATGCGTGGGTTTTCTCTGAGTACTCCAGTTTCCTCCCACAGAACAAAAACATACATTACACTGATTGGTAACTCTAAATTGTCTCTAGGTGGGAGTGAGAATGTGAATGATTGATTGTTTCATTTGTTTCTGTGTCCCTGTGATGGACTGGAGGCCTGTCCAGGGTGTCCCCAACCTCTCGCACAGTGATGGACATGGGCACCATGACCCAAAAAGGAAGAAGCAGGTAAACATAATGGATGGATGGATGGATGTGAAATGCAGTTTTAATACTGACGGTGCAGACAACAAAGGTTGCTGTAATGCTGACTGTTAGTCGCAGCCATGGTAACCACTGGCAAGCTGATATCCAGCCAGTGCTCAACTAAAGGGCAAGTCTGTGAAAAGTGAATTTTGATATTGGTGCATTAGTTAGAAGTTCCTCAGAGGTGGTCTTCTGCCCTTTGGCTGTTTGTAAACAGTATTGCGTTGCACGAGTTTTCTTTGGGAATAAAAGACTTGGACTCCACCTCCAACTGTCTGTCAGCCAAGGATAAGATACAGTCAGTAAACATTAGAGGTGGACGACATGTGGTGCAGACTTCTTTCTGCAGAGCTGTGAAGAGGATAAAAAGGTTTGGTCGACCAAGGAATACATCTCAAACTCTCTGAAGAGGACACTTTGCCACCTGAGACATTTTCACTAACTGTGTGTGTTTCTATAGCACTCATTGGAGAAATCTTTGAATCTTTTCTCAAGGTTTTTTCCTTTGTTTTTTATGGCTGCAGTCAACAGGGATGCGGCCTTAGCGCAGGTGTGACTGGGCAGAGTTAGCGTTCAAGAAAAGCTCCGCTGTCATGGAGAACTTGACTCAGACTTGTTAAAGTCAGTGAAGTATTTGTGAAAGCTGCAGGATTCAGTTCACGGGGAGGTGATATGGCTGAACATTTGGACAACCAAAACTGTGCCTCAGTGGTGACAAAAACTCATGGGAAGAAATCCAACATAGTAAGTAGTTTTATTTTGAGAAAATCATAAATTACACATTTTAATAGCAGTGAAATGCAGTTAAAAGTGGTGCAATTTCAATTTTTCTTTAATTATAAGCCAATGAAAGAATATCTTAATGGAGACTATTCTGACGAACTTTCATGGTTCATGTGTAATATATGCCCCAAAATACGACAAAAGCTCAGTAGAACAGCTCATCCTATTCTAATCTCTGGTTAGGGTCCCAGTTATTGACTTTATGGGTTTGTGGCCGACTGTTGTTTGCACATGGTGGAGGACTTTACTCATTTTCACACAGAGCTAAGACATGATTGCTCTGTACACAAAGTGTTTGTGTCAAGCTTTGCAGGTTGAAACTTTTCAACCTTTTATTTAGCCGCAGAAGCCTGACCCGTCCACAGACTGTAGTTGTTGTAATTCACCATTTTGAGGCACTTTACTGACGTCATGCTCAGCTGGAGGTTTTGCATGTGCTCATTTAAAAGACAATTCTTCATAAAGGTGAAATATTGATTGAGATGAATGCGATCATGGACAGCTGACCAAACAGAGGGTTTAGCATGGAAAGAGAACACTCATTAGGAGTTCAGAACAGATAATTAACATCATGTTGTGAAGCTGCATACTCAATGAAATCAAAATATTGTAAATTTCTGAATCCCTGCAGAAATCTGCAAAAACAAACTATGTTTTCTGACTCTGTATAACTTGATTAAAATATTACAAGTCCTCTCTAAGATAGCATTGCAGCAGCTCTCTCCTTAGGCTCGTGTTTCAGGAGTTTTACCTCGTTTTATGTTTAAGTCCAGTTTTACCACACATCAGCACAGTTTACCACAGAGGTTTGTTTACACCCTCTGCAGTCAAACCAGTTTGGGATCAAATTGCATCCCAACAATAGGAACCGTGTAAAAGATAACTGCTCCTGCTTTGTTCATTTTCAACCCCTATAATACATGATATACAGATCTCCTTACTGTTTTCCATATAATGGCCATTTTCATGGGATATTTAAGTACAAACAATAATCACCCTGTGACTGAATGAAAACTGATCTTTAAAAAAAGACCAAGGCATGAAAGACGTTGTAAACAGTGTTATTTGTATGACGCCTGACACACAAAAAAGATGTAAACAAATAGTATTTTGCAGATGAAATATGTTTGTCACCAAACCATCCAAACACGGTTCTCTGCTGACCTTTATGACCAACAGAAATGTCATCTCCTCTCCCCAGAACACAGATTTATTTGAAATGATTGAAAAGATGCAGGTAAGACGACACACAGACCTTTGCATTTCGTCTCGACTCACTAAAGCTGAAGTCACTAACCAGTCACGCCGTCTCTTCCTAATCCTGCAGCGTTTGTTTTCTGACTCCAGCGCCTCTTATCGTTTCTGCGTGAGAGAAAGGATATTGAGTCTGGTGCATTCAGAGAATGTTGCTTTATATTTTCTTACTGTTAACGTTGTGGTTGAAACACCGGCTGACAGCACTGTAAGCGTATTATCTCACTTCAAAAGCCATCTCTTGCTTTCTAAAGGCTTTAGGATGTTTTATTTGCAGTCCCACACAGAGGAGGGTAAGAGTTTTATGATAGAGCTTATCAAATCGCACACTGCTGTTGTGTGTTTGCAGTTTAGTGATGGAGTACACAGTCGTTGGCAGACAGGATAGCTTTTGGTGGCTTTATCATCATTCATGTCCGTTTTGGCACAGCTAGATAAAGTATTTTAATGCGTATTGAAAATGTGTGCTGCAGAGCTGTCTTTTTCAGCATTGATGAGATGTGCTCATCTTCCTTGAAGGCAGGCAGCAGCACGCAGCTCTTCCTCTGCGTCGTCCCTCCTCGCTCTCTTTCACACTAAAAACCCCACCTCAGGTGCAATGCGATGGATATCAACCTATCGTTCAACTTGCAGGGTCATATTCTCACACTCCTGCTGTGGGTTTTATGCACTCTGCAGCCACTCCCCTCTCTGAAATGTCTTTTTCAGTGTTTTCCCCTGTTCTGTTGTGTTGCTTGCTGCATCGTGTGTCTCCTGGGAAAATGATGTTCTTATAATCATTTTTCATCCAGTTTCTCCTCTTTCGTTCTAAAAATAAAACACTTTTCTCTAAAGAGTTTTTTTTTATTTTTATTTTTTTGCATTTGTATTGTTGCTCAGTGGTGTTCTCATTGAACTTGTCTGACAGGGCAGCAGGATGGATGAGCAGAGATGCAGCTTCCCTCCACCTCTCAAGGTACAGCTCCATATATCAAACAATCTCATCAACATGAACACAACCTGAAAGCATGACTTTGATTCCGATGTGCATTGATGATGGTCACGGTTAAACAGATTTCCATTGCACAACAGTTGTGTAATTACACAGAAACAGTGTCCTTTATGGTTGTTGGTTATTTTTAGCCTTTGATGAGGAAATAACATGTTGCATATTTATTTTTCAGACGGAAGAGGATTACATTCCATACCCAAGTGTCCATGAGGTAGGAAGATGTCTTGCAGCTTGTTCATCTTTATGTCTCTTAACGTGTTCACATGAGCACATGTGTTTCCTCTGAAACAGGTGCTGGGGAGGACGAGCCCCTTTCCTCTCATCCTGCTGCCACAGTTTGGTGGTTACTGGATTGAGGGGACCAACCACGAGCTGGGTGAGGCCGAGCTGCCCCGGCCTCCGTCCCCGAACACTCGCACCAAACTGGAATGTAACACAACGGCTACACTCTTCAGGAAACACTTCCTGGGAAAGGTCAGCTGCGCAACACTCACACATGTTCAGTGTCATGTTTAAAACTTTACATTTTAATGTAATTTCTTTAAAATAAAAAATAAAAGGTAAACAGCATCATTGTTGTGTGATCATTCAATGGAACAGACAGTAACAACTAGGTAAAAATGTAGGCTGCAATTATAATATAAACTGTTTTTGTAGTTATTATTTTTCATTAGGAGAGCTTAATCTTACTCGTGAACTTTCTGACCTACTTTTTTATTTTGTTAGATTTATATTAATTTCATTTTTTTTTCTGTGCGAGTTGTTTCAATTAATTTTAATGACTGAAAATCACATAAATGTGTATAACATTTGCAGATCTCTAGAGCTTTATAATGATTTTTATATCTTTATGAACTCCTTGATCATAACTGCTTGTTTTTCTTCCTCACTGGCCAAAAAAGATAAGTTGGCATTTTCTAACTTCTTGCAAGAAAAAGCAGTGGAAACCGACCTCAGTGTCTGGCATTGCACACACTGCTGCTAATGAAGATGCATTATTTTCTATCATGTTCTAACAAAAATAAATTTGTTCAGCATGTGGTAGAGAATCTGCACAAACCATCATGATTATTCATGTGTGTTGGTTCATGACAGAAACTAATGGTGTCCTGCTTGCACTGTGCCCCCAGGAGCACTTTAATTACTATTCAGTGGACAGTAACCTCGGACATCTGGTGTTCTCCATAAAATATGATGTGATTGGTGACCAGGAACATCTCCGCCTCATGCTCAGGTAACGCTCTCCATGCATGCAGAACAATGTTTCAGTCTGGGTGATGCTCAGAGAAAAATTCACCACTTTTACATAACGAAACAAACAAATAAATAAATAAAACAGAATGCATCATGATAAATTTTTCCTCCGATGCTCGGTGTTGACTGAATGCACATATTCTTCCTGGGTGTTATTGTGGAGGCCATAAAGCTAAAGAGAGTGTCAACAGAACTGTCATTTTCACAGCAGAGGAACAGATGGACTATTTAGACCAGCGAGTAGGTGGCTGTGCAGGGAGGGAAGGCAAAGAGAGGCAAGGGTGGGGACATCTGATAATGGTACAAACCGGATCATCTCTTGGACGTCTGATGGAAATGTTCCAACACTGATTATTTTATGATTTCACCAGGACCAAGCTGAAAACCCACCAAGATGTCATCCCCATTTCCTGTCTGACAGAGTTTCCTAATGTGGTCCAAATGGCCAAGGTGAGAAAACACGTTTTTGTTTGAACAGCATCAGTAAAGAGGAAGTCTAATACAATATAACAGGCTAATTTTGATACATTCTCTTTATTTCCACCTCAGCTTGTCTGTGAAGAAGTCAACGTGGACCGCTTTTATCCTGTCCTTTATCCAAAAGTAAGTTCTGATCTGTGACGTTTGCAACCTCAGTTTTGTGTGTTTTCTTTCTAATTCCATCCCAAGATTGAAAAATTAAATCATAGGGCACACTCTATTTTTGCTTTAAACTTTAATAGCTGGGCATTGGAAAAGTGAACAATGGGTTGTGGACACAACTGTGTCAACCTATACAGCCAACCAAAGCAACCAAGTACCATAAACATGTACATAAGAGATGAGCGTGTTTTACATTTATATAACTATCTTGTGAATTGTTTAAATGTAATGCTTTAGGCTGGGGCTATTCAGCTTTAGTCGCATTTGGGCCATAGAATAATGGAGGCTGCACAGAAGTCTGTTGGAGTCAGTCTCCCCACCATCACAGACATCTACACCTCCAGATGTAGAAAGAGGGCCACCTGCATCATGAAGGACCCCACTCACCCAGCACACACACTATTTACCCAGCTTCCCTCAGGAAGGAGGTTGAGGAGCATTAAGTGTAGAACCACAAGTGAGGAACAGCTTCTACCCCGAGACTGTTAGACTCATGAATATCTAACCAGAATAACCACTGTGAAATATCACATCATGTCGCTGCTGATCTGTTTCATGTTGCTGCTGATCTGTCTCATGTTGCTGCTGATCTGTTTCATGTTGCTGCTGATCTGTCTCATGTTGCTGCTGATCTGTTTCATGTTGCTGCTGATCTGTTTCATGTTGCTGCGGATCTGTTTCATGTTGCTGCTGATCTGTTTCATGTTGCTGTGTTCATCCGTGCTCATCTGCTCACACAGACTCATGTTCGTGCTGCTGTTTGAAGTAATGTTTTTATATTAGTGCTTAGTGTATTTTTAGTTTTTCTTAATTCATATCTTAGATGTTATTACGGTTTTTCTTTTACGTTTTATTGTTGGATGCAACTGGAACCCTGTCTACATAATTTTGTTCCATCATATGTACCACATGTGGTGTGAATGACAAAATCTCTGACTCTGATGCTTTGACTCTGGAGGCCACGTTAATGCCATCTAAGGAGGGAGAAAGACTAAAAAATTAATTCCTAAGATGCTCAGGTCCAAAAACTAAAATCTCATTCTTGTTTGTGTTCAAAAGCAGAAATTTTAGGATCTTCCAGGTTTTATGTCTTTAAGACATGCTTGTAGTCTATGGAACTGATTGGATTCATTGGGTTTCATGGACAAATACAACTGTATCATCAGCATAACAATGAAAATTTATCCCGTGCCATTTAATACCACTACCTAATGGAAGCATACAAGGTTAAGATTATTGATCCAGTCATTTAACCCTGAGGAACTCCACGACTAACATGAATCAACAAAATCAACACATGAAAATAACTTTCTCTTGGGTGTTTGGTATTTTTTCAGAAGGGCAATCTCCTGTTTGTTTACAAGGAGGGGGCAAGAGTTAAAAGTTGTACTGGAAACAGCCGACAGAGAAGCTGGTCCAGGTCCAGCTTCAACTCCTGGGTACTGGTCCATGGTTTTGCCTATAAAAAGCAGCGTTTTGTCAAGATCTAATTGCCTTTTTTTTTACACTTACTAATGCACATGCTCAAAGACAGTATTTTACAATGCATTGTGGTCTAACTAAGGTCTTTCCTACTTCTGATTCAATGAAACATACTTTGCGCAAACCGTGTTCATAACTACCCATTCTTCAGTTGTGTCCTGCAGCCATTCAGACACCTGGCAACGTGTGCAGCATGTTGCTATCACAACATAAAATACTTTTAAAACTAATTTATAAATATGTTTGTACATGGAAATTAATAAAAAAGCAGAAGTAAAGGACCAACATAATAAAAGTGAATGCTGACTAGAAATAGCTATGACCATATTTAAGTGCCCGATTATATGGATGTGCAATAGTAACTGTAAAAAGATCAACTGTAGGTAATAAAACAACAAGAGACGGGCCTTGAGATGGTTTCCCTAAATTAATTAATTGGTTAACTAATTAATTAACAGGCATACTATAACAAAAAAAATGTGGTTTACGATGCATGTGCTGTCATCTTTTTTTTTTTTTGGTCTTTTGGTAATGTTTGTACTTTTTAATCACCACAAGCTGGAGTTGCAAGCTCCTCCCACTTTATGTTTTGTGGGTCAGCAAGTGAAAAGTTTAGAAATTCCAAGGTTGTGGGTTTGAGCCCATGTTGTGTTAGGAAGGGCATTCGGTGTAAAACAATTTCCAAATCTTTCATGAGAGTTCACACAAGAAGGAAGGAGCTCAAAGAAAAATTGTATTCACTGAAACATTTTCTAGAGAAAAGCTGTTATTGTTTCAGCATATAGCTAATAATAATAACAACAATAACAATAACAATGACAATAATAATAATAATAATAATAATAATGGCTGTCAAAACTTCCATTTTCTGCCCCACAATTAAGACTGTCCTAAACGATCACAGAAAGACTGACACCATCACAATCGCGACTGTATCAATTAACGAGCATCATCTCTGACACCATTCCCTCACGTCTTGTCCCCCAGACACCCTCGTTAGGATAATGTGCCATTAATCTACCGCTAAAAACACATTATTATTCAATCAATAGGTAAGATGGAGGGATAAAGGATGAGGGCAGAGGATGAGGAGAAGATGAGGCAGTGGACGGATGCTGTAAGTCTGAGGGGATGTGTTTGAGTGAAGGTGGGGGTGCTGACACTTATCCAGAACTCCAGAGGAAAAGCTCCGCTGTGTGCAAACAGAATACTCAGCGTGGTTTTACGATGACAGTCGATATATCCATTAACAAAAGAAAGTTGTCAATGTTTACTCTTCCCACTCCCAGTCTTTTCTACACATTCTTTGTGATGGTACTGCTGCAGTGCAATTAAAAGAATGTTTGCAGCTTTTTATGGTTGGGAGAGCTTCATGATCCAGGTTTAGAGTGCACATCTGACTGTTAAACAAAAATAGACAAATGTCTTATAATGAACAAGGCAATATGAGATTGTTAAGCACATCTTGAGAGCATCGTTTGATTCTCAGGTTCAGAACAGCACAGGGAAGAAGTTTTAATCCTCAGTTCTTTTTAAAACAAAATTAATCAAGCGATGCAATAATTTACGCCTATTATTTGTGGACAAGGTAAAAGCTGCCTTGACCTCAGAAGCTAATCGTATTCTTTTACCACATACAGCACAGTGGTGAAGTTCTCTCAGCGAGAAGGTTGCAGGATCGAATCCTGGCCTGGACCTTTCTGGGTGGAGTTTGAATGTCCTTTTGGTGCACACGTGGGTTCTCCGGTTTCCTCCCACTGACCAAAAGCACATGTTAGGTTCAGTGGTAACTAAATTGTCTCTAGGTGTGAATGTTTGTGTCTGTGTCCTGTGATGGACTTGGGACCTGTCCAAGGTGTCCCCGCCTCTCACACAGTGGCTGCTGGACATGGGCACCAGCGACCTGTACAGAAAGAAGCAGGTGAGGATGGTAAATTGATATTGTAGCAAACTTTAAAATATTTTGTGAACCACTATACACATTTAATTTAACGAAACATTCAGAAAACACTTGACCAGTTCAAAAAAGTCGCTACGGTTAACTGACATTATTATCCACAAAAAAATAAAATAAAAGCTCTAACTCGATAGGTTTAGCAGATACTGAGCTAACACTGTGTGGGCGAAGATGATGGTCATTCCCACGATAAACTTTGAAAGACAGCACATCTAAGATGATCTCACAATATCACATGAGAATATGCATAACTCTGTTCTCTCATCAGAAGGTGATTTCTGTTTAATACTCCGACATGAAAAGTTGCAAACGTTATATAATCGTTCAAATATCATTCAAAATGCTGCTGCCAGAGTCTTAACTGGAGTTACTGGGAGAGATCATCTCTCTCCAGTTTTAGCTTCTCTCCACT
>JARVGQ010000116.1:13733085-13748490 GCA_031762355.1 Hypsolebias martinsi | reverse complement strand
CACGTTGATGCTGGAGCACAGGATGCTCTCCACTGCACACCTGTAGAAGGAGGTGAGGACTGAGCTTCCCAGACCAGTTCGTCACAGTCGCCATGAGGAAGCAGAGTCTCTAATGAGCTTTCTTGATCAGGCTGGTGGTGTTGTTGCTCCAAATGAGGTTGTCATTCATGTGTACACCCAAGTACTTGTAACTGGATCATGTTATAACATGATACTGTTCAAAAATTGTATTTTTCTGTGACAGCAGTATGTTACTGCTATTATTTATTATCTTGGAGTTTACTTTTATTTATTCTTGCCCGTTTGTAAAGATTTGCTTGCTTGTAAACTAAGTACTGTACAGTACTGTAGTTTACAATTGGGTTTTCCAAAGATTACGCTGCCCTCTGCTGATAGTGATACCAATAAGCAGGTCAGTAATTTTAGACTTGTCGGGTTTGTGTACTTTTACCAAATTATTGGTTTCAAATGAATATTTCTGAGCTTATGATTTTTAAGATGAATAGGTCTAGATTATTTTAAATGTCCTTTCATGTAGTTCCTGCATCTGCTTTGCATCTTAGTAAGATGAGACAAACAACCACTCCATAGGTTAATTTAAAGTCTCCATCTAACCTAACCATTTAAAACCTTTAAAGCAGTGTATATTCCTTTTGCTTTTTGAAGAATAAATGATTAAAACAGGAACATAACAGGGAAATGAACTTGCTAAACAATATCATAATAAGCATTTAGGTTACCATAATAACCTAAATAACCTAACCATAATAACCATACCATACCATTTTATTCATAAAGCACTTAAAACAGTGACAAGGCCAACCAAACCATATGCTCACCATAATAAGCATAACCATTTAGATTTTTTTTTCATTCAACCTACATTTATACAGTTTAATCACATAGATCCTTGGAGACTCATTTACAAAAGAGACCTGTTTTAGACAGACAAGCAAACAAAAGTAAGGAAAAGCGTTTTCATTCATTTAGGCTAATGCATCTCACTCCTATTTGTCTGAATGTGCAAATTACAATTTATTATCTTTTTTATGTAACTATCATTGGAGATTTTTACCATCCATCCATCCATCCATCCATCCATCCATCCATCCATCCATCCATCCATCCATCCATCCATCCCGTACATACATACATGCATACATGCATACATGCATACATGCATACATACATACATACATACATACATACATGCATACATACATTTTTTCCCTTTCCGGGTTTCAGGGAGTTGCTGCCTATCTCCAGCAGTCACTGTGCGAGAGGCGGGGTACATCATGGACAGTTTGCAAGTCCATCACAGGATCACATAGAGACAAAAAAGACAAACAATCATTCACACTCTCACTCACACCCAGTGACAATTAGAATTACCAGTTACCCTAATGTGCATGATTTTGGTCATTGGGAAGAAACTGGAGTACCTGGAGAAAACCTACACATGCACAGGGAGAACATGCAAACTCCACACAGAAATGCCCTATTTTATCATGTCTCACTGAATATAATTATGCTTCTCAAAACTTATAAAAAAGATTTGTCAGAATAATTATTAATGTCCTAATATGTCACCTGATGTTTCTTGGAGTCCCACAAGGCTCAGTCATTGGTCCCAAACAGTTTTTCTTTAATTGCTTCCTTTTACTGATACCCAGCTTCATAGTTTAGGTGTTAACACTTAAATGCTGCATTCTATATTTATTTAGAAATGAATAAATAAATAAATAAATAGATAAGACTGAAAGCAGAACCACAACTAGTTCCTTTTAGTGAAAGAAGTAGGAACAAATTACATTCATATAAACTTAACACCTCTTACATCTCTAAATTGGTGTTTTTTGTACAGAGACATCAATGACATTAAGAAAATCTTTGTCAAGATAGCTCCATCAAGCAACATAAACCTCTGGGTTTCTTTACAACATTTAATTTGGATGCTAAAATGAACTGAAGTTGACAGCAAGCACCAGAATCATAATGGCTTCAAGACCTAATGAAAACTGTAGCCTACCAGCCATAAAATCAAATGCCACCTCTTTATCTGCCCTTATTTTTCATACGTGAGGCTAAACAATGACGTCACTGCCTCTAATAAATACTAAAGCTCTACACAAATACAGAATCTAACTTTGTAAGCTGTCTGCTTGTCTTACCCTCACCAATGATACTACACTAGTAAAGTTTGTTTTACTGCATGACTAAGGTAAAATAAAGGCACAAAGCCAACATCATACACAAACTAGGATTCTAAATACTGTGCATCAATCACTTTAAATCTGGGACCCTTTGAAAATCTTCTGCTGTTATAAACAGTTTTAAAATGTCAAACAGCTCATAGACAACAAGGTCATGAACATTTTGCTGTGAGGCTCTGATTAAGTAGTTACTCATATTTATGAGGAACCTTCTGTTTTGTGTGCAGTGAGTTTTAGGTCGAGAAGTGAAATGGCCCAAGGATTTAATGAACTAGTTGCATAAAGAGCAAAGGGATCTATCCGTCCTGTTTCTCTACCACCTGCTCTCCGAGGGCGTAAGTGACATCACAGCTCATGCACCTGCTTTGATACATTTACAAAGCCTATAAAAATAGTTAATCAAGCCAGAAAGGTGGTAAAAACCAAGTGTGCCCTTGAAACATGGGACAGTTTATGAAGTCTGTAAGCCACATGTTGATTTATACAAGTGAGAAAGGAGATGACATATTTCTGATGGCCGTTGTGATCAGAAGTGTGCGCGCGCTGTGCATGAGCAACTGGAAGTATATAAAACTGTTGGGGTTGGCGGAGCATGCAGTAGTTTTCACCTCCGTGCAAATCAGAACCGCTTAAAACAGTAGTATCCATCAGTGATGACGTGCAACCATCTCCTTTGCTGGGTGTTTGTGCTTGTGGCCTCTGGCCCCCTGTTTGTCCATACTATCATAGAATCAGCTGAGATGGCCTATCCAGGACCTGGTGAGTAAATTATAATGTCTATTTTGTGTGTATTGATTAATCAGTTAAGATGCATTAGTAGCATTTTTGAACTTGTTATGATCAATGTCAGCAAAGTTTCATCCCTAGACTTAAATTATTTGAGGGTTGCAGTGCTCAGCAGAGATTTGTTCATGTACTGTATACATTTATCAAATTTCACACGCAAGTTTAATTGTCAGAATTTACATTTCCATTTTTTATCAACTGAATAGTTATAGAGATTCAACAGAGATTACAATTCTGGGTTAGGATATAAAAATAGTTCAGTATTTGTTTTTTGTTCTTCATTTTAATCAACCGTGTGTGGTGATTTTGTTGTCCTCAGTATCTGCAGAGGACCGAAGAATTGGATCACTGGACGACCTGTCTCTCTCGGAGCAAACCTTCCCTCCACAGGATGGAGCTGATCTCAGATATTCCCCTTTTTTATCTACTAGAGACAGTAAGAAACGTGCATGCAGACTTGCAAACCAGTGTAGCGGTTTTTGTTGCTAGTAGCACCCACCAGTGACACTCTAAAATCATTATAGTTATATTTATCTGGCATAATACTTTTACATGAGCGTCATATCTCGTGTCTATGTATCCTTCCAGGTGTTGGAACAAGTCAGCTGCCGAGAGGCCTCAAAAGAGAGGTCAGTTTTCTAAATGAATTATCTCTAAATGATGTGATGGTATCTGTAACTTATACTGTATTTCACATACTATACCATGCTCCATATAATTGCTATATATTTTCTTTTAGGTCATGCTGGAGAAGCAAAGTCTGCTAAAACCATACAGTCACATGCTGGGAGTCCGAAAACAGTTCAGGAAGAGAGACGGGAACTCCGAGTGTTTCTGGAAGTACTGTGTTTAAAACTATTACTGCCTCACTTTTACCAAAATGTCTTGAACTCACACAAAACTATCATAACACCTCAGCTGCAATGACTGTGCACACACACACACGTTCTTGTAAATGTACTTTTTGGGGACTTTGCATTGACTTCCAATTAATTGTCAATAGGCCTAACCCTGACTCTGACCCTTACCCTAAACCTAACCATTACTAGTACATGCCTAATCCTAACCCATCCGCAATTCACACCTTAGTCCTAAACCTAACCCCACCCCCACCCAACAAGACTTCTCCTTATGGCTTTGGTCCCCATAAAGAGCAGTTGGTTCCCACAATGTATGATTTTTTTTGTAGAATTGGCACCTACAAGGTAACCTGAAACAAAAATGACAGAGACCTGCTGACTTGAAACCTTGAGTTGTTATATGTTGTCTGACTGTTTTTAATGTGTAAAATTACATCTTAATTTTCTGTATGAACACTTGTTTTACATGTAAAAGTAACTGATGAGCAGAAATTAAAAAAACGTATTATAAAGGAATCATTTCTCTGCAATCGTCTTTATTGATAAAGTGTGCTGGTGAGAACATAAACCTTTTTGCTCAAATTAAAAGTGAACAAGGAAGCAAAAAGACGTAGCAAAATTGGTTCTCAAGTTTTCTCCATTTTTTCCTTTTTTTATTATTTTACAGCAGAAAGAATATAAAGCATTCAGAAAACATCTTCCATATTTTAAGGGCAATTCAAAATGTTTTGCATGGCTTCAGCAGCTGAAATCTCTTTTTTTTTAACATATGCATTGAGTCAGTGACGCTTGTACATGCACAGTTACAAAAAATAAAACTTACAAACAAGAGAAAGGGGAGAAAAGGGAGTAAAGCAAAACACATTAGGAGAACCGAGAGGAGATGAAAGTTTTGAGGGTTGGGAGCGGAGAAAATCTGGGTCACATAACAGGAAAAGACAGAGAGAAAGACAGCTATAGAGGAGAGGAAAAGAGATCTAACACTAATTCACATGCAAAGTGTCAAGGACCCCTAACTTTCTAGCAAAGCAGGGCCTTTTTTCTTCTCAGTTTGGAATTGATGAAAACGTGCAGTTCGGTAAAGGGTGCCATATAATTGCTGCTCATAAACTACTGAATGCTTGTCTTGCAATACTGGCATTTGCATAAGAGTAAGTCGACTACATGTGTCCAATCATGTCAAACACTGCTAGGCCTATAGGTCTCCACAAAACAGTTCATTATTGCTCCGTGTCAACGGGTGGAATAGACTTTGGGGGGAAAAAACAAACAAACAAACAAAAAAACCTGCTTCTGTTCTGTTTGTCCTGAGGCGCCTACCTTTCTCAGGTCTGGGTGCTTCAGAAAAAGAAGAGGAGGAAAGGCAGGTCCTCAGGTCAATTCCCAGAACAGCTTGAAACTGATGATGCTGTTCACTAAAGACTCAGAGTGCCTATCAGCTAACCTGTCACCCCATTCATAAATGGCAGTAAAACAAGATTTGTAAGTGCAGTTTTCACAGAACGACACTCTCAATCTTAAATAGCTTCGACATTTTGTCACCCAGATAAATTAAAGGCCTAAAGAAGTGGCCAGAATCGTACGATTTGACAGATTTCAACGAGACGACAAATCATTTATCTTAATGAGCTACATATTCTCTATTCTAGGGCTTCAAAGTGGCTGTCACGTCCAAGGTTACTGAGAGGAAATGGACTATATATTATACTCATTAATTTGAACCATTTCAGGGTCTCAATAGTGACTCTGCCGGTTCACTTTTTTATTTATTTATCAGAAAGCACTGCTAAGGTTTTCTCAGCTTCCTCTGATGTGAATCACGCCCTGCTCTGTTTCCTCCTCCCCATTTTGGCACCCTGAGTAAAATACAGAAGGGAGGTGAACCAATGCTGCTGTCGTCACTCCTCAGTTCACTCGTGGAACACATCCTGACATGTGTGAATGTGTGCTGTGCAATGCAAGTGCCTCCCTCCAGTCAAATGGTTGTTTTCTATAAGTTAATTAATTTAATAATGTTCTGAATCAAACCAAAAACAGGCAAAGGGACAATGTCCAAACTGTTTATGCAAGTTACTGCTTGCTCTAAATTATGTCCAGTAGTTGCTGAAAGTTGATCATTGGCTTCATTTATACGTTTGCCTATCAGTCATAGGTTGTTTCTGAGTCCGGTGACCGTACCTGGTTGTTCATCATTGTGCAGAACAGCATGTCTTTATGTCTACCTGACTACCAATTTAAAGAAAATAAGCATGCTATAGGTGCAGCTCAGTCACCCTGGAGGCTATTTTACCCATGCAAGCATAATAAATCCTTCTCTCCTTTTTTGCCTAAAGTACGAGTACGAGGCAACAAACCCCAGTAGTGGCGTTCCTAAACAAGCTGTTTCAGTAGAAAATGGAGAAGGCATAAAAATAAAAGTAATGCCAGGATGTTGACAAGCCGGCACAACGCTAGACTGACTGTGGCTTCGATGAGTATAGATGGTGTGATGTTGGCGACAATGTGGCTTCATGCAGAGGACACAGCTGTGGGTCAGGTCAGGTACTGAAATCCCTGTGGACTGGTGTTTGAGGACTTGAATAGGCACTTTCTACATTAACAAGAAAACAGCCAATCAATCAAGAACACAAAATCAGAAAAACACCTATTTATCCTAACGATGGTTAAAAAGTATTTTAAAAATCAAGTTTTCAAGTGGCACTTGGCTGAATGTTCACGTTTGAATTACTTTTTGGTAAGAATATGCTTCAGAAATTAGACAGCAGCCAACAGGCCCTCATAATAAATCATCTGTTATTTGCTTCTCACCAGTTTCTGACCTAAACTTACATTATAATTCAGAGTTCAATATACATTTTATACTTCACATTAAATACTACAGTGATTTATGCTCATTGAGTCTTCATGGATATTTTCTAGAAGCTCCTTCTTGGCTGGAATCATGTTTCATTTTGCAAGAAAGGCATTATACTGTGTGACTTAAAGCGTTTTTTCTCCCCAAATAAATGACAAGATCTAATTTCTTCAACACTGAGTGTTAATATTGAACTAAATGAGCTGGAAAGACACAATATGTTTTTATACCAGCCACCAGTTTTACAATGAACACCTAAAATCTAAGCTTGGTGCTACGTCTCAGCCTTTAGAGAAGTCACCTGTTCCAGTGATTAATAACAACAAAGACTGGTTGACAGGAGTCCAATGAGCAAGGCTCCTTTTGATTTTTACAATCTTTAGGTTTCGACAAAGATACCTCAATAATCATGTATCACATTCCACTTTCAGTGACAACAAAAATCAAACAGCTTTGACATCCCGTGATGAGAAAATGCTCAACGTGAGTGGACGATGGCGACGCAATGAGCCGAAGACTCTGCTCGAGTCCCTCAGCGACCTGTGGACCTCGTTGGGTTTTTGAATCTTCAACCATTTGTGACTTTATGGTTTTCAGTGCTAATGTTTATGACGTCACTGTATTTGTACTTGTTCAGCAAAAACAACAAACATGTTCAGCTAATTGTCTAAATTACAGAGCAATCACGTATCTTGGCACCATTGGTAAAAGTTTCTTGGGAGCCCAAATTAAACGAACAACAACAAAAATAAATAAATAAATCAAGGAAATGAACATAACTACAGTGGTTTTCAGATGATTTTGAAGACCTCTCCTAACGCTAAATACATTATTTTAAAACTTTTTTTAAATATGTATTAATATCATGCTTTAGCAAAACGTTCATCTTCAGAACAATCAAAATAAAGTGAAATACTCTAATAGTGAAATATTTGTCATTTTACAGAGCATAGCCACTACTGCTTTTGTTGTTTTGTTTTTTTCTCTCTTGTCTTTTGACTCTGTTCATAGTTTTCATGCACGTAGCTCATTTTTATCCCAGCTATTTACACTATATACAAACAATACAACCATACTTTTTCGGCATTCAAACAAAACTATACAAATATTCTGTTTTTGTCTTGTTCCTGTTTTTGACCCATTTTTAATGAATAAAATAATATATTTCTAAAATACAATCCCCCACGGGGAACATGTTAATATTATTTTTTTTCCTACACATCTTGCAGCCTTCTTTATTTACAGAAATCACTCAATTGTCAAAAATATGGATTTGTCAAACCCCCTATTTTGGGACAAGCTTAGGGACCCCACAAAGAATCTCTAAGACGTCAAGGCAATGCATGTGATCTTCCCTTCCAAAGCCTCCGCAGGCTCTGAAGTTTGTTAAAAACCAACCAATCAACAAACAAACAAACAAAACAAAAACCCACTAACAACCTGCATGACCATTACAACACAAAACAGGGAAGTTTTTTTCTCTTCTAGGTTGCAGAAGGGGGATCAACTGAACAAGCCAAATGGGAATAAACGCAACAGGACAGCATGGAGATAGCCTAACTACAGAAAAAAGAGAAGCTCTATTGAAGAACATGGATGTGTGGGGCCACTAACGTGAAAAAATGAAGAAAATCAGAGGAGAGGCTGAAAGACTAGGCCATAAACACACAAGCAAAGACATTTCTTCCCAAGAAGTCATGCATTTTCTCTTGGTAGGGTTTTAAGAACATATAGCCTGGAGGTACAGATCACCAATACATTGACAATGATGGAAGAAATACATTGGACAATATGAAACAAATTCAAGTAGTAAAGTGACTATATATATTTATATATAGAGAGAGATATGATAAAGCATATTTTTTTTAAATAAGAAATGTTAAAACAGAAATATTCATCTCTAATTTGTGGTTTAGATTTTCACTACATTCATTTGGAGCTCTACCCATGAGGGTAGACTGGTGGGGTAGAGCGCGGTCGGATGGGAGAAAACATTAATTTAAGCTGATATCGTTCAATCAAAAGGAGTGGATTAAAGTGGATAGGTGGGTTATATCAGTGTATTTGGTCTTTAAATGAATTAAACTGGTAAGATAAAAAATAAACCATGGAGTTCAAAAGGAGTCCAGAATGTTTCTGTGAGGTTTTCTTTTGTCTTCTGAGATTTTCTGCAGCCGCCCAAACTTTCCACCTGACGAGGTCCTCGACATGTGACAATCCACCTGCCCTGCATCGCCTTCCTTTGTCGTTCAAAACTTCTTCATAACACAAAGAAATCCATGAAAAAGTGCAAAAAATGCCACAAAGCCAATGTTCTGCACCGCACTCCCACATGTTCTGTCAGTTTGTAGTCCTGTTGCCACTCTTCAGTCCAAATCAAGTCAGTGGAAACAACCGATGTGTGGGGAAAACAGGCTGTTGTACATGTAATAGTAGCACTGCTGTTGTAGTAATAATAGCAGTGCTTGCATTGATGTTTTTCTTTTCTTTTCTTTTCTTTTTACTTCTTTTCAATGTTCTGTTCTTTTGTAAATTGTCTCAGGTACAAATAAAAAAAAGAAAAAAGAAAGAAGAGAGGAGTCGGGAGAGTGATGTCACATCGCAAGGGGGCTCTTCTGATGGGTCTCATGTTCCCTGGCCCTTTTCAATTCTTTCACCCTGAAACACAGAGACGGACGAGCTTTTTTAAAATAAAACTTGAAAAGTGGGAACAGATTCAAGCAAACGCACACACAGACACAAACACAGGCCTGACACGATCACACATTGAGACTGAGCATCACGTCAGCTCAGAACATCAGGCACTAACCCTGCTCTGTGAAAGGAAACATCGTTTACAGTGGAAATGAAATAGAAAATAAAACTCTGACTTTGAAAATTAGAAAATGAGGCAGATTAAACACAGTTACAGATCCCTGTTAAAAGCAGCAATAAGCTCAAATCTGTGTATAAATAATTAAAGAAAAATATGGCATTAACAGTTAAAGTGAAGATATTGAAACAGCATTTTACTGGATATCATTTCTAATTAATACTCCAATTACTTGTGTATTCAGGCAGTGTTAGTGACTTGTGAATTGAATAAATTGTTGCTCTTAACGCTTTAACAGTTTTTCTTAAAAAAAAAAAAAAAAAGTATTTTTCCACAGACACACAGTTATTAGTTGCAAATTTTAATTTTCCATACAAAAAAACCAACCAACCCCTCTCTGACTGACACATGTTTAAAAAATATCACCACAGTATTCATATATTTATACATAAATAGTAACAGTAGGTAGTAGCCAGGAGACTAAACGTATTTATTGTGTATGTTAGTTAGGTGTTGTATATTTTTTGATTCACAGATGGGCAGGTCACATTAAATCTTAAAGAGAAACGGGACAGGTTAAGTTCCCCCCTCAGTCTGTCGAGTGGCTTGAAACAGAGCATACAGTCAGCCAGCCAGAGACACAGCTACTTCAAGAACAGCCGGTTTAGAGCATGCCTAAAAGTAGAAGTTGTCAGCACTTGACATGCAGCAGGAGATCAACAGAGTTAAAATAAAAGCTTCCTGAACTCTGAAACTGGCCATGTGCAGAACCACACAAAGCTGAATTCAAACAGAACAACACAAAGTGTCATTTTAGAGGAGAAAACGACAGACATGAAAATAAATACAAAGAGAGACAGAGAGAAAGAATCAGAGACGTGTCCGGTAAGTGTTGCAGTGGACTCATCATTCAGAAGCATTTTGTTAGTCTGAGAAAGGTTCTGCTCTACATGTGAGCCTCTCAGTCCACCCGTGGCTCCGGTCGGCAGCCTTCATGCAAGCAGGCATCAAGCAGCAGTGGAGCATGAGGAGGGCTGGGCGGGGAGGTGGGAGAGAAGGAGCAGAGGTGAAAATGTGAAAGAAAAGAGGAGATCACCGAGGCAGAGACTTCAGATTATTGTTTCAGCAAAGAGTGAGAGAGACACACGGGGAGGATTGAAGGAGAGAGAGGCGTAGGGAGTAAACAGGTAGAGGAGATAAAGAGAGGAGGGGGAGGCACGAACTGAGTTGCTGAGGTTGCACTCACCCGCTTGAACAGTCTATGGTCCATCAAGGGGCTTAGCATAAACAGCAAAACAATACCAGACAGCTATTAGCACACAGTGGGCACCGTGGAGGAGGGGGGTGGGGGCAAGGACAGGTGGGGGCGGGAGGTGGAGCTCAAAGATTAGTGGTATTTCTAACCACTGGTTGTTTAAAAAAAAAAAAAAAGGAAATATATCAAACACCTCACTGTGAACAAACAAATATGTCCAACAAGTCATTTTCTGCCTTGTGGTGCAGCATCCAGTAAAAGTGAGTACACGCATGCGCAAAATCACTGAAACGTGTTTGTTTGAATCTCACTCATTTAACTGATTTCAACTCTGGCATTTTTTTCTAATGCACTCTAAAATATAATAGTTTAGTTTAGTTTCATTAAAATGACATACAGTAGTCCCTCGTTTATCACAGGGGATCTGTACCCTGAAGACCTGCAATAAGTGAAAAACTGCGAAGTAGGAATAGCACACGTAGTAAGTAGTAATTTTATTATATATATATATATATATATATATGTGTGTGTGTGTGTGTGTTTTAAACCCTTCCCACACTCTTGCAATATTTTAAACAATGTTTCTAAACACTAAAAGCTCTCTAAAGAGCACGGAAATTCATGATTTCAGCTCCCCGCCTCCTCTGCTCATTGCCTTCTGCAAGTACTCTTGGCCACGCCCACTTCTCCACTCTGCAGGAGAACAGCTGATCAGCTGCAGCAGGAAGCTTATCCTAGAATATGGGCTGCGCAAATGTGCAGCAGGTGCTAAATAGTTTAAAATAATCTATTGTAAATAAAAAATACCATGCCTATCGTGCAGCTCATTCATCAATCACCCAGTTGTGTGTCATGCGCAATCTTATTTTGAAAAAAACCAAGATAAAGCGCGACGCGATAAACGAACCGCAAAGTAGTGAGGGACTACTGTATTGTAGTTCGAAAAGCAGAAACTCCACGAATTCATGCAGCAAATCTTTAATTTTTGGTTTAATTTACAATTCTTTGTTTATGATCACACAGTTATTCTTCCAGGCCACTTTAAATGAAATGTAAGACAGTTCGGTGTTTTTAATGCGAACAGGGACGTTCCTCTGTAGCCGAGCCTCTAATGACCTGGAGTCTCATCATACCATCAACTATTTCAATAGATCCACAGGAATTTATGGTGCCTTCAAGAACCTCTGGTGTTAATTTAGCTCAGAAACTAATCAAAATAATGTGCTCCGAATTTTATTATTTTAACAAGCTCCTCTTCATTATGAAAGTTTCAGTGAGCAGTTTCAAGTTTTTTATTGTTTGGATGACTCACGGAGACATCCAGCCTCCTTCTTGCTGAAGGTAACTCACTTCCATTAGGCAGTCTAACAGCTTTTGTTGTGTACACATCGCAGGAGGAAGAGCCAATCTAGTTTTCTGTTTTTTTTAACTTCGAAATTGGACGTGGGTGTTTTTACAGCATGAGGGAACCTTTATGTGACTGAACTGTGCGATAACTGGTCCAGACAATGTACACTACACTAAAATTAAAGACTGAGAGGTGATTCAGTTTGGAATATTTTGAGAATAAAATCATCTTGCACAAGAATGCACCTGCCGAAGTAGTACATGGTTATTTTTACTGTACCTCATTAATAACACAATCGTAAAAAATATAAATGAATAAAAAACTTTTTGAGGAAGAACCAGCTGTTGCTGTAATTTACCAGTAGATTTTCATTTCCAACGTGTTGTTGAGGCCTACCTGTGGCGGCAGCGTCGTAGAAACCTCATTATCTTCCTGGCAGCCTGATCCTGCCTTTTTGTGAGCAGACTGCCCCTAAAAAACATAAAATAGAGTTAACCTATAAACAATCGTTAATAAAACATCATTAATGGGCATTTTTCACAATGAGAATGTGACCTTTTTTATTTTATTTTTTTTTACAAAGCACAATGTATTTAATAAACCAAAAGTGAACATTTATCATCTCTCAAATTTATTTCTGTAAATTACTGTGTTGATAAATGACCTAAAGCGGTCACCATTAATCAGTTCATCAGACATGTCCAGTAATTTAACTGTCATTCTGTGGCTACGTTGGATGACGGAGTGGCTTCTGCATGCAGCAGGGTTAATATATTCTGTTATTTGGTCGTAATGAGGCTTGTGTCCAAGTGTTACCTCAGTTTGTGCTGCACCAGGGCAGCAGCTGCCCCACGCTGATGAGGCTTCAGCCTGCCAAACTCCTTGTAGCTGCGGTAGTATTGCTGAATGAGCACCGCCGCCCTCCTGCTCTGTTGGAACTTCTTCTGCTCGTGGTAGCTGCGGAATTTACTCTGGATAAGGATGGCGGCCTGCGTCATCTTCTTATAAAGTGCATACTGCAGACGAGCACAGTGCAGTTTATCAGGTTTGTTACATACAGTGCAAGAGTGCTGCAGGTTCATGCCATAATACAAAGTACAAGCAACAGGTTACCTTCAAGGCTATCCATGTTAGCTTGTAAACAGGGAAAAGGAAAACACTTTCAATGATGTATTCTAAAAATACTTGGGCTGAGGTGCAACAGTCTGAAAGACTTCAGTGCTGTGTGGAGCCTACCTGTTTGTATTTCTTGTAGCAGCGTTGTATAACAGCAGCAGCTACTTCTTGTTGCTCTTGGAGCGGCCGCCCCTGTTGGAAAGTAAAGTGGGACAGGTCAGAGGTTAAAGCTGAGTCTTGTTTTTGGCACAAAGGATATCAGCGGGTTGCTGAGGTGTCGTGGTGGCTAGAATATAAATCCACCCTGGATAAAGACCACGTCTTGTGGACCAAAGAGTGAAGTGGGTAAGATGCTGCCCAACAGAGAGCCCTCACAGTACCAGCTGGCAGATGAGCACAAAAGACAACTGTGAACGACAGTGAACAGTTTGTCACGTAAAAGCTTCATAAAAGTTGTCAGAGGGGTGGGGAGGCAGATTGGGAAAGAGACCGGGCAGGATGAGAACCGGTGCGCTGAGAGCTAGTTAAATACAGGCAGAAGCAGGTGTCCCTAACTGAGAAAGGACATAAAGACAGAGTGGGGGCGCAGCAGCTCAACAAGGTCTAAGTGCAGCAAGGACATGGGGGGTAGTGCAGCTCCTCTAAGCAAGGCCATGCTCCGCTCAAGCCACCTTTCCCATGCTAAAACCACAGGAACATATTTATAGTTTTTGTCTTAATGTTGTAAAGTGATTATGAGCAGAGAAACAGAATGACACAAATATAACGACTGAACTCCATATTCAGCAGCAACCATGATTAGAAAACAAAAGGTAGATAAAACCACATCACAAATGCTGAACTTCACAGCAAAAAATAGGACTCCACAGCTTGACCAGCATAAAGTCACCCCTAAAATCACAAAGACAAACCTATTTAATTTTGCTAATCCTATTAGTCAAGCTACAAAACAAGAAAAGTATCGGACCTGAACCCCGGGCCTGTACCTTGTACTTGCGGAAGGCAGTTTGGACCAGACGGGCAGCCTCATACAGCTCTCTCTGCTCTGGATCTGACAGAGTCAGCTGGGCCAGGTCTCGCTCCACCTTGCTGTTGGAGGCATTGATGAACTCACTCCAGTCAGCTAGAGAAGGGACCGCTGACCTGTCCAGGGGACCCTCCCGCAGCGGAGACCCCCCAGGACTCAGGCTAGGGTTGGAAGATGGTGTCAGAGGCTCATTGTACAGAGATCTAAGGAAAAAGGTGACAAGAGTATGACTGTCAATTGTAGCTCAGAATAAATGTTCACCCACTCAATACCAAGCTTTTAAGCCATTTAAATGAAAAAAGTTGTGTTCATTTTTTATTAATTCTTATCCATTTAAGTAAGAACTTTTTTTTTCGCCATAGCATGCAAACTGGTTCCACAGCATGCATGTTGCATTAAATATTCCTTGTTCAGTGACACTCCTTACCGTAAGTGTAAGATGCTTGGCAGCTGTTCCACATCACCCAAGTAGTTGGCCAGCCAGTTCATGGTGCTGCTGACCCCTGATGTATCTAAGGGCACGGCGTCCGCTGCTGTGAAGTTCTCCCTTTTGATTCTCTCCGGTGTGGCTTCAATGATGTGCTCTGCCAGAGTCATCATATTAACCTGTTGGTTTGAGAAAATACTAAACTTACTGAAGTAAGCGCCGTGTAAGTTTTCATCAGTGTGCTGTCTCTTCGTGGCCTGGTTCTGAAGGTTTAATGAAGTGGTGCAAAGACAAAAACGTTGGCTTTTATTAATGACAGCAATAATGCTAGAGGCTAAAATTCTCATTCTGGCACTTCATCTGTTGGAGCAGTAGTTAGACTGATATGGATGCCTGGAAGAATCCCTTGGCTATTGAAGAAGATCAATACAAAGAGTTTATTATGTAGTGATGGTCATTGACAGAGTGCCAGGTTGGGTTGTTTTATACAGCCAACCCAATGCAGCAGGCTGGCATTAAAGAAGAGGTGTGAACTTGCAATACTGTATACCCAGGCAACACCCTCCCTCTGATATAGTAATTTGTATATAAGTACAGGTAGTCCTCGGGTTACGGCGCCCCCGACTTACAGCAACTCGGACCTATGAACGCATCATAATTAATAAAAATATGAAATTTAATTTTTTTAATGTACTTTTTTTCATGTG
>JARVGQ010000116.1:13670673-13681469 GCA_031762355.1 Hypsolebias martinsi | reverse complement strand
GACCAAAAACATGCATGTTAGACTGATTGGTAAGTTTAAATTGTCCCTAGGTGTGAGTGCAAGAGTGAATTGTTGTTTGTCTTGTTTGGACTTGCGACCTGTCCATGATGTACACCGTCCCTCGCACAGTGGTTGCTGGACATGGGCACCGGCGGCCCCTGTGACCCCAAACGGAAAAAGCGGGTAAAAGATCATGGATGGATGGATGTAGGTCAAAGCATTCCTGGTGCAGTCTTGTATCTCTATGCTGACAAAACAATTGTTTCTTGCAGAGCTAATACAGTTGCCAAGGTTTTCCAACTTCTACAGTCTGCACATCATTCAGTCAGACTTATTCTATCTCAAACCAGTGCTAAATGCTAATCAAATCAAAAGGATGTTGTTTTCAAACAGAAAGTCAGCGCCAGCAGTTCTTCCTCCTCTCTCATCCATGCATTGAGTTCCCATTGAGTTAGTAGATTCTTACAAAATCTTGGGAATTTTGGTTGATACACATCTCTCTTTTAAACCGCATATCGAAAACTTGATAAAGAAACTGAAATTAAAACTGGGTTTATTTTTCAGAAATAGATCTTGCTTCTGAATACTAGAAAACACCTTGTAACTGCTACTTTCCTACCGGCCATTGACTATGGTGACATTGTGAATGGCCCTGCCAGCTGCTTGCAGATGTTGGATCATTACTATGGCACACTAAGATTCATAACTGATTGTAACTACTATACTCATCATTACACTCTGTCAATTGGTCATCATTAACTTCATACAGGCTCTCACACTGGTCTTCATCTATAAATCACTCCTTGGTCAGCTGCCTTCTTATATCTCCCTCCACTTATCACGTTGTCACTTCAGTTACAACATGTACTCTCAGGCCATCATTACCTGCATTGATTTATTGTTTTATAACAATGCTTTTATTTTTATTTGTATTTTACTGTAGTTTATTGTTGTCTGTACTGCATATGTTGTCTGTTTAAACAGGTCTCTCTTGTAAATGAGTCCTTGTGACACAATGAGACTAACCTGTATGAATAAAGGTTGAATGAAAAAAATATATATATATTTGTTCATAGTGATAAATGATTGACTGCTCTAAGAAACCTAATGCGGAAGTGGGAGTGACATTCCTGTTAAATTCCCATTCTGTTTCCAGCATGTCATTAAAACAGTTTAAACCCATTGAACAGCATGGCAGAAAGTTACAGATATTATGCAGTTGTGACTTTTAAAACAGCGGTAAATCTTTAAACCAGAAACTTGTACAAGAGCATTGTGTACAATATCGTATTTTTGTGCTTCTTCAGCTTGTTGGTTTTGTTGAGGTTCGCTGTGACTGAGAGTTTAAGAAAGTCACATTGTTTTTTTTTTTCACGTCAACACACAACAATAAAAGTTAATTAGCATTTGTACTTCCTTTCTTTTGTTCTTTTTTTCCTGTCATTTTGTTTTTGCTGTAAGCGCGCTTGAGCTTTTTTTTTGCTAGTGACACGCCAACTTATTTACAACATAAATATTGACAGTAAAAATCTATGGTGTCACCCATCTGGGATGGAAAAGGTGACTAAATATTTTGTCACAACTCCCAAATTCACTTTCATGTCATTCACTTTCTCAAACTACTTGCTCTAATCCTTCATTCTCGTTTGACCTTTATGTTTTATTCTATAACACTTCAAACCTTCATGTTTTCTCTTTGGGTTGCAGATTGTTGGCAAAAACTACAATGGCGGACAGATTCGACTGTGACCACTGCAAAGAATCCCTGTATGGTCGCAAGTACATCCAGTCAGACGACAGCCCGTACTGCATCCCCTGCTACGACAGCCTGTTTTCAAACACGTGCGATGAATGCAAAGAGCTGATTGGTCACGATGCAAGGGTAAGGCTTCCATTTTTTTTTCATTCAACCTTTATTTAAACAGAGTTACATTGAGCCTCGAAGATTCATTTACAAGTGAGATATGTTGGACAGACAAAGTGGTGAAAAATGACACATAGGGTTTAGAGAAAAAAAAATTTCCTAACACAATTTTGACCTCTGCTTGAAGGTCAAAAATGTGGTAATGAAAAAAAAGTCTCGCACACAAAGGCCCGTAGTGACGTAGACATTCTGCAGAGGGGGGGAGACACACCGAGAACGATGAGCAATGTTCATAGAAGCTCTCGAGGGCACTGTGAGAGTTCTGATAAGGATGGGATGATCAGCCAGCTCCCTCCGATGAGATCCGTAAACATTCTCGAGGGATGTCGGGGAATGGCCAAGGTCAACGCTACTGAGAAACATTTTGACATGACTGCATGCATAATAGCAGAAAATCAGAGCGAACACAGATATGTAAATGAATAAAAGTTGTATTCTGCATACAATACTGTTCTTTCCATTCCCCTTATTGGGTTAATCCACATAAAATAAAATAATTTGAAAAATATACGTGATTTGCTTTAGTCAATTTTTATGTCATGACGCCACTTCAGATGACTAAAGCAGAAGTTATGTCATCCTAATGATGTTTAATTCTTAGTAAATGAGGCGTGTTCTTTGTATTTTGTGTGCCAAGACAGAGTAAAGGCTAATTTAACAAGCAATCATACAGGCAATTTCCTCTAAATCCACATAAGCCCACAGATTAATTTTGTCTAAGATGGTGAGCATGAAGGATGATGAAACGCCTCTGTCTCTTCACCATAACCAAATTAAAATTCTGTCTTCACTATTAGGGGTTGATCATTTTTAACTAACTCCTCAGAGGAGCTTAGAGATTTAATTGCTGCAGTTCTTGGCATTTTTAAATAACTGATAAATAATGCCCCCAAGTTTATTGAAAAAGAAGTGTTGTGTAAATGTGCTTTGTGGCACTTGATCTGTGTATGCAGTGTCAGTTTCATCGTAACCAAACCAACACTCCTCTCTGCTTCTATTGTAAATCTGAGCCTATATTTACATAGAGCCTTCCTGCTATTCTCTTCTTTCCCTCTCACGTTCAGAAATGTTTTTGAAGCAACACATCCCAGTAAACGTGACCTTGTTGAGCTTTTACACGTGTATGAAATGACTTCCCTTAGCCTTGTCCTGTCTTCTTGTTCGGCTGCCAGGAGCTCTTCTACGAGGACAGGCATTACCATGAGCATTGCTTCCGCTGTTTCCGCTGCGATCGCTCTTTGGCAGATGAGCCCTTCACCAGCCAGGACGACGCTCTGCTCTGCAACGACTGCTACTGCAATGAATTCTCCTCCAAGTGTGTAGCCTGCGACAAGGTTGTCATGCCAGGTACAAGTGGAGGAGCTGCTTTGTGATTTATTTGTGCAGAAGGCACTTCAGTGTTTACAGTTTGCACAACGCTAACATAAATGTTTAAAGGCCTATCGTTCCCTGAATAAATGTGTGTCTCTGCTGCCTTTCATGCCAGTTTTGGACGAAACACATTTTAGCTCGATATCTGTTACATTTGCTGAAGCTAAGCCATTTTTGTGTAGGTGAAGTGTGATCAGCTGTGAGAACCAAACTGACAGAGGTTGACACCAAAAGTTAACCAGTAGTAGATTTACAGTCAAAATGTCATAGAGTTTCAGTGAACACCGTCCACTGGTTTATGAGATTTTTGCTAACAGACGAGCTGAGTTTACTTCAACAGTTGCTGCCAGTGTTTTAAACCGGGTCTCACAATTTGTTGCCATTAAAATATGTGTTGGGAACAATGTTCAGCTACAATCCCACCAAACTATAGTTCAGTATCGGTAAAACTGGTTGAGTTGTGGTAGCCATCTTGAATTAGGTTGACTCCTGAAGATAATTACCATATTATTCAACCTAAAAGTCGCATGTTTTTTTTTTTTTTGGCATAATTTTCATATCCTGTGACTTATATGCTGAAGCGATTCTTTATGAATTTTTTCCATATTTATAAACCAATTTTTGGCTGAGATATGACCGTTTTCATTCATTCTGACTGAAAATATTGAACACTACCATTTTTCAAACACTAGATGGCATTCGAGTTGTATGGCATGCCGTTGTGTTATGTAATAGGTAAAATTACACAATCGGCTTGCCAAAGGCTGCCAACTTTGTCCAGCTCGCCTGGAGCAACCATCAAATCAGCTTCATTTCACTGTGCCGCCCCGGCGAAATGCAGCTGATTTGACCATTAAAGTGATTTTATTTAGTAAAAGTTCAACTGAGACACACCTTTGCTATAAAGTCGAGCAAACATAATTGTTTTTAGGTGGTTATCTTGTTAAATTTTGAAGAAATGCACAGCATTCCTCCTTCCTGATTTCCTCCCTGCCTGCACGCTCCCGGAGTACCGAGCCAGTGAATACTTTTGAAATACAGCTGATTTGACCATTAAAGTCCTTTTATTTAGTAAAAGTTCAACTGAGACACACCTTTACTATAAAGTCAAGTAAACAAATAATAGTTTTAGGTGGTTATCTTGTTAAATTTTGAAGAAATGCACAGTGAGTTGTCCCTCTGCACACTCCTGCGAATCAGGTTTTGAAATACAGCAGATTTGACCATCAAAGTGCATTTATTAAGCAAAAGTTAAAATGAGACACACCTTTACTATATTTTCGAGCAAAAAAAAATTGTTTTTAAGTGTTAGTTTTGTTAAATTCTTGTTAAAGTCCTCTCGTGCATGCTCCCACAGCTGCCATTTGGCAGCCAATCAGTTTTTGGCACAATATTTGGCCCACATTTTCGAGTTGTCAGCAGTGATGCATAATAGATGTGACTTATACGGCAAAACAACATATTTATGGATTTTTCCACTTTATTAGACATATTTGGACTGATGTGGCTTATAAGGCAGTACAACATGTATGGCGGAAAATACGGTACTTTACTCAACAAATATAAGCATAAATACATACCATTACCTTAAAACTGTCTGATTTCTCCCTCCCAAGCAGGTCTTCATTTAACTTTACCGTTGCTGACCTTTTTTTAGTCACTTTGTCTGTTTCCTTAGACAAACAAACATGGTAGTTGCCATCCTAACACATTTTCCTCACAAAGGTTTATTTAGGGGACACAATAATCGTCGACATGAGAAAAATGTTGTGTGGATTTAGTTTTTTACTTTCAGAATGTTTTTGGACCAGTCTTCATGAATTTACCAGAAGTACTTAAAAACTTACAACAAAGGTCATAAATGATTGCTCTTAATTACAAAATCACTTTTGGTTGCTTTTTGCGATCTTAACACAATTAACTTAGTCTAGGATTACACAAAAAGAACAACTTTACAGATGAAGTTAAAGATTAGCAATCAAGTATTACTCTGTGGCAACTAGCGAAAAAAGGATTGATCAATATTAGTAATGTGTAAAAATATATATTAGCAGCCTCACCAATTTCAAAACATCATACCATCCTTAGAAGTGTCTTATATTGCTAAAATGTGTTTGTGTGATACCATGGCTGCAAGAAAACTCAATATTGAATGACACGTCTTCCAACCACTCACACAAATTAATGCATGAATTTATCATGTATGCTTGTGTCTAGCCAACATTCTGATGTTGTTGTGTTGTGTTAATGTTTACTGTGCCTCCCTAGAACAGATGGATAGATGTTGAGCTAATTACTAGCAGAGTCTTGGGGAGTCAGCCATGGGGGCGGAAGGCCTGTTGAGTGGGAGGTGGAGCATCTTCCCGCACCCTCTTTCCACCAGTCTCACTCACAAATGCACAGAAGTAAACTTGCATACAAAGGCATGCTTGCAGATATAAAATCACGCACCAGTCAAAAACAAAATGCAAAATATATGCATGAAAAAGCGCCAGGGATTGCACACTGTTCTGAACACTGTGTGTATGAGATATGCAAGGCATCGTCATCGCAACCAAAGGATAAAGGTGCCGCTGTAGCCTGGCAACAGGTTTCTCTGGCACCCACGCACTTAAAGGCAGCCAGTGCTCCGACAATCTCTCAGTGACTGCCTACCTCGTCCTGGAGTCATGCACCCTGTTCTACTCCAAAAGACAAGGAGGGAGAGGAGACAGAATCACTAATGGAGGCAAAGACAAAGATGAGTCACATTTTGGTGCCGACAACTACAGTGACCTTCTGCTATGTGCTTAATATGTCACAGTGAATGCTGAGGTGAGAAGATTTAACCAAGGGAAACTCTTGTAGAAAGTACTATACTGTACATGCACCAATATATGTATGTTCTATTAGTTTTTCTTGGCAGTAAACTCTAGGTGGAACCTGAAATAAATGGTCTTGTAACATGCCCACTGTCTCATTAAGCATCTGTGACCTTGCCATAAATCTCCTAAAAACTACTCAGTGTAGCCCCTGTACCCCCAACAGCCCACTATAACTCATTAGCAACCAAAGCAGCAAAGGACTGAATTTTAAGATAGAGATTTGCAGAAACAGAAACAAGGAGAGAAAGCACAATGAGCGTAACAACACTAATTTTGTCATTCGGAAGCTCTGCTCCACAGCAGGCTTCACTTTCACAACTCGTGCACACGAACGATAAGAACACCTTTAACATGAAAGGTTCTTAATTGAGAGGGGATGCTTCATGGAAAGTGGATGAGGCAGGGAGTGCAGGGGGAAACCTCATTCCCTCTCTGTGATAAAAACAACCCATGATGAACAGTTGGGGGCTTCAAAGCTCATCTGGAGCACAGAGCAGACATGGGGCCAGGTATAGGGAAAGCCTGGCTTTTCACCTTGATGCTAAATAGGGAAAAAGGAAAAAAAAATAGGGTAAGGAGGAAAGAGAAGAGACAGCGCTTTATATGGGGCAAGCAGGCTGCAGGGAAATCCACTTGAAAAATGAGATGAAAGCAGGAGGAGACAATTGTTTTGTCACAAACAGTCTGCATCAAGTCATAAAGATGAGGGGTGTTGGTGCAATTTTTTTACGAAGGTATCTATGGCTTTGCATTTCAGTCTGCCCACACAAAATTATAAATAGAACGTGAATGAGTGGCAAGAGGCAGATATCTGTATGTTAGTTGGTGTAAGTTCATCAGTATGCATGCAAAATGAGTGCAATGAGCTGTGAGTCTGAGAGCACTGACTGCATATTCATGCTGTTTGTGTGAGGAATGCCTATTAGAATGTCTCGGGCGTATCTTCACATATGTCTGCGCAATTTCCTGTGCATATTAAACACCCGCGCATCAGGTTTCTATGCTTCATATCATGTTTTTACAGTTTTCAGAATGCTTTAGATTCAATAGGTGATCAAAGTCTTGTGCACTCTGCTATGCGAGGGCAGTTGCCCTGGCAGTGGCATGGTGATGGATAGCATGGTGTGCCAGTCATTAGGCAGCCTCCTGGCCTCTGGCACTGAGGTTGCACTCTTAAACACTGCCCTCCCCCACCTGTCCCCAAACACCCCTGCTCATTTCAAGGTCAGCTGCTTTGGTGGCACTGCAAGTTGACCTCCACAAGTCACAC
Source organism: Hypsolebias martinsi (assembly GCA_031762355.1). Taxonomy (NCBI): domain Eukaryota; kingdom Metazoa; phylum Chordata; class Actinopteri; order Cyprinodontiformes; family Rivulidae; genus Hypsolebias; species Hypsolebias martinsi. The sequence continues at coordinate 13,674,040 of JARVGQ010000116.1, read as the reverse complement.
AACACCTTCCTTTTGTTTGGAACTGCTATTACGTTTTGCCAAAGGGTGTGTTTTGGAGTGTAGTTGTGTCTGGCTGGTGCCTTGCCTCATGCCAACACACAGAAGCACAGTCATCCACATGCAGCGCATGAGCACACATGCACAAGGACTCACACACGAGTTGAGGTGAACAAAACTTCCTGTCAGACCGTCCAAAATAGGCAACGGCCTGAAGCTCCTGTTGAGGAGACAGGGCAGACCCCTGCCTGAACCTGCTTCTATCTGTGACAACCTCTTTGCTTAGATGCTCCCCGTTTAAAATGCAAACACCCTAACAAAGGTGTACGGAGATGGTTAAACTTCTGCTACTTCTAGTACTCCACCAATAACCTCAGTGTCTGTGTGACAAGCTCCATTCACGCCTAGGGTGTACCTGTCAGTCCAGTGATGAGATATTGTTTTATAGGTTGTATTATCTTAGCTGCCTTTGAGCAGGCTCTGTGAGTTAGATGGCAAGGTGAGAGAAACAGCAGCAATCACGATGCAGGGAACATTCCTTCTCCACCATTTTTTACCTTCACTATCGTGTGAGTACCAGCTGGGAGATATAAGAGGCAGAACTTTTGAGGAACAGGAAGAGGCCAGCATGTTTGAGTGTGTTTCAGAGGAAGCCAGGGGCTGAGGCCTGTGATGTTTAATTCAGTAGCACATAATCACTCCGATGGAGCTGAGAGTGGGGGCTTTAAATAACTCAGCTTGGAGGGGCAGAGCTGCTTCACTCTGTGTGGGGTAATGCAAGCCAGAGCACGTGTGTGTGCGTGCGTGCACGCGCTTGCGCACTTGAGTGTGTAATTGTGCTTATATGTGAGTGCCTTTTGCAATTCTTATGTGTTTGTAAGTGAGCAAGCGAGAGAGCTACTACTATTTCTGTGTGTGGCTCCTTGGAGCTTTGAAATATTTTATTTGTGTAGATTGCCACAGTGAAGGTGTGTGTTTGTTCCTGTGCCGAGCGTCTGCATGCAGTACAATAAAAGTGCAAAAGGCCAGTACTCGGAGCCTGAACATGGAGGAGCATTGTAGATGCCAAAGCAGGCAGGCAGTAAGTCAGGCGGTAAGCCGGGCAGCGAGGCACTGAAGGCCCTTTAGCTGCCACAACTCAACTCACAGTTTACGGCTTACTTATTCATCCTAAGGCCCTTACAGAGCTCACTAACTTCTCCATTAGTTGTGGTGGTCTCAAGTGAGAGGCCAGGCTGCCCAGAGGGAAACAGAGAAAGGGTCATCAGGAGCCCATCCAGCTGCCATAATGGCTCCCACAAAGCCCATGGCACTAATTCTAATATTCACTGGCCATACAGGTGACACAGTCACACAAGACCAACAGCAGGAAAGATAAGTTCACACGGCTTCTTAAAAGGAAGGAGGATTCAATTGTGCGTCTTTACACTTTCTTTTGTTTCCACCTCACAATAACCTTTCCAACCTCTGGCTTTTCTGCAGCCTTGTTTTTAACCTGCTGATCTCTCATTTTAATCTCTTCCTCCAAGGGCAAAGAGCAGTTCATCTGGAGGAGGAAACAACTGCCACCTCTACATCAGCGCTCCTGTTTCTGCTCTTGCTTCCTTTCATATCAGTCTGAACTGTCTGCGTGTTGGTTTTGTTGTTGTCGTCTTCCCCTTCACCAGTTTATGTGGCTCTGACCACGTCTGCGAACGAATGAGAACTTCACAGGAACGGCCCAGGGAGGGAGATGTGCTGGTGCATTTTTAAACAGAGAGGACTGAAGTGTGTCCAGTCGTGAAACAGACCAACCTGGCCACTATCTGCTTCTGCATTAGCTCGCTGAGCAACAATAGATAACACCAATTGTTGGCATCAGCAACAGACAAGGCTGCGACACACAACTCGCACAGTCAATTCCATGTAGACCATAAAAACATACATATATATGATGATTTGGGAACTTCAAAAAATCCAGAGGACGTCTAAATACAACGATATAATAACAGCTATGGTGACAGAGCTGCTGAGGCTGTGCTCTGTCCATTGTGGTGAGGGGCTCATTATCATTACCAGGCTGAATACTGGAGCTAACCCGAGTTCAGCTTGGCAAGACCTCTCTCAGGAGACACACGCTGGCTGCTACACACACATACACACCATATAAATGGGTAATCAAACGTCTGCCCCTGTAGAGAGAAAAAAGAGAAGCTCAAATTGTTTCCTAGCAACCGATAGTGTATATTGGTTCCACATGAAAAATGAAAAATAAAAAAAAAACAGCGTGTGTGGCTCTGAGTGAGACAGAATGAAAGAATGAGGTTGAGATAAACAGCGCATATTAGAAGGAGATAGAGGGGTTTATGGGGGTGAACTACAGAGTCGTCAGAGATAAGAGGCTGTTTTTTTGTTTTTTTTTAATATGAAAAGAGACAGAAGGAAAAAAGGCACATCAGACAGAGGTCTGCCAATCTGACCGATCAAACAGCACTTCCTCAGCCTCTCAGCGGGGGCAGTGTTGACTGCAGGTTCATACAAAACCCACAGACAAGGATGTGTCGGACAAATCATAGCTCAGACAGATCAGGGGAATTAATAAGTTGATTACACCCTGCTACAACGTGTAACACTGCAAGGGAGGAGATTATGCAAGAACCAAAGCACTGGGTGCAGAAAAAAGAGCTTCAAATGGAAAAAACATATAGAATCGTGTGGGGAAAAAAAAAGTTTGTTGTAAAATTGTTAGAGATTGCTGTGCAAAGAGGTAAAACTGAACGTCCACATCTCTCAGAAGTTTCTTGATCGCTGATGAGCACTGCAACTAAAACGAAACAAGTCGCCTTTTAGAAATGATTCAACAAAAAGAAAGAGTTGCATTTTATTTGTTTGCCCGTGTGCAAAGCGAGTGAAATGCGAGAAGTCGAGCAGCGTGTAATAGTCTGCGTCTGTGTTTTGGTAAGATATTAACGTGTGATTGCATTTGTGCATGTTTTGTACATCTGTCTGTAAAATTGTGTTGCTTGAGCTCGTGAGAGGGGTTACTATCTCCAGCTGGCAGCTGCCACAGAAAGGCTTCCCAAAACAAGCGCCGGGCCGTGACAGAGACGGAGCAACAGCAGCCTTCTGGTGGTGTAATAGGAAATTAATTGAGACCATCAATACGGTATTAATCATTAAAGCGCAGGTGCTGAGGAGGCACTTTGCTGACTGCTTCGCTGTTGGCCTCACTTACATACACAAAGAGGAAAACTTTAACCTGCTGTTTGGTAAAAGATATAGTAGGAGGGCACATAAGAAGAAACAGAGACAAAGGTGTAACCTTTCACTTAAAGGTTGTAAAAGGCTCTGGGTATTATTATTATTATTATTATTATTATTTTTTAAACAT
>JARVGQ010000116.1:13623301-13641502 GCA_031762355.1 Hypsolebias martinsi | reverse complement strand
GTTGATGCTGGAGCACAGGATGCTCTCCACTGCACACCTGTAGAAGGAGGTGAGGACTGAACTTCCCAGACCAGCTCGTCTCAGCCGCCTGAGGAAGTAGAGTCTCTGATGAGCTTTCTTGATCAAATTCATGCTTAAACTTGAGGTGTGTTAGGAAACCAAAGAGTCTTTCCATAAAAGTGTCTGAGATCAGAAAATCTACAGATTAAAGAAGGCAGATTACAAATGGATATATGCAGCAGATGTAATTACAAATGAAAACAGGTCATTATCTTAAGACACTCCTTCCTCAGCTTGTAACCTCTGATCTGACCTACAGATCACCTGTCTTGAATAGACAGGGAACTAATGTCTTCCAGCAAAGAGCAATGCGCATCTCTTAACATTACAAGTCAGGTCAAACACGACAGGCACTTCGATCTATTAAAAGTTGAGTAATGGACACAGCAAAGGGGTTATGGAGACATGGTGCAAAGACACGAGGTCAGAGGTCATGTTTCAGCTGTCATTTTAGTGGGTATCGAAACAGCTGAGTATGGGGAGAGTTTCCCGCACCTAATCTTTTCGTTGCTCTTAGCGAAACGAAAATGCATGCACTGGAGAACAGCCAAAGAGATGTCAACACAAAACGTGTTCATGTACCTCCAAGAAAAAAACATGAAATAGGCTAACAGGTACAGATGTAGCTCACAGTGAAATGAAAAGTCAACAAAAAAGGTAGAGAGCTTCTTATCTTAATAACAAATTAGTTTCTTTGCCACACTCTTTTTCCAGTCCCACTTCTTAAACACCGACAGTCGAGTTTGAGCCTGCTGGACCATCATTTAACCTTCACTTGTGTTAGCTAAGGTAAGGATGAAAGTGTGGGAAGAAGGGGAGCATGTCCTTTGCATTAATGAGTGCAAACATGTAACCCATAATTTTCTGCTAAAACACACACACAGGTGACGAAGACCTGCTGAGGATGACGTCACACGCTCGGTCTTCCTGCTGTGGATTAAGCCAGGCCGACGTGCTGCTTAATTGTAGGAGAGAGCACAGGTTTGTAATGCCGCACAGTTCTGCTATGGCTGATTAGCAGACGCTCATGCCTTCTCCCCCCGCAGTGATCTATAGGCACTCAAAATTTCTAATATCTCCAGTGTAAGCAAGGAGGAGCTGAAAGCGGCCGTAAATCATGACAGGTCCAACTGAGTGCGGGAGAGAAAAAAGAAATAGACGGAAGGAGAGAAAGACTGAGAGTGAGTTATAGAGAAAAATATTCAGCTTGTATGGAAACATGAAGGAGGGGGAACGATGGGAAAGGGAAGAGCGGCAAAGGGAGAAAGAAATGTGTGCATATAAGGAGGGAGAGGAGCACACATCAAGGAGACATGAAAGAGTTAGGGGAGGAAAGAAGAAAGAAGAGAGGAGATATGATTACCAAGGAAACAGTGAGGAAAAAAAATCCTGCCGGGGAGAAAGAGACAGAGTGTGTGGAGTAGACAAAGAGGAGAAAGATGGGGAGAAGAAAGGGAGTGGAAGGACTGAGAAACACAGAGCCGGGGAGAGAGACAGAGAGAGGAGAGGATAGAATGAATGCTAACAGGGAGCCCAAACCTAGTACTGAAGCTTTATCCTTCACAGGCGGAGGAGCAACAATCGCAAACACATTTTCTCTCGCCCTGGCCCTAAGAGAGATAAAAAAGCAATTTGTATTCTATTCCTATTCAGCGTCGCTTGGCCTGTTTCTCTGCCTGCATATTTGTAAACACAGCTTTGTCAGAGCAGCTTAATCTTCCCAACACAAACACAGACTACAGGAAGGAGGGACAAGAAGGAGTGAGTGAGGAGAGACAGTGATGAAGGGAGGCGAAGGGAAAGAAGAAGGGTGAAAAGGGTAAAAGGGTGACGATCAGATGGGCAGGGGAGGTTCGAGGAAAAAAAAGGAGGGCCATAAAAAGATAGAATCAGAGCTTGTTGCTCTTTTTGATGCCACAAGATGTCCCTGTGTCAACTCTGACAGACCCACTGTGAAAGATTCAAACACTCAAACACACCTGACTGATACACAAACACAAACTCTCATTATTATACCCACTGGCATCAAGTTCAACAGGCTGAATCATTGAGAGAGGACGAAGAAAAAGCATAAAATCCTTCTTTATCATATGGCTTGGATGTGACAGATGGAAGAGGCGGGCCCCTGCACTTCTCTAACTGCCACCATGCTATAATTTAATGCTTTTGCCTGCACATTCACTCTGACACCAAGCTTCCAGTCGTGGATTCCCAGGTTTCAGGGGAACCAAAGTGCACATTCTGTACAGACTAAATAACACTGTCAGGTGGAAGGACAAACATATCACTGCGACCGAGGGAGAAAGAGAGAGGGGACTTGGAAGGGTCGATCGTCTGGGTGCACATTCGCTCACAGAGGCGTGAAATTAGGCTGAGCGACACCTGCCAATGCGCTTTGCATTGCAGCGCTGCTAGGTCCACCGCACTCTTTGGACCTTAAGAATCAGTCTGCACGCTCTCTCTCTCATCCCCTCTCATTTTGCTCCACCATGCTTTGAGATCTCTTCATTATGGCCCACAGTGCCCAATTAAAGACTGATCGCTGCCCAACAATCTTCATCAGCTTTTGAGAACTTTGTTTCTGTTCACACTCTACTGGCCCAGCTTTAGTCCCAATAGAAGCCTGCACAACCACTTTGGACATCAAGACGGTAGGATTAGAAGAAGTGAGAACAGCTACAATCATGACGTCAATCATGGAGACACTGTAAAGATAGCAGAGATCAGAGTCAGATTGAATATAGTGCCTCCTACATGGCCCCTATGCAGACCTGAGTCTTCAGCTGTATACATCAATTAGCTGAATGTAAAATAATAATGAGTAGCCTGGTCATGGAGGTGTTTCTCTGTTAACACAAATACCCTTGAGTTTGGGTATGTGGGGGTGAAAAGAGGTCAATGGCATCAAATGGAGTTATCAGCTAGCCATGCTACCATCCTCAGGTACACACTGACATGGTGTTGTCAGACTGTAAAGTTAACTTTGTTATCTGTTTGCTGCTGCAGTTTAAACAAGTGTTGGCCCAAGACAACATTTCCTTTGTGCAAAATTTATCTAGCTGCATCTCACTGTAGATGAAGATATAGCCCAAAAATCCATAACTTTCCCAGCGCTCATACTTGTGACTGTATGTGTGTAGGGAGCCCTGCAGACAGAGACACAGCCAAGAGACGGATCTGGAGAGACAAGGATTGCCACAAACAGACAGAAATGAGCAAAGAAAGTCAGAGAGAACACGCAGCAGGCAGATGGGAGAGCCTGTGTGCCCCCGGGCAGCCCTGTGTTGAAGACAGTGGGGAACACAGCTGAAGGAGACCACATTATGTGCAGATTGTGAATGGGGGAGGAGGTTGGTTTAGGGACTGAGGCAAGCAGACAAGAGAGAACGAGTAAGATAGAATGAGAGAGAAAGAAGAAAAAAAAAACACACAGCCAGTGAACCAAAATGAGGGAAAGGATGGCAAATGAAAAGTGACACTTTAATTCAGGGGGCTTCTTCTGGTTGAGTTATTATGAGATGTTTGTAAGCCGACTTGTTCATGCATCTCCTGGCCTTGTGCCTGGCTCCCTCTCACTGAGGAGACCTGTGGCGCTAACCTGTCTTTATCTGAGCTGCACAGCAGGGGACACCACTCTGCCACCATGCTATGCTTTGATCCTCCCACTCTCACTGTGGCTTCCCTCACTGGCTTCCTCCTTTATTCACTCCTCCATCCACGCTCATGTGTAAAATGTCTCTGTGGCACTGCTGCTTTGATATGGCCAGAGTCATCCCGGCTCCCGTCACTCTTAATTAATTGCAATTTCTCTAATCTGGAAGGCAAAGGTTAGCTTTGGCTTCACAGAGCTACTCCTGAACACAGCAGAGCATCAGTGCTACATGTGAAGATAACCACTGAGAGGTGAGAGAAGCAGACTACATAAAAAAGGGAAGTGGGTTTACTATGAATGAAATGATGATAAATAAAGGAAAATGTAACAAAAACGCAAGGCAAAACGAGAGGCCTAAAGACCTAGAATTGGTACTTAGTATGAAATGTTTCAGCGTTCTAGTTAGGCGAATTGAAGGGCATACAAATAGTATACGCCATCTGAAGCCAAACAGTCAATGGGCTGTCACGTGGTTGCAAGACATTAGTTTTTGCATAAACTTTTCATAGTCCATGAGACACAGAATCAGAGCTTCTGGAAACCCCTCCCACTGCAATACACTCTGTCCCTGCAGCCGCTGTTTGGCCACAAATCTATCAAGAAGAAAGCACCACACATTACAGAACAGTCTCCTCTGTGTACAAGGTCCACACGGTCACCATCCAGGGGTTTTTGGCCATTTGACTAATTTAGTGTTTGAGCCATGCAGCCGAATATCTGGGCACATTTCCATATTGACGAACATGCCCAAAAATATCTAACCAATTACACAACAATTGGTGCATACTCCTGTGAGAAAAAGTTTGGCCTGGGCCTTGTGTCAAGAAGGGGAGAGAGAAGCTACTCTGAGAACAAAACAATGTGATTTTAGTCACGCAACTATGTCAATGAGAGGCGATTTCCCCGCTTCGGATGGCGTATGCAGGGCCCCTGAGGTGTTTGAAGGTAGGAGTCTGATCGTGGTGTTCAATTTCAACAACACGCAAAGGAAGGCAATCAGAGTTGTTTTTGGCGAGAGATTAAAAAAAGAGACTAACAAATAGATGAAAAACTAGAGGTACACACAGATGAACAATGATGTACCAGACAAGTACAACCAGAATCCAAAAAACAGGATGGAGAAAGCATAGAGTGTAAGAAAAGAGCTCTGAATCAAATGAATCCAATCAACTGGGAGATGCATGCACACTTATACGTTCAATACATGTTCTGCAAGAAATACAAGAATGTGGATAGATCCATTTATGAATACACCAAATGAGTGTGATGAGAAATGCAAGAGAAGAGCAGGAATACAGGAAGAACCAAGAGCAAAGTCACTGTGAACATGAGAGAGAGGAAGAGACGGAGACAGACGGAGATGGTGGCGGGGGTGAGGGGTAGTCAGCTGGAGTGCCGACAGGTCTCCAGAGGTTGTAATATATAGCCGCGTTTCAGTCTCTCAACAGCAACTCCAGCCCTCCTTTTTCATATCCTTCCACAGCGTGAGGACAGAGAGATACTTCTGTCCTTCAGAGCCAAATCGGTATTCAAAATGATATAATGGGCACATTTTTTGACATCATACGCCCAAATCTGGATTGTTATTTGTGGCTGGATGTTCTCACTGCCCCCTTTCTCTTTGAAACATCAAGGTTACTAATAGTAAAGGATGGATATAAAATGCCAGCGTCAAACACGCTTCTATGTTTGTCTTGTAATGTTTCCACTCTCCCTGAGATCTCCCTGAGATCTCCCTGAGAGGCTTGAGACCAGTGGTTGATTTATCTGCTGCATGCACCATTAATCCTACAACCATGCATGCCTCTGTTAAAAAATTGATCTCCATGCAACTGTAACTAAATCTGTCAAAAGAGTGACACCACACCTCCCTGTTTTTGACTTTGTTTACAGTTCCAGTACTAGAATAAAACTCGAGTTGCTCCAAAGAACATATCTGGTTAGCTTTTAAGGCTTCTGTGGTCAGCAGAATGGAGAAAATATGGCAGAGTTCATTAAAAGGTCAAGTCAAGCCAGATTTATTTATATAGTCCATATAAAACAGAAACTGTTACCAACGTGCTTAACAAAAGGCTCATAGCATCAAATAAAACTAAAACTAGAAGGCTTGCTTTTTTTTATGAAAACAATTGTGTAATTCCATTACAAAAAAAAGTATGCAAGTCATTCAGCCACTAAAGGGAGCTTCTTCAAATGTTAGAGGAAAGACTCTGAAAGGAGGCCCAGCCATTTGCTCAAATAAGCAAAATATTAAGCTCTAGATGACAGGGTAGTTTGAAAAAGCTATTACCCCTACTTAGGAGTGTTGGCAGCCAAGTGAGTCAGGGATCTGGGCGGCAGTGACCTCCTAAGGTGATCAGCTCTGAGCTCTGTGTTTAAACCTCCACAAACACCTGCTCAGCCGGGAGCAAAAGGGGAACAATGACCCTTAATTTACGTCCACACCCTCCCTCTTGCTGCCTTTCTCTTTGACTTGTTTTTGCATACTACATTTAAAGTAATAAGTACAGTGTCTCCTTGGATGCCACTATGCAATAAATCAGAAGAAAATAGACTTGTCATCCCAGTAAACAATGCATGAGACCAGTTATTATTAAAAATAAGAGTTCTAGAGAATGTCTAACCATGCATATGAATAAGGATAGGACCGGCCTAGCAATCATCTTTGTCCGCTCTGGCCTGGAGTGGAAGCACACACATGGAGTCAAACCATCCATCCATCCATACATACATCCATTCATTATCTTTACCACTTCTTCCTTTTTGGGTTGAAAGGGGCTTACAGCAAACTCTTATTTGCTTTGAAGATGTCTAAATTATCATTTCTATCCAAGAATGCTATCACAGAATGTTGTTACTGTATGTAAAATATTTTGCCCAGAATTATTTTAGATATGCGCACATGGATGCTAATATGTCAAAAAAGTTTTTAAAAGATTTGGTAAGGCCTGTTGTAAAGCAATATACAGTATAGTTAAAAAAATACATCATGCCTTTGTCTTAAATTGTAATGTGAAGGTTTTGCAGGAAAACTGTTCCAAAACACTTAAAATGTTGATTTCCCCAGAGCTCGAAGCACAGATAAAGGCTTCAAAAATAACAGTCTTGATTATGATATTTACACTATGTAATGACTTTTTATGACAAATAGCACACAATCACGGAGTCATTCAATCACAACATGTTGGTCGAAATGACATTAGTAAGATTTAGGTCAGTGCTCAGAAAATGAGATCCGGATTCAATTGCAGAGACGACATTGTTCAATGTCACAACAGTGCCAAGAAAATTTAGGATCATTTGTTATTTAGAGCCATCAATGTTTATGACAGCCAATCTATCCCCAAGTAAGCTGTATGTCAACCTTTATGTCAGCTTTATGACACATGGATCACATGAAATGTCATGGAATGTCATCTGTGTGTTTGCAAACGCCAGAGCACACGTGATGGATACAACAGTCAGAGAGGAAATTACAGTCTTCAACACATGCAGAGAAGACTTTATACTCTTTACGTTAATCAAGCTTTGCTGTTTCTGGGATTTTGTGTAAGGAGGCAAGTGGATGGTTTAGCATGCAAAGCTGTGTGTCTATTTCCCAGAGTAGAGGCCCATCAGCTGGAACAGAGTTGAGGCTACTGTGAAAACTTTGTTCTTTCTGGCCTCAAAACAACAGATTCAGAGCCTGCCTAGTCCTTATGTGCACTCATCTCTTTGATTTTTCTAAAGCGAGTGCAAAAACAGACACAGGAGGTCATAAAGACAGGTATAAAGATATCGAAGAGAGGATGAGTGGTAGATAGACAGGTAGACTTGACTTTAGTCAAGAGACTTGGATTGACATTTACCCATCTGATGATTTTATGAGGAAGAAATAAAACTACAGCCAGAGTTTCTCCTCTATTTGATCATGACAGTAATGACAACTATTCTCTAGCACTTCTAAATCTTTCTCCAAAGGAACCACAGCGGCGAGCAGTGGCTCTAACTCATTAGCTTCATGAACACACGGCATGTCCCTGAGTGATAGTTGATGAGAACGAGGATGGCCACCTCTGTGTATAGTCTACCTACAAACAGGCCTCCAGCACTAGTTGTCCTATAAGCTAATAGGCTTCAGTGAGGCCAGCAGAGTGCTGTGACTGCACTTTTAAAGTGGTTGCAATTACGCTGTTAAAAAAAAAAAAAAATCGTAAAAGACTGTGGATAGAAGTGAACATATCTAAGATTTCATTTAGTCTAAAACAGGTTGTCTTCTTCAAGAAACAGAGAGATGCTCTCTTATCTTTTCACTTATACACAAAGAGGCATACCATAGACACACAGACTTAATAACGGTTCCATTTCCATCAAGATGTACATGCTCTGTGTTGTCACATAGGAGCCACTTGAGCTACAGTGCTCATGCCAACCTCTGTCTGCAGCTGCCAGCCTTCATACACACTTGGTGACAGAAAGGTTCAGGATGTCATCTAAGAGACGCACAAAGGCCTGACATGTTGTAGTAGCTCCTCCCATCATCAACCCTCCCTACGATCCCTTCTCCAAGAAGCCCCAGTGCTCCTGGCCTGTCTCATTATGTGGGCGAGATGTTTGTGGGTCTGTCTGTGCCATCCTGTCGCTCTGTCAGCTAACATAATGCCTCCCAGTGGGCGCCTTGCTACAGCAGCGCACAGCTCCGCTCTGTTTGTGTGCCTTTCAGTGTCTGTGTATGGGCGTGTCAATAGTCTTCTAAGCCAAAAAATGTATTTCCTCTACCACATAGCCAAAATATAAATTATAAAGTAAGACACATGGTGATGTGTTCACAGTCTGGGTGCACACATAACGCACGACTCAAATGTCACGCAATTTACAACAGACTGGTGAAAATACAAAACCTGCGTTTGTCTATGTGTCTTTTCAATTTGTCCCCAATGCAGAGGGTAAAATTTAATCTAGTAGGGATATTTACAGAACCAGATGACAATGGGGCATTGGGGAGAGTGCTGGCGAGAGTTGCCTTCCAGCGTGCAGATTAATGAAAGTCTGTGCAAAGATCTGAGGGATGACAACCAGCAAGGACTCACAGCACAGAACAACAGCAAAAACAATCAGCTTCTTGAAAAGGCTTAAATAACATTTAATATATTTACGGGCAAACATAAACATAAATTGACACTGGGAGACTGAGAGGAGTGAATACAATATCTGTGATTGCTATTACTGGCATAAGCAATGACAGCATGCACTAGATTGGAGTGGTATATTGAATTTCATGTTCTTTGAAATGGAGTCTGAAATGTGAGATTTGTCTTTTGCCTCTGAATAGCTCCCCCCCCCACACCTCCCCCCACTCATTCCCTCTCATTTGGAGACTGGCACATTCAGTTAACTAATGCGCGGTATGTGGCGATGCTACACTATTACCCCATTCTCTCAACTGCCTGTCAAAGGAGCGGAACATCAGATGTGATTTGGGGATGCTTTCTTCTCGTTCCTGTTTCACATCAGAAAACGTACCTGCTGGGAGGATTTTTCCTCTCTATAAATTTCTGTCTATCTGCAGATGAAATGCTATTCATCTCATTACCAATGATTGGGACCCTCATTACATTAGAGAACGTGCTCGGGCGTGTGCGTGCGTGTGGGTTTTCATGCATGTAAATAAAGACAAGAGATAATGAGAGTAGAGGAAGAGATAGAAAGAGGGAAGGAGAGGGAGGAGTGTGTTAATGAGTGTGAGATGTGCTGAGGTTGCTGTGTTTGTTCTGTAATAGTGCGTTGCCGCAGAGCACTGCCACCTCAGGTGGGTGATTAGAAGTAATTATATAATTACACAAAATGTGATAATAAACAGCACAGAGGGAATCGGGTGTATAGTGCGCTTTGCTGCATCTCACATGTATATATTCATATACTAATTTTCCTATGTGCAAACAAATAAAATCCCAGCTTGCACTCTCTGACAAACACACACAAACTCCAGCATGTTTCCGCACCAGCAGCGAGCGGGACGGACAAATCCATTCACACCCAGATAATTCCAACCTGATACAAAAAGTAATGGAACACTCACACTTGTCCTCCGCTCGCACCTGTGAGTAAAAAGCGATTTGCTCTGTGATACACAGTAACGGCCAATAAAACAAGTGCTGACTCGCTCCCAAAGGCAGCCGAGGGGAGCGAGGGGACAAATGAACACAAACTGGGAGTAAAAAGCTGCTCTCAGGAGGATTTTTGCCTTTTTCTGTAGTCCTCATGCTCCTTCCTGCTTAAGTGAGAAACGCAATCTGAAAGGGCCTCGCAATTGTCCGTCTCATCTCTGGACCGGCTGAAAGGAGAAACGAGTGTGAAAAAAGAAAGAGGGGTGGCTGGCTGATGCATCCCTTGACTCTATTTGAGAGCAAGTGAAATGGCCATTTTATTGTTAACTCCACTTAGAGTAAAAGCAGAGTGTGCGTCTGCGTCCACGCATCCATGTGTGACTGCTTGTGACCTTCAGTGAGAACACATGGTTTTGTGTTCAGCAGGCTACGTCTAACAAAGAGAAAGAGCCCAAAAAAAACTACTACTGCTGAGGACACGAGTCAAACCTGCGTAAAACAACCGAAGAGACAAGAGAGACGGAGGAAGAGGATGTGCCTGGATGTGGACGTGAGTCAGAGAAAAGGCTGTGAGGAAACAGCATGGCGTGGAAGTCCAGAATAATTATTGCTAATAAAGCCTAATGGAATTCAGGCCTCACGTCAGGTGCAAGATGATATGATTACCGCAGGGTGGCCGGGAGAAATTGGGAACTGATCCGTTAATCCCACCATCCCTTTTTGTCTCTAATTCGGTGAAAATGTGTCTAGGAGTGTGTCTGCAGCATGCCCAGCTAAGCCTCACACAGCAAGCACATGAGTTTAATGTGTTTAACATTCATAGTTTCAGTGAATAGAGACCACAGAAATTCTACAGCATATCTGCAAATCATATTAGATTTTATATTAGATTTTGTCCTATTATTTATGCACTGCTCTTTTTATTTTTTAAACTTAAGTTACAAAGTGTGTTCTGTACAAGTCGCATGCTGTGATCTGGAGTGTCCCTGAGTCAGTGAATGAAAATTGCCGTAGTTTGTGCATGGAAGCCCATGTATTGTAAATCTGTGGGTTAGGACGAATGCTGGTTGAACTTTTCAACTTTCTCTCTCTCCCAAGACCTCCTGCTGATGACCTCTGACCTCAGCAGAGCAACACAGTCTGGCAGCACAGAGGCCATTAGAAAATGTTTTTTTTCCACATCACACTGTGCTACAGTGTGTACTGTGTGGAAAAAATATATATATCTATATACGTATATATAAAAGTCCTACAGTGTGGAAAAATGCTTCAGTGTCTCTGAAAGTTGATGACTTAAGGAATATAAAAGTTTGAAGAGTTCCCCCACACATATACACATAAATTAACAAAAGTAATTATATAAGGAAGGATAAGGGTGAGCATCTTGTCACACTGGAGACAATCTCTTCCTCATCTGCAGGAGACCATCTCCAGTCTGCTTCCACTTCCGTGATGTCGGCTGCTCTCATCTGGCTTGAACCTGGCTGCTGCAGAGAAACTGTCTCAGCACAGCGAGTGGGGAAAGAAGCGGGCGTCATTAGCCGGGGTGGAGATGACTCTCTCAGCCTTCCTCTATCTCTCCACAGCACCTGCTTCTTCTCCAGATGAGATCAGGAAGGTGGGGTAGCAGAGGGCAAAGGAAGGGTGCAACACAGGCATGCTTGAAGCAGGAAGGGAGGCAGAAGAGGGTGCAGAAAAACGATGGAGGGAAGAGGGCTGTGCACGGGAGATATCAGCCCGTGCCTTAAACCAGGCTCGAGGCGCCCGTTATCACGGTTTGATTTCTTGCTACGCTGCTCCACATGCTCAGCTCATTGTAATGGTTCTTGGGTGTGAACATGGTCGTGGCAGCTGCAAGTCAAAAGGATTAGCCACTTAAAGAGGAAAAGATGTTTATTTTCAAGAAGTTGGTTTTCAGCACATTTATCGGAAATAAGCTTCCAAGGCAGCGGGGGAATAATATTCCCTGGGGATAAATCTGCTTACGACAAATAAAAAAAAAGGTGCACACACAGTGTAAACAAATGGAAATAACCATTGCCACGGTACAGGTAAAGTCAAAGCCCTTCTTCTAACAGGAAAAGCAACAATCATGGAAACGCATTTTGAACGAGCCTAACAGAAAACCACAACAAGTCTTTCTTTCTTACCAGACACGGTCGCTTTTCAGCATTAGCAGAACCATGAGCATTTTTCACCACCACCAGCAAGATGAAAGACCCATATGAATCATTATGTTTACATAATAGCATATTGACCTTGTGTTATAGCAGATAAAATACACTTCATTCCAGCGAGGAATATTAGACTGCTGTTTTCTTTATTTTACTCGGCACAAAAGATTATGCTGCCCTGTTGCCCTATATTATACGCTGGGTAATGATATTATTTAGCACAGCCAGAGCAGTGCTCACTCAAATTTGCTAAACTGTAACACAGCCACTCCTGTGTCTGACATGCGCTTGTATTTTCAGCAGCACACAAAGTTCTGATAAAAGCCATGGTGGTTTTTTTTTCCTCCATGCAATGTGAGATCTTTATATAGTTTCACATAGTTTGTAAAAAAAGTTTATATTGCTAGACAAGCCGAAAGCTTGTTGTGTTTTTACTGAGCTTCATTTCCACTTTTAGTGTGAGGGTGGGATAACACACTGGATGTTTATTAGACCTTGAGTCAATGCCCAGGCAAGAGTGTGACTATAAAACTGCCCGCCATAGCTGGCCGGTAGAGGCAGTCAACTGGGGTGCAGGCCTGCTCAGGCCAGATGCCACTGAGCTGCTAGGAGCTCGCCTGCCCCCTAATGCCCATTACCACCAAGTTGCCCTGGAAACATCTAAGAGTTTTAACAGTGGGGTTGTCTGATTTGTTTACTGTAATATGTGACCTCCACTACCATGTAATGAAAGTAATGAATGCATCCACTATGTACCAGCATGCCGTTTATGATACAAACACTTGTGCAGTCTTGTCACATTGTTGCACAAACACAGTAAAGTCTCTGAAGGCGTAAACAAAATGTTAATTTAAACAGCTCCCACGTGTCGCAGTGCAGGTAGTGCAGCGTTGAACAACGGCAGCCATCATCTGCTTTTATGTTTTACACTTCTTCCTTTTTTTTTTTTTTTTTTTTAAGGTGAGCCAGATCACTGATCAGAAGCACTTTACAGACCCGTGTGGCCGTGTGAGCGAGGAGCCGAGATGAAATGCGCCCAATTATGCACACATATCACGTCAAGACCTGGGGAGTGTGGCGAAATGCTGGGTGCTTAGGACCTGATGGACGCAGCCCAGTCCCTTTCTCATCGATCTTTTCCTCAGACCATTTAGCACCTCTGCTTCTTGGGGCTCTGTGGTCACAGCTGTGTCTGTGTGGCCCTCCAGCGGCAGCCTCACCCTGCTGTGATTAACAGGAGGCTCGTGAAAGACATAATATCAGCCGGCATTTGGGCAGCGTCTGACACACTTTTAGGGGATTGTGGCAATGTTATGTAGCCAAGGGGAACCAGCCCCATCTTTATTGCTCTTTAATCAGAGCAATGCAGGCTGGTTAAAGATCAATGATCTTTGAGTGTTAGCATTGACTTGGGTCTACAACTCCCAATCAAGGGGCCCTCTCCCACCTAATGTTACATTTAATGAGCCAATTAGTCCACAATGGCGTGGCCGGCATCTTAAACAGTTGTTTACTCTGCATTCATTATTAATATCTCTTAGTTAGGTACGAATAAAATTAAAAGGAGCAGGGAGACCATTAGCTCCCCACGGTGGATGCTTATTAAGATAGGATGCTTTGTTATCTGAGCAAGGGGTGGGGTAGTAATTGTTCGTGGTGGGTAGGATATGCTGGTTCAGTAACAAGAGCGATGTGATTTATGCAACCTTGGAGATGTTGCTGCGTGCATGTATGAGAGACGGAGTGGTGTGGTTCACTCTAATGCCTCTGAGAGAGAGCAGCCTGCTTTCAATGGCTTCAGATGCTGCTTTAGTTCCCTCATAAACACTGTCTGTTCTTGCCCTCCACTCCTTTCTCTCACTTTCGTCTTCACCCCTCACTCCCACATCTCTGGGAGGGGGAATGCAAATTTATTTTACGTCCCCTCTCTGTCATTGTCCCTCTGTTCTTTGGTACTTTTTAAACTTAAAGCAGTGGGTAGTCGTTTGTGGTCACGTTGGGATTTCTTAGAAACCTTTGCTACACATGGTAAAACAACTGATCGTTCATCAAAACAGGAGGTTAGGCAAACTCCTCCGTGTCCAACTATCAGCGCTGCCACTTGTTCGGGCAATTCCGGACGTGGATACACAAGGGCCGGGACCAAAGCCTGATAGGGGTTTTTGCTTGTTTTGCTGTTCCTCTTGACAAAGATGGAGTAAGAGTGTGTATGTGGAGGCTGGAGCAGAAAAAAATAAATAAATCAAAAAATCAATAAAACATTAAAATTGCTTCGGTCAACAGAGCAAGACGCTGCTGAATCCAGCAGCTCTTTTGCAGGGAAAGATTCTCTGCTGCTCCGGCTGATAGGAGGGCCTCCGAATGTTCAGCAGAGCAGGCAAAGCTCACCTGAGAGGAGCACCTGCACATTTTTCAAGAGGAGCAAACTGAACAAAGTATTACAGGCTTCGTTTTTTTTCCTTCTTTTGGTATGACATATTGGTTCCTGGCTCCAGGCGCAGTACTTATGACAATCATTGCAATACTTTTTTAAGAATTTATAAAATTAAATGATCAGTGAACCAATTTGAAATGAGTTTCACTCTCCCTACGGCAAGTGGCTTAAAAGATGGTGGCTTTAAGGAACAGTGATTAAATTACAACAAAAAAAAAATCTGCTAAAGGCCATATCGTATGACAAATGGCAACATTTGTGTTAAAGTCCTCTTCACCGACCCTCTATTAAATTATTCTCTTGTTCCTCTGCAGGCCCCAGTTACAGCAACAGGGTAAGCCTTTTTTGGTTCTGCTGCGTTACACCGAGGAAGCGGTGCATAATAACTCAGCCAACATCAGGATGGAACATGGAAGCAATTGCTTTCAAGCTCTGCTCTTAAAATAGTTGTGGTGGCAAGCCTGCTGCTTTAAATAAGCGCCTCAGCCTGTCTGGAGAGAATCCTTAATCCCAGTGGTGAGAGACACTCCAACAGCAAGGCACTAGTGAAAAAAAAAAAAAAAAAACACTCCTGCACCAGAAGGGCTGGAAAAAGCTACAGGAGGCAACTGTGGGAATCAGGATTCACCGGCAGGGTGAGAAAGAGGGTGAGGAGGATGGCAGGTGAGGGCTGTAGCGAGGGAATGAACATATAATGGAAATGAGACAGCTTACCTGCAAATACACTATTATACCTGCACTGACACCCCAGTAAAACACCTCAGGGACACAACACAACAAAAGTTTTAAATTTAAAATTGAAGCTGGTCAAAATGTAACTGAACGCTGGCAAATGCAAATAAAAATACAAGTCCAGAGGGAAGCATCAGAGCCCAGAAGTTTACAGCATGCGTTGTTCAGTTTGTGCTTCTGGATGCTAGTTTTCAGTTTCTGTGCCAGGCTGTGCTGTGAGGCTCGCTCCGTTCCAGCGAGGTGACATAATCTTAGTGCAGACCAGAAGATGGGAGGCTCTGACGTCACCCAGAACCTCGGCGACCTCGCTTCCATGTTTGTCCACACACACTGCTGATTTTTTCTGAGAACGGTGCGTCCATGACACAGAGATTTTGGCTGTCCTCCCTCACTTGCCATTTTCACTTTACCCCCTTTTCCCCACTTCTCTGCCCCACCCTCTAAATCTGTTCCACTCCTAGGCGGCGTCCAATTTCTCCCCCACTTTTTTCTCCCTCCCTGCCACCCTATCACTTCCGTCCTACCTACTTCCCCTCTCCCCCCTTCCCTCCCTCTGTACCTGAGGCTCTTGTTCTTTTATAGCAAATTGAACCTTTCACTCTGAAAGAAATAATTACTCTCTGGAGAGAAAGGGGGACTGCCGTGGAATGCTGATATGACACACAATGTCACCTTGCCACTCAGAAGCTGCCTGCACGCCCAGCTCAGAGAGCGGAGAAGGGGTGGGAGTGGGATTTGAGGGAGGGAATGAGCGGGTCACAGAACCGGGAACGGTGAAGTGGGATATAGAATAAAAAGTAATAGAAAAGTAACAGGAAAGAGAGAATAAAAAGCTTGGGGATGGGCGAACGGGAGAGGACGGCATTGGTTAAAGCAAACAGGAGACGAAGGGAGCGAAGCCACAAAAAGTACAGGGAAGGTAATCAGCTATAGAGAATGAGCCGCGGAGTGACCAAAAAAATATAATAAAGATGGAAATGAGAGACTGACTGAGAGGAATGGCAGCAGTAGATGAAACTGCACAGGAGTGAAAGAAGAGGACAAGAGAGGATACGTGATAAGAAGGAGATAAGTAAAGTTACAGGGTGAGAGGAAAAAGTTGTTCCTTTCTAAAGAGAGCCAAGTGAGAGATAAAGAGCAAGACAGACGGGGTGTGAAAGTAGAGCCCTGGCTGAGGTCAAATCATGGATGGATCCATCTTCATTCTCTGGTATGAGCTAGTGAACAGGAATAGCAAAAGCTGTGAGGCGGATCGCTGCCATTTGCACTTATTACCCATCATGCCTTTCAGCACAGTGGCCAAGCAGTCATGCTCTGGCCCTCGAAAAGGTTAACAGTCCTTTGTGGGCTGAGGAGTAGAAGGGGACATAATGGGAGGATGAGTGGAAGGGAGAGGTTAAAGAATGAGGTTTTTGAAACCTGTAAGTCTTAGATTTAAAATAAAGGCTCAAATTTAACTTGGAGATTTAGTGAAAATAGATTATCATAAAGAAATATAATAAATTCTAATATGAGAGGACAAAACATACAGCTAAAACAAACAAAAACACCTGAAATTTCTGAAAAGGTGAAACAGATGGTACAAAGATGCTACAGAGTAAAAAATACGTACATTTAAAAAAATAATCTAACTTGGTTTTTACATTACTTGTTTAATAGAGCTGAAATCAAATATTTTAATGCGTGTCCTGTAAAAAAAAATGTTTTTGAATTACCTCATTATTGAAAACCCATTGAAACGAAAAGAAATATCGGACTGATTTCATTCTCCTCTTTTAGCGTGAGAAAGTGGAGGGAATTAAAAGGCAAAAAGGGACGTTTCATAAAAAAAAAAGCAAACTGACAGAAATTAATTAAAGTAGAAATCCATTGAATGTACACGCGAGTATTACTTTATTTAGCTAAGGTATTCAACTCACCCTTGGAGAACAACTGAA
Organism: Hypsolebias martinsi; assembly: GCA_031762355.1. Lineage (NCBI taxonomy): Eukaryota > Metazoa > Chordata > Actinopteri > Cyprinodontiformes > Rivulidae > Hypsolebias > Hypsolebias martinsi. The sequence continues at coordinate 13,624,427 of JARVGQ010000116.1, read as the reverse complement.
TAATTTCTCCTAGGTTCTGGAGAAAGATTTGTCAACTATAAATCATGTAACAGTAATTTAATATAAATTGCCTAAAGTTACAACAAAAACTTGCTTTGTACAACAAGAGTTAATTTAATTCAGTTTTTTTTTAAATTTAATGTAGGGCATGAAAATATAAATTGTTTGAAACGTATGTCTCCTTGAATATTTTTACAATAAAACAAAAACGTAATATGGAAACAGTGTTTTTCTTGTTAGCTTATTGTCTACTTTGTTGAGTGGCAGAGCGCTCCATCAACATTGTTCTACACGATGAAGCTGGATTCAATGACACATTCTGCAAAGTGGTTACAATGACATGGTTAGACTGACACTGACAGCTGCACTGATGAGGAGATCATCTGCCCAGTGCTGCTGGTTTGTTGAAGTATACGTATAGTAATGCATGTATTGGCAGGAGGATTTGTGCAATGTTCTGTCGGGGAAACTCCGGCTGCTGGAGACTGTCTGGATGTGTTTTCCTACCCAAGAACCATTATTGTGTCCCCACATGGGCAATGTGCTCCGTCATGCTGCAAAATGTGTTCTGGAATGACCAACGCAACATAATTAATCAAAGTGTTGTCCAAGACTCCACACTTGTCAAAGACTAAAATGGTTTTGCATTTGCAGGATGTGCCTCAAGTCTGATATGTAAAAAGGATGCAGATTGCATCGAACTTAAACACACATGGCAGCTTTACCCAAGAGAGCTGATTTGAACAAGGCTGTCTCAATAAATATTGGTTTGGTTCGTTTATTCAAGTGTTCTCTGTGTAAAGTTAATTTATCATGCACACTGCATATGAACAGTTTAGTCCTTTTGCTCCACGACGCACTGAAAGGTAAAATATGTAAAACTGTTCATCTTGTTACAACAAAATATTCTGTTGAAAAAATAACTATTTGGTTTTGTTAATATTGACATGAGCATCTACAGCCTCAATGTCTACTTTTTCTCAACAAACAGTAATGGATCCCTTTGTAGGAATCGAGGCGGTCCTCGGGTTACGACCTACCCGGGTTACGGAAATCCGGACTTACGTTCGCCTCCCAGTGACATCATCACACCTCCCATTGACTTTCGATAGCTCCACACAGTGCC
>JARVGQ010000116.1:13607130-13623201 GCA_031762355.1 Hypsolebias martinsi | reverse complement strand
ACCAGACTGATGAGCTAACGGCCATTTTAAGCAGGGCCAAGGCTAAAGTGGAACAACACGGTCCTAAAATAACTCCAATCTAAAAGATGTCATTGTGGTTCATTAGGATGATATTTTCTAAACTTTTATATAGCTGCCACTTTCACAAGTGGTAATTCAGGGGGCAGCACGGTGGATCAGATGGTAGAACGGCTACCTCTCAGTGAGCAGGGCCTGGCCGGGAGCCTTTCTGTTGTAGCTTGCATGTTTTCTCCGTGCATGCATGGGTTTCCTCCCACAGACCAAAAACATGCATGTTAGTCTGCTTGGTAACTCTAAATTGTCTCTAGGTGTGAGTGAGAGAGTGAATGGTTGTTTGTCTCCTGTGATGGACTGGAGACCTGTTCAGGGTGTCCCCTGCCTCTCGGACAGTGATAGCTGAACATGGGCACCAGTGACCCCCCCCCCCCCCCCGTAGCCCGAAAAGGAAGAAGTGGGTAAAGATAATGGATGGATGGTTATTCAGAAAATATCATATTTCTGCTTGATTTACCAAGGCTGCACCAGAAATGCTACAACTAGCTGCTGCTGCAGCTGCTATTTGCACTTGCAAATACTCATAGAAATTTAAGCTAAAAATCATGTACACAATTTGTAATAAGCTACATTTTCATAAGCCTTCCTCAAAATACCACATCAAAAAATCTGAACTTTAAGACTGATCACTTGAACATGAAAAAAGAGTAAAAAGTGTTGATCTCGTCTAAATGCTCTAACAATCATGCTCTGTAGAGGCCTGATGACATCTGTGAGGAACAGGCTCAAGTCACAAAAACTCTTCAATCCATAAATCCTAACGTCATAGTTCCACACATGTTTAAACAATACAAGATGATGGATAAGAGCTGGTTTAGCTACAAAACATGAACCTTCAAAACATTAATCAGGTGATCATAAAGGTAACGATGTACACTGTATTCATACAATGTACAACTACAAGGACCCCTAATTTAAGCAACCGTTCAATTTCTTTCTCTTTTTTTTTTTTTTTTTACCATGGCTTCTGAAGTGAAAGCTATTTTAATATCTGCTCTGGTGCTTCCTGAATATCGGGCAAATATTACTCAAGGTCACATCTCATTTGTCAGGCTGTGAGTTGAAAGAATGGCTGGGTGCACTAAGGCTAACATTCAGCTTTTATTCAGCTGATAAAACCCACATTGGCTTTACGAGTACAAGCAGTTAAAAACAGAGAATAACAGGCGTCGGGTGTGTGGCGGAGTAAAAATGTCTGACAGCAGCAGGTAGAAAATGATTTGCAGGGGAAGAAAACAGAAAGAAGACAGGACCCATATATGGTCCAAACTAGTGAAAATCTATTAGCTTATCACCTAGTGATGTTTAAAAGAACACCAGTGGTGTCAGGAAGGAGTGGCTCTGAGGATAAATCATGCTGCATGTGACTTTATGACAGCTTTAGTCACAGTGATGTTCACTAAGGGGCTGTAGTGATCAAACAGAAGCACTGACGACTTCATCCAAATGTCACACACGTAGCACTACAAATGCCCGTGTCTCTCTGGGCAGGCGTTTGATCTTTTAAGACAGGCACATGACAAAGTACAAAGTAACAGTTAGCATTATGCTGAAGACAGTGAATGACAGGGCACAGTTTGCTAAGTCTATCTATAATAAATATAAAAGCAATGTAACACAGCGAGGACAGCGCCGTGTCATGCCTTACAGCAACATTATTAATCATAAGGGTTTGCAGTTTACTGTCTTACAACTGTAAACTATTACTGTGCGCTGCTTCTGTGAGCTTACAGCTCCACAACCCCTGGTCTTAGGTTATTAAATCCTATAGCCCCCAGCATGCATCTCCAGCTATGATGCTTCCAACTCCAGCCAGAGACTTTTATCTTCCTCCCCAGCACAGTCATGGCACCTCCATGATGCTTTCAATTTTCTGCTCTGTGCTTCTGTGTTTTATGAGCCTGTGCAAAGGTTCCAGACTGGACTGGCTGGGCTGACCTGGACTCTCTGCCTGTTGGTGCATGCAATGTGGCCAGGGTGACATCAAGGCCACTGGCCAACCAAGCGCAGGGCCCTGAGGCATCATCAGCCAACCGCAGAACACCCAGACACCCCATCTACAGATAAGTAGGGAGGCATCATGCTCCACACATGTTGGCAGCACTTGCAGCGCTCTTCTCTCAGTTCTGCGTGCACATACAAAGAATAACAAAAAAAAAACTAACAGCAGCAGGTGGGGGTAACAGTTGCTTTTGTCCAAAATATTATGGCCTTTCATGAGGCTCATTCAGCGCTCTGAACAAAAACTAGATTTCAATTGGCAAACCCAAAGAGTCTAACCCAGTCTTTGTTTTTGTTCCAGTTTCTGTAAAAAAAAAATAAATGGGTTTTGTGAATCAGAGAGGGAAATAAAATGGAAATCCTGTGGTTACCTGAGCAGATGGATGGATGACTAAATCTACTGAGCAGTGACAGAATGTAAACAAAGAGGGAAGCCTGGGTCTAATTTCATTTGAAACATCTAGAGATAAAAATCAGGTAAAACCACATTTCCTGTCTGCTCCCATTTACGAACAAAATGATCTTAGCATTAATATAAACTTGCTATTTATTGCACCAGTGACTTACTGAAAAACAGTCAGTGAATTTTGTGTGCAGCCTATTTATTAAAACCACTGTTTAGAGCTCCTATAAATAAAGTATACATCAAAGTATTATTACAAACAGCTGCAGCGTATAAAGTTTATGTAAATAAACTTTAACAAATGTATTTTTTTTGGTTGTATTTTGCTGAACTTGAAATACTAATAAGAACTGGGATAACCCCAAGTGGTCCTTCATGTGGCGCTCCATGTATCCAAATCAGTACATGGACTAAAATTCCCTTTATTTAAAGTTCAAATATAAGGGTAAATGAGAGGTAACTTGATAAGAGAGATTAAAGACATTGAATGAGTAATAGTCTAATGTTCTAGCTAGGAAAAAAAAAAAACAGGAAAAAAAAATAACAGCTTATCTTTGAGCCCTGCAAGTGTCTCCTTCCCTGAAGTGTGATTTGGTCCAGCTTCTTGCCATGCATTTGTACTTGTTTAAAATGGTTGAAGGGGGGGCAAGGTTTAGGACCCTGTCAAATCCCTCTGAAACCCAGGGATTCTCACACTATTAAAGATAAATCTAATGTGGCCTATGAGACAAGGATGGAAGACCTTAGCTCCCCTGAAGAGGCTTGAATAGTGAGCAGAGGGTTTTCCTGTGTAGGGGAACATGGTGTGATGCATTTCATTTTGCTACACCGCTTAGCTGATCTTTGAAAGATATTGCTTTTAAAAGAGATGACTCTAGGCGATGGCCAAGTTCTGTAGTTTTATTACACCTTGGGGCTACGGCGGCCTGTCTTTGGAGAGATAAGGTTGTACCCTTTTCATTTTGTATCCTCCGGCCGATATTTTAAGCTGGCTTGTTAAGGACAGGCGAGCTGAGTGCTGGAACAGAGTTTGATGCATAGCTTTACAACAGGAGCCGGGCCCATAACGCTCAAAGGCCGATCATTACTGACCTTAATAGCCCAGTCTGCATCTGGGCTTGATTGATCGTGCCTAGCAGGTTGTGAAATGCACCATCTGGAAGGAAGGAAGGTGAGACGGGCAAGCGGAGACAGGGGAGAAGGCAGGCAACATCAGCCGAGCAAGGAAAAAGGGAGGAGAAGAGGACAAACAGTTTGAGATTATCTTGTGCTAAAACTGATGGCCAAAGTGGGATGTTGTGGAAACTTAACTGCACTAAGAGGCCAACCAAGCACCATAAACACTGTCCATGACATAAACAACAACACTTAGCTAGACTAGGTGTATACAATATTCATCAGAAGAGCTGCTGCTTGGTAACTCTTGTTTACTTTCTCAGTGATGTCGGACAAAATCACCTCTGCTCAGGTGGGACAGCTGTGCTGTAGAGTAAGTACGATATGAGTTATGCCAATAAGTGTTGTTTTGAATGCATGCGTATGCCTGCTTGCTTGTGACTGTGTGTGAAGAGAGTGTGTGAGGAACAGAAGTTGGTTAAGTCCACAAAATGTGTTCTACTACGGTGCCTTTTACTAGAGACTGCATAATGTATGAGCCAACAATTGATGCAGATTACAATAGTGCACTCAATGTTTTGCAGCACAGCTGAGGCCAAAATATCAGTATGTCCCCACTTTCTATAAACTATGCAACAAAAATGACTTTGAATTCCACAAGATGAAAAATAATGTCATGCTGCTTTTTATTCACTTCTCAAAACTAAACAAAACTAAACAAAACAAACAAAAAAAGCCAATTATCTAGTAAATGATTCATAATGTCTGTGTCATGTGAAGGTCATGCACAATGAACGATCCTACTCAAGCCATTCATGCACACTGATAATTCACTACTATAAATATTTAGGGCTGAAGAACCCCATGGAGAAGCTCTTGCATGCCAGTCGAAGCTCCCAAGAGCCCATCAAGCTTGAGTTCTCCATTACGGAGGCTTTCCTCTCAGTGAGTAAGTAATGGTAGCTGCAAGCAGGGTAAAAGTGCACAAAAAGGGAGTCCTTTTTGCTCTTCATTAGACCAATTATTTGGCTTGCTGAGTCATTTGACTCAGCCCAGCCATGTGAGTCATGATAAATGCAAAGAGGTTTCTACAGTGCTATGAATTTTTTTATTTCAGTGCGTATTCTTGCATTTGGCAAGGACATTACATTGCATAGCATGTTGCACACCGTAACTCGGTGGTATAAAATTGTTTGACTGCAAATTTATGTATGCTGTAATCAGCAGCACAAAATGTCTATGGGGCCAACTTTACACGAGGGAGGGTGAAACATCTGGTGTGAGCTAGATTAGGAAGGAAAGAGAACAAGGAAGCAAGAAGAGGGAAGATGGTTATTGTGCTCACAATTTCTTTACCGTGTGTTGCTTGAATGCTTGTGCGTATTCTTGTACGTCTGATCCAAACAGGCAGACGCACAGACTGTGAGCTTGTGCAAAGAATACAGATAGAGTTTGCACGTGTGTGAGTGAGAAAAGAGAAATGGATTACAAAAGGCCAGGTGGAACAGAAACTTCTCTTGCTGACTCAGCACCTTTCTCATTTTATTACCAAATCATCCATGACAAACAGCTCTGGCGTTTGGCAAAAGGTAAAGCAGGCAGGATAAGACCTGGGATGAGAGCAGCAAAGGTCACCTCTGTACGGCAAACGTTGCATTGGTAATGCAACATGTCCGTGTCACTTCAAATGCTGCCTTTACATGATGCAGCCATCAATGTGTCATTTTTAGATTCACCGGGGTGACAGTGATGACCTTTACTTCCTATAAACTCAGACCATCAAAGCACAAAAGACTACTGCTGGGGAGAATGTATCACCTGAGTGACTACCAAAAGAAAATGCTTGGTGACAACACAATCAATAAACAGTATAAAATATGAAGCAAATGTTCTATACAAACGTTCTAAAACCACGTCAACCATAATAATGGGGGAAAAAAAAACTTAAAGTGGGCTAAAAGGAAAGCACTGCAAATCAGAGTTGTTTTATTGATTGATTATAATAAAAATATTTACTGTTCATAAACAGTGCTTTCAACAAAATGCAGTGGAAATAATATTTACCATATTTCAGTCTAATTGGCTAATCAGCTAGTAATCAAACAACAAGATGGTTGCTGACCTAAAGTTGGGCCAGTATTACTGAGAAGACACAAAGGATATGGTTTGAAAGCAGACTCAACATTCTTTGATGTCAAAGTCTTATGGGCTATGTGAGAGGGAGCAGATTATCCTGATTGACGGCTATAAGATGCTAAGGACGGAGCTCGAAGCAAAGCCAGCCTAGATGTTGGAGTGGAATTGAGTTCATTCATGAGTTACAAGTCTGTTTCAGTGATGTAGTAAAAGACAAATAAATCCCCAACACATCTTGTGAAAAAGAAAAAAACAAAACAAAAACAACCTCAGGCTTGTGACGGAGACTCATACAAGACAATATACAGAGACGCTGACAGCTGACACATACACAGAAAATCTAACCATGAGCCTGCACCAGGTGCAGTAACAACATAAAATACATGCTACTTCAACTTTTGTTTTTTCCTCCATGCACTGTTTTACACTTACACACAGTCAAGATATCACTGAAAAAAGTTGAAGTGTCAAACCATCCTTTGCCAGCTCAACATTTCAAGGAGATTTTCTCTACTTAAGGCCAAAGGAGACAGAGTAAAATCCTGGACAGAAAGGAAAAAGACCAATATAAATACCAACAGTGTAAAAGCTCCTCTCTGCCTCTCAATGACCCAGAACTGCAAGGACAAATAACCGTCCCTGTTGCTGTCCCTGCGTCCCCGTGCTAAAAGAGGCCAGGTTAAGGTTAAGAAGACCTCAGCCTAAAGGGCCCTGCATACTACATCTGAAGCCGCAAAAATCGGCTCTCATTGACGTAGTTGAGTGATGAAAATTGCATTATTTTGTTCTCATAGTAGCTTCGCCCACCCCTGCCTGACACAAGGCCTGGGTCAAACTTTTTCTCACAGGAGTATGCACCATATTGTGTGATTGGTCAGAAGTTTATGAGAGCATTTGTCAATTCAGAAAAAAAAAACTAAGACATTTATCAGTACAACTTCAAATTCACTAAGATAGTCAAATGGCCAAAACTCTTGGATGGATAGTGTGCAGACATTGTGTATGCAGGAGTATGTCTGATGACAAGTGTGGCACTTTGATCCTGGCAGGAAGAACCCTGCAGTGACATGCATTGCAGCCAGAGGAGTTTCCCAGGAGCTCTGCGCCATGAGTCTTGTGGACTATGAAAAGTGTGTATGAAAACGAACGTCTTGCAACCACATGACCACGAGTCCACGGTTTGGCTTTGGAAGGAAAATGCAGGGCCCTTTACAACTGCCACCAAGATACATTTACAAAATCAACCTTCTCCTCTCATGAGAACCAGAACCAGGGAAGTGTTTTTAGCTTGAGATAACCTACGTTCTAAACAGTATCATCATACGAGCCATACAATATTAATGATTTTGACAAAGGTAGATAATATAAGACAAAATGTTTAAAAAGTAGGTTTGGAGTCCATGTTAGGAATTTATGAGATTTATTTTCATTTTCCACAGTAGAACAGAGTTATAGGCAGCATGGCATCGAGGTGGTTAGAGAGGCCGCCACAGCTAGAAGGATGCAGAATCGCCTCCTGGCCTGGGGCCTTTCTGGGTGGAACTTGCATGTTCTTCCAGTGTAGGCATGGGTTTTAATTGGGTACTATGGGCTCCTCCCACAGACCCAAAACTTGCCTGCTAGGTTAATTGGTAATTCTAAATTGGCACGGTGTGAGTGAGAGTATGAATGTATGTTTTGTTTGTCTCTATGTAAATGATAAGTGGACTGTGTGTGCATATATGGAGCCTTTCGCTCTAATCAAGATACTCAAAGCACTTTACAATATGTGTCCTCATTTACCCATTCATACAGCACTCTACTAGAGCTATACAAAGACTAATCAGTGCTTTAGATCACATTCATTCACCGATGGGACACACATCGGAGGCAATGAGGGGTTCAGTGTCTTGCCCAGGGACACTTCAGCATGTGACCCAACTCTCCCATTGGAGGACGACTGCTCTAACCACTCAGCCAAAGCTGCCTCTATGTAGCTCTGTGATGGGGTTTCAACCTGTCTGCTGGTGTATCCCCCTCTCGCACAGTTACTGCTGAAGATAGGCATCAACTCTTCTTGACCCAGAAAGAAAAAGTGAGTAGAGTAAAATGGATGGATGGAGAACAGCGTTCTCCTTGACTTCTTATGCAGGCTATCAGAATAACTTGTGTAGAAGCTTCCAGTAAAACCGATAAGGATTAACATGCCATCAGAGAAGGGGGACACAAGATGTTTTGACAGTTACACTTGTGAGCCAAGGCTATATCTAACACCTGCCTCACACCTCCTGTCCACAAGCACATCTGTTCTGACACGATGTAAGGCTCCAAGACATTCCTGGAGCAGTGTTTACACCTGTCCTAGCCTCAGGGAAACACAGTGACATGGGGGAATGTGAGACGATTGGGTATTGGTAAGATCAAGGCAGGAGGAAGATACAAAAAACAAGAAGTTGATGGAAATTTGCTGTAGAGAAACTGGAAAAGAGAAACGATGATGCCTGAGCACGCTCAGCAGTACTTTGGTGTCGAGGTAACATTGATGCATGGTGTGACCTTACTTGTAATGCCAGCCTTAATCTACGCAAGTGGAATAAATGAAGTGGGTCCACTGCAAACGTGTCACCCAGACTTATAAAGACAAATCCCCCACTGTTCTGAGCTGTGTACATGTATTCATAAAAGTCAGAGACATCTCAACAGAGTAAAGTGCCTTGTATTTCTGGCTGGCTGGTGACAGAAGCCTTGTGCCTATTGCCATGGCTGCATAGTGACAGATCTAAAACAGTGACAACAAAATAAAGCAAATTAAAGACAACTGAGTAAGTATGTACAATCCAAAGTGTGATGGGCCACATATTTTAACATAACATTGACATTGTCCTGACACAGACTGTGTGTGAAACACATTAGTAAGTTCTGCATAAAAATTAATATGCTGTATAAAAATGTGCAACCAATATAATACAAATGACAATATCTCAACTTGTGTTTATTAAAAAAATAAAATTGTCAGGACAAAACTTGAGCTCTGCACTCATTTGAGATAAACCAATTTCATTACAAATCACCAATGTGCTGACACTAATGCATCTTGTCAAAACCACTCATTACAGTTTAACGATTGATGTCCTGACAAACAATGTTTCCAGCTGGACAGCCAACTGGCTTTCCTGTTAGCAGTGAATTCATACTTGGCTGCCTTGGAGGCATGTAGTTCAAATAAAGAGCCATCATTGATCACTGTACGTTTAGTCAGTTTTCTGCAGAGCAGTGGAAGTGTGCAGGATTGACAAGAGGTCTTCCTTGATGGATGTCGAACCGACAGGGGACATAAGCATGCCAAGATCTGACACATGATGTGCGCTGAGATCAAGGTGCATCTAACACACCAACAAGCTTATGTGCACAACTGCCCCTCCCTTTCACCCCTGCCTCCTGTCCAGTTCTCATTCTGACATGGCCGTGATTAATTCCTCGGCCAAGCTGATGATAATAATAATGGTCATAATTAATCAAGGCTTCTTCCTAAACCTCTAGGAGCCAACAGTGACCTGAAAACTACACCCAGACCTCCTTTTCCTTGGTCTCCTCTTTACTCTCCTTCTCCCTTTTCTCCTCCTCCTCTTCTTCTCTTCTTCGTCTTACTGACAGGACCGAACCGCGGCCCAGCAGAAAGAACCATGCATTATCCTGCCATCGCCACTTCTATTTATATCACACCGTCCATCACTATCACTTACTCTCCTCCACCAGGTTTTACTCTGCCCGCTTCACCAAAGTGGAGTTTTCTTGAAGCTGCCCCATATTTCCTGGAGGAATAATGCTGCATATGCAAATGGCTAGGAGTCAAAGACGCAGCCTAGGTGACAGTGAGAAAGTAACATCATTTTTTTTGACATGTACAGAAACAACATGCAAAACAGAAGTCACCACCTCTTGCTGCCTGAAGCCTGAAAGTCTCCGTTCTTTGCACCAGAAATGTTTTCCTGAAGGTTCAGTGTACTGTGTACACGTGTGACAGAAAGCATTTCTGTATCTGACTGTCTGTCTCACAGATTTTCGCGTACATGTATACAGGTGTGTCGTGTCTCAAAAAATAAGAATGTTGTGAAGGGGGGGTGTCATTTCAGAAAGTGAAACTCATATTGTATAGATTCATTACACAGAGTGAAATACTTCAAGCTTTTATTTCATGTAATTTTGATGATTATGGCTGAAAAATAATGAAAGACCAAAATTCAGTGTCTCAGAAAATTAGAATAGCCAGCTGGAGCATGGTGTCACAATTGGTAGAGCGGCTGCCTCTCAGCGAGAAGGTTGCCGGATCGAATCCCAGACAGGGGCCATTCTGGGTGGAGTTTGCATGTTCTCTCCGTGCATGCATGGGTTTTCTCTGGGTACTATGGTTTCCTCCCACAGACCAGAAACATGCATGTTAGGTTGACTGGTAACTTTAAATTGACATCTGGGGAACAGCATGTACAAAGTAAAACTATAGCAAAGCCTATTTTAATTTTGCAGAAAAGCGCTGTAAGAATTATAACAAGAACACATTACTATCATCCATCAAGTGTTTTATTTTGTAAATTTAAGTTGCTGGGTTTTTATGATTTGGTGGAACATAATATTTTCTTACTAATGTATAAAGCACAAAATAACACACTACCTTCTAATATTCAAAGTTTTTTTATGAAAAGGAATAGTTGTTATAATCTTAAGGGAACAGACATTTTTGTTAAACCACAATATAGAACGAGTTTGAAGGGTCGGTCCACTTTAATACATGGAATAGATCTATGGAATAGTTTGGAAAATGATGTCAAAACAGCTAAGTCAATGTATGTATTTAAGAAAATGATTAAGATTAAATTTTGAGAAGATTATGTAAATAGTAAATACTAATTGCTCTATAAATTGTTATGAGTTATTGATTAGGTTCATAGATGATTATTGCTTGACTTGATTTTTTGAATTGAGTTTGTTTTAAAAAGGGGCAGATATAAGATTTTTTTTCTTCTTCTGCTTCCTTTCATTTTAAATTTGTTCTTTTTTTCTTTTCTCTCCTTATGGATCTGCAAATTGTTTCTTTTATGTTATAAATTTGAAATGAATAAATATAATAACAATAATAATAGTTCCACTGTCGCCTTCTTGCTTGCTCAAGATGAGAGTTCTGTGATGGAATTAAATTCAAAGCAGTCTGCTCCTCAGATAAATAGTGTTAACTTGTTATTTTTATATATGAATTTTTCAGTTAACTTGTTCTTTTTATATATGAATGTTTCTTTTCAGTACCCTGAGGTGACTTCTGTTGTGACTGCGTTATAAAAATAAACTGAATTGAATTGAATCGATAACTGAATGATCTCCCCCCCATTCTGCTTTTGTAAACTCTAGGAACAGCAAGTAAACCTAAACCTGCAGTCTGAGAGCAAAGTGCTCTGTTAGGAAAATATGGAACAATAAGATCTGTAATATACAAGTAAGATGGAGCTAGGTTGTTGAGAGCTTTGTAGGTTAGAAGTAAGATTTTGAATTATATTCTGAATTTGACAGGAAGTCAATGGAGATAAGTCAAAACTGGAGAAATATGATCTCTCCTACTAACTCCACTTAAGACTGGCAGCAGACTGAAGACATTTTAAAGAAGATTTGGACACCCAGATAATAAACCATTGCAATAGTCCAGTCTAGACGTGACAAATACATGGACCAGTTTTTCTGCACAATTTTTAGATAAGCTGCTTCTAATTTCAGCTATATTATGTAGGTGGAAGAAGCTGGTTCTAATAAAGTTTTTATTGTGGGGAATAAAATACATGTCCTGATCAAAAATAACACCAAGATTTTTAACATTAGAGCTGGAGGCCAGATTAATGCCATCCAAGGAGGGCGAACGGCTAAAAATGTATTCCTAAGATGCTTTGGCCAAATACAAAAACCTCAGTCTTGTCTGTATTCAAAAGCATACAATTTAGGTTCATCTAGATTTTTATGTCTTTAAGACATTCTTATAGTCTAAGTAGCTGATTGGATTCATTGGGTTTCATAGACAAATATTATTGTGAATCATCAGTGTTTCGCTTGTGAGGAAGCCACTGGACCCGTGACATGTGTTGCACCCATGAAAAGAACTAAAGAAATTATATAGATTTTCGCTTATGTGCAACTTTATTAAACAAAACCCACAGCTCGAGCGTACAGCACATGTAGTTTTTCTGCCATTTTTTTATACACAACACCCAAAAACGGGTCATGAACTTTCTATTCCCATTATGCATTGCGTCTCTCTTAAAGAGGCATCATCATTATGACAGAACTCCATTGAATAAAAAAAAAAAATAGCTTTAGCACATATTTTACCATAACCTAAATGAATTGTTTTAAATCAAATATCAAATTAAATAACTGCTTGACCAACAAAACCAATATAACAATTAATTAAACATCATCACGTTCCTATTGATCTTCAGGGCTCTACAAAAACAACACGAACATAGGTCTGTGTGAGCAAATGAGGGTTATGGTGGAGGAGGAAAAGTTGTGGATCTTCACAGATTGTGGTCTGTTTGTTAAGAAGTTTAGGTCCCAGTTGCATAGAGAGGATCTTAATACTAGTGTGATTAATTTGTTCATCAGGGTCTGGGGAATCATGGCGTTGAAGGCAGTTGTGAAGTAATAACATGTAACAACAGTAACACTTTTTAGAATGTGAACACAACCAGAACAAATGATCAGGCCACAAAAGGAACAGTTTACCACAATGTTAGAGTTGAATTTCTTTAGCAGGGTGGATCCTGTGTATGAGTTTGAAGGACACTTTGAAGTGATTTGGGAGCAACCAGTAAATTTCCAAGATATATTATTTTGAAAGTGATTCCAATAACGTACGACAGCAGGAGAAGTCACATCCCTCTGATACAGGGATCTAATTGACTTATTATTGTTATGAAGAAGAGGGCGAAGACATATTTTGCCAACAGGAGAGTGTATGGGAGTAAGGGTGGGAGACTGATGATAACTGATTCTTGGCCTCTGTCAGAATAACATGCAAATCTCTGTAGAAATAGCACCAAAAACTTTTGCATAATCTCCAGAAGAAATGGGCATATTAAATTTAGAAATGCCTCAGTGTGCAGCACTACCAAACGGTTGATCTAGCAGAATAATATTATGACTAAACCAAGTATCAAGAAACAGTTTTCTTCTTATTTAAAATGTCCTTATTATTCCATACAAAATATCGAAGAGGAGAGAAGTTGTTCTTGTAGATGAGTGACCATGACAAGAAGGCCTGACGGTGAAAATTAGAGTTTGATATGGAGTTTTTGTATATCAAAATTACAAACCCAAAAGAAATTCAAACCACCAAATTTAGAAAAAAAAATGGAAAGGTATGACGTTCCAAATAGAGGCCGGCGAATTAAAAAAAAAAAAAAAAAATCAAACCGAATTTATATTAAAGGTATTATTCAATAAACAATTAAGTCCTCCGTTTTCATACAGATTCATTAGAGTAAATTTCTTAATGTAGTCTTGTTTTTCCCAACAAAACTAAATAATTTGTCACATATTTAGTTGGGGATCTTGGTCGACTCGCATCTCTCTTTTAAGCTCCACGTGGAAAACCTAGTAAGGAAACTGAAAGTTAAACTGGGTTTCTTTTTCAGAAATGTATCCTGTCTAACTCTAAATGCTGGGATACGCCTTGTGATTGTGACTTTCCTTCTCTGCATTGACTACAGTGACATTATTTACATCAACGCTCCTACAAGCACCCTGCAGATGTTGGATGCTGTCTATCATGGTGCATTAAGATTCATAATAGGCTGCAACCACTGTACCCATCATTGCACCCTGTATTCACTGATTAATTGGTCATTGTTAACCTCACATAGACTCTCCCTCTGGTACAGTTTCATCTTTAAATCACTTCTTGGTCTATTGCCTTCATACATCTCCTCCTACATGTCTCTGCGCAAGTGCAGCTACAGCGTGCGCTCTCAGGACATTATTACATGCAGTAACATTATATTAATATTACATGCAGTGTTCCCTCAATGTGGACTGAACTAGGCAAAAAGGCCTTCTCCTACTCAGCTCCTGTTTCCTGGAATATCTTGCAAAAAGACCTGAAGCTCTCGACCTTGACCTCTCAATCTGTTAAGTACCTGGCAAAAGCCAAGGCAGACATGTTCCTAGTTTTTTTTTTGCCTTATAATCTAGCTGGTTTTTTTTTTTTTTTTGCTACTACTGTACTGTATTCCTCTTGATTGTCCTTTTGGTTGCTATATTGTTTTGATTTGTAAAAAAAAATTAATAAAAAGATTCTTAAATTTGTATGTCTATTTTGTTGTTGTTATGCACCAAGTGTGTCAAACTCAAGGCCCGGGGGCCAAATGTGGCCCTCACTGACATGTTTTCTGGCCCACAAGATGATATGCAAAATGTAAAATACTTCTAGCTCTTGATTTTTTTTAAATTATCTTTGATTATGATGTCAAAAGCACAACAGAGAACATCAAATGAGACCAATCAAACTCTTGTTGAGGAACTGTGACCAAGAAAAGATGCTGGGTATCTGATTGAGTTAATGTAGATTCTGAAATTGGCCCTTAGTTTGAAAAAGGTTTTAATTTTGGGCCCCCTTTTGTAAGGGAGTTTGACACCCCTGCCTTAGACATAGTATTTTGGTACATTTAGCTCTTAGCTAGTGTTCTGCCTCATTTAGCTTTAGCAATTAGTTTTAGTTTCTTCAGCAATCATCCAGCTCTTGCCATCACACCATCCCTCTAGGTTACTCGTATAGTTTTCACTCTTTTTAACACTATAACCATGCATATTAAATATTTAGAAGAATAGTTAGAAGAAGAAGAAGAATTAAACGTTGAAGAATTTCAGTTTAGCGTCAGCTTTGCTAACCAAGCGTCAAAGAAATGTGTCAATTTTGTGTTTTTATTATTTTTGGCGTCTGTGCTGTTTAGAGCTTCCCTTTGATAGGAACGTCTTGTTGCAGGTGCGTGCCACCGACAACGGCTCGCCTCCCAGATACACCGATCACTCTCTCACCGTCAACATCCTGGACGTTAACGATAATCCTCCTGTTATTGAAAGCCCCAGAGGCTACAACGCCAGCGTCAATGAGGTAAGAATGCGTCCACACTAATCATTTTTTTAATCAAGCCTTTAGGTTTGCAACAATAATCACCATGTGTGCAGTTTTTAGTTGACTATTGATATTTAACCACCCTGGAATGACTTTCTTTCATTCTCCCATTGACAGCTGATGATTTTGAATGAATTTTGCAGAACGTCGGAGGCGGCACATCAGTTGTTCGCGTGGTGGCCACTGACAAAGACATCGGTTCCAACGCCATGCTGTTCTACTACATCACTGCTGGAAACCAGGACCTGACCTTCCGCATGGACCGCATGACCGGAGAGATAGTGACTCGACCGTCGCCACCTGACCGGGAGCGCCAGCAAGAGTATCAGCTGATCGTCGTCGTGGAAGACGACGGCACGCCACCTCTATCGGTAAAGAACAACCGGTCCGCAAATCTTCTACTAGAAAAACTTATTTATTTTAGGTTTAAAATGATAACGTTGAAGCAGAGTTATCAAAGTTATATTATTAGGCATTCTGGTTTGCTTTGTTTTCATACGTTATTTTTCCATTCATTTTTGTTTTAATGCTTGTGTTAAAAGTTTAGTTTAGACATTTTTTGTTTTGTCCAATTTTTGGCCAATTTTGAAATGACAAAATGTTTCAGTTAGGTTTTAGGTAATACCGGCGTACTAAAACAGCTCATTTAAGGGTTTTAATCATCTTTTAACTGCTGATTCTTAAGACTCGGCTGTTTTGTGACTTTTAAACACTGCAGATCATAGCATCCCCATACCTTGGCTTCATCTGTGGGATATTACAGAAACTGGTGGTTATTTGACACAGGTGCTTTTTATTTCATGCTAGCTGCATCACCACTAACAGTTGGAGTACCTCAAGGCTCTGTTCTGGGCCCTACCTTGCCTTTTGTTTTGTTTTAATTAAGGTGAAATAAACTATAATTTATCCATGTATTAATTTCATTTAGACAGTCCACTGAAGGTTGTAGCCAACCAGGTGTCATTCGTAAGCAAATTTTACATGTTGGCATAATGCTTTGCAGATATTCTGATTTAATTTGCTTCTGATGATAATTACATGTATCATTTAATTCCTCAATTTCATCATTAAATATATAATTAAATAAGTAAATACACAATTAATTAGTTTTTGTTTTATTTATTCATTCATTTTATAATAAAAAACACACAAAACAATTAACATACAGATCACAAGGGGAAAAAAAAAATAT
>JARVGQ010000116.1:13588114-13607030 GCA_031762355.1 Hypsolebias martinsi | reverse complement strand
TACCTGTATGTATTTATATATATATATATATATATATATATATATATATATATATATAGTTGAAAAGGTGAGCTTTAGAGATGTGAAATCCGAGAGTTTAATACATTCTTAGTCCTTATAAAGCAAATAGCGATGAAAACAGATCAGGTATTCGGAAAGGAGAACTCAGCTGCTTGTGAAAGCCTGCAGCTTGTGTGTGAGGATTGGCAGAACCGGTTTAGCAGGTCTGCTCATGGTCTGTGCAGAGAGCAGTTTACACAGAACTGCACCCAGTACCAGATCTGAAGCAAAGCCTTGGGCCAAACAGCTGTGTACAGAGGGTGGTGCAGGCATACAATTTCTTGTGTAAACACAGAAGGACGTTAACGTAATTCTTTTAAACTTAATGATAGAAGTGTTAATCTGGAAACTTACCGATAACAATAATCAAATTGAAATTGTAATCTTGTAATCATGTAATCATGACATAAAGAGTACAATGTTTTATTTTACAATGTTTTATGCATAACTTGCTATTTTTATGATGTATAAGAAGTGGTGAAGTGAAATGTTTTCTCAGTGATCTTATACGAACATGTGAGTGAAGAAGTGTTTCACAGTGACACTTCCTGAAGCACTCTGAGCAAAGATGAATCCATAAAATGACAGAAAACAGAATAACAACTTAAAGTTTGAGGCATAAAAATCCGGATTAAACCGGACCGATTAGGGTGACATTCAGCTTTAATACTGTATGTATAAGTGAATGATGTAACCTTCTCCCATAGACATTTATCGAAATTCTGATCCAAAGCCATCCCATAAGGGTGGGAAGAAGATATGACATTATCTAGGGACCTCCTGTTGGAAGAGGGAACCAGGATTTGATCTATAAGTGCCCACTGATCTGACAAAATAACTAGGGATGGGGCCGATCCGGTATCGTATCGGCCACCGATACAGCATGATTTACGTATCAGATTTTCCGATCCAACTTACCAATATTTCCGATCTATGATACATGTTGGCTTCAAACTATGGAATACAGTGTTACACCATATTCTGTGACTTGTAACATTGTGCAAGTTAAACCCAATGAAGACACTCTGAGCCAAACAACAGGAAACACCCGAACTTTAATAACACAAAAGAGGCAAGTCTATATCACAGACTTCCATCTCACTCATGGTGCGGCCAGAACACTACGTAACATACCATTAAGCATTATGGGAAAGACATAACACAGTCCACTCCCCATAACCGCTACAGTATATTGTGACCATAGGGGGCGGTGTTGCATGCACTGGTGCTGGTGCAGGTGCGGGGTGGTTGACTGCCCCACTGTTTTTAAGTTTCGTTTTTGACGTGCTGCACGTTTCTTTCATTTTTGCAGCTTCATAATAATAACTAATAGCTTTGGTTTTCCTGTGATTTGTCTGCAGTATGATGAATGGTAATCCAGCATAATATACACTCCTAATGTTTTGTTGGTCCTTTTTTTGTTGTTGTAAATATTAAATTACGTTTTATTTTTATTTTTGCGTTTTTTGATTTATTTTTTTATTGCATCTTAAGATCCTATGGCATCATATATCCAAAACACTGAATGAAAGAGTGCAGAGAGAAGAAAAAAAATTCTTATATCACCCCCTTATTTAAAAGAATACTGTATATAAATTAACTTTAAACAAACAATCGCTTAAATTACTCACTTAAATATCCACTTTAAAGCTAGGAATAAAATAAAACATGTTTTGTGTTAGCAGAATTTAATTGTAACTTTGAAACTTATCCAACATTAATAAAACTTACCTCAAGTTGTCTTTTTGGACATGCATGCATATATGTGTACACATTGTACTTGAGAGGAGATTGTTACAGCCTCATATAAAATCAATGATGATGAGGATATCAGAACTGGATCGGTATCGGCCGATAGCCAGAGTTAAGTATGGGATCGGATCGGAAGTAAGAAAATGTGGATCGTTGCATCCCTAGTTGTAGTCCAATACAACATGCTTTGCTATTCACTGTCATTGAAGGCAGATAATACAATAACATGACTATAAATAAAATACACATTTTATCAGCTATTCTTTTGACAACTGCATAATAAAAACGTGTGTCAGATGTGGCATATGGGATATATGCCCTGACATTACTTCAGAAATGTTCAGCAGCTCAGCTTTACCATAATAGTTAGCTATCTGTAATTTAAGGCAAAGCTTAGAAAGGTTAACATTCACTGTTACAGACGTGAAAAATTTAATTGACAAAACTCTACAAGGAAAACTAAAAGGCAATAATTAAAATATTTACCCACTGTCAACTTTGTGTCTGACTTGTGACTATTAACATCTTTATAAAGGCACTTAGGAAGGGAGGTTCATCCAACAGTATAGATATAACAGCTGGGGGAGGTGCACGTAACATCAGCATTGCAAGTTGGTCCAGATCACTTTACGGCATCTAAGATAGGTCTGTGAATCTTAAGGTACAAGATAGTTGTGCAATTCAATTACATTTCTGAGGGCTGAAATGCGACGATAAAATGATTATTGATGAATTTTGGAAAAAAAATTCGGACTACTTTATAGCTTTAATGCAAAATATTTGTATGATTACAAACAATTTACATATTTCCAACCTAGCTGTCTTGTGCATACTCTGTGATGTGAACATACACTCTTCAGGATCTCCACTTTCACACATATTTAGGGTGAAATAAGAGGGCCTTTTAACACTAGCCCCCTCCTGGAATTTAAATTATGCCCAAGACTCTTTTGCAAAAATAAATAAGGCTCAATAAGGCTTTAATTTTATTCATTCTTACGGGTTTATCATCTGGGAGTCAGTCATTGTCAGGGCTGCCCTTGTCAAGATTCATCAGTATAGTGCTGCTTTTTACAATGAAGTATGTCATGCTCTTGTAGGTCCACTAATGCTTTGAATCTATCCTGGTCAGAGCTTAGGAGTAAGGTAGCCTGTAGGCTAAAGGTTTGAAGTATAAGTAAAATTGGTCAGAAAAGAAAGGTATCAAAAAATAAAAACAAAATAAACAACAATACATATTTCTGGAAAAAGAGGTAGGTCAGCCACTGCAGAGGGGGAGTCATCCCAAATCATTGAGGTGAAGGAGTAGAGCGTGGAGGCACTCACTGTAATGTGCACACACAAAAGGCCTCTAATCACAAAAACTGCAGCTACACAAAGACACCAGCAGTAACCTTGCTGTGAACATCCCCTCTCTCCAGGAGGCTGAAGGCAGCGAGGCAATATTGACAGAAATGTTTTCAGATTATATTCTCATGACTAAATCAATACACAGATGAACCTTCTCTTCAGACTTGAGTTAGAAAGGAGTCATTGTGAAGGTCAAATAGTTAGCCCATTAAAGAGGCAGCTAGACATGCGATTTGGCAGCACATCTCCACCTCCTCCTGCACGGCATGGGGATAACAACCTTGAGGAGTTGAATAGTGATAGAGGCGGCTCCCACGATACAGGAGAGCCCCACCTCATAAAATCCTGGGCTCGGCTCACAGAACAAGAGAGCCTGGGAGAGGGAAACTTGAGGGAATTCAAGGCAGAAGAACTGCTTGCCTGCCTCATCTTTTACAGGACAAATTAAAACCACAGCGGAACAAGTCATAAACCAGGAAATAATGAATTCAATTATACTTTTTAGTGTTTAGCGGCTGCTGGTGAGATGTGCTGAGTGGGCAACATGAGGCACGCACACAGCAGCGGGCACAGGCTGATGACTGTGGTGGTGGCGCCGAGCTTAGCTGAGGGTTGCGTGTGTGCTGACAGCATGTCTTCATGCCCTTAGGAACAGTTTAGACCTCGACAGGGCCTTCATTAGCACGAGAATGACTCTTAATTGGCCTAGCAAATACACAGGATGCTTGTTGATTATGAGGAGACTTTTTAAATTCAGTGCTTATTCTTTGACACAGATACACCAAGTCTTTAACAGCAACAAGCTAATGAAGCACAAAGACGTACTTTAGCACAGGCGCTGCTGACCTTAATGTCATTAGAATGACAGACAGGAGACTTTGCTCAAAAGCAGGACTGTGGAATTTAATAAAGGATTCTGGCACAACATTCTGGGACAGTTTCTCTTTCTTAGTCCAGCTATGCCTCTTTCTATTTCCCTCCACCTCCTACAGACGCCTCGAACTGCTCTAGTTTGTCCCATGGCATTCGTAACACCTCAGCGGGAGGGAGAATCACAGACAAGAGTCCTGATGTCCTAGATTCAGCAACACAGGCAGGAGCAAAGCACATGCTGGCCTGTCCTTTAAACGGCTTTTTGCTGTATGACCAAAAAACAGCAGCTCATACCAATGTAAATTTATGATGATACGCAAGAGCAAACAAGACCTTCAGTCTCTGCTCAGTTGCACACAGAGATGATGATAAAGGGAAACATGCTATGATTAGGATTATCCATGTTTGTCACATTGATAATGCTATTAGTACTCCCCTTTATCTGTGTGACACAGGGTGTTTATGTGAGATCACTGATAGCACATAAATATGAAATTAAAACACAAAGCAAAAATACAGATTTAGTATTTTCAATTCATGAAGGTAGGGGCAATCTGAAAGTCCAAATGACGAGGGGAACGATGAAATGAGAAGGAACAGATGACTATCTGAGGAATGTCAGCGTCCCCTCGACACACCAGCCCCTGGTGGCACTCACCCACTGCATGTCTGCCAATTAAAACCCTGATTAAAGCTGACAAAGTGTCTCCAAATGAAGAAAGAGCTGTTGGAGGCCTTAACTGCAGAAGCCTGTCAGTTACACCGCCAGAGGAAAGTGGTGAGGGATGAGCAAAAGGGTACGGAAATAACATGCAAAAAGTGGCACTATAAGACCTCTACCCGGTAATTCTGTGGCTCTTCATGCTTGTGCAGGAAAAAAATAATGTGAAGCATAATTCTGAGAGTAAAGTATAAGGTTGGATTTTTGTCTTTCTTTTGCAGGATTACTTTATTACGACGAAGCTTTAGGGCCACGCTAAGATAAAAAAAAAAAAATTGCATTGCCGCGCTTAAAAAAATACTTAAAAGCCATAAAATTATGAGAATAAAGTAATAATATTATGAGAATGAAGTCGAATAAAGAATTAATATTATGGGAATAAAGTCGCATGAGACATTTTTTTTTTCTTTTTCACAGCTGTTGTTGATTTCCCCCCCCCACGAGTCGGATCCATGACCCGACCTGTCAATCAATCCAGTAGGCATGTCAGCAAATGACCAGTCCGAAGCCAAACAAATTGTAATATTATCCAAACTCTGGTATGATAAAGCAGGGTTTACTGCATTTTAACTGTGGTGAAATGAAGAATGTTTGTTAACTTTATTGTTATTGACGCGCTCACTCAAAACGTGTTCTATACTGCCACCTACTCTTGTGTTTTTGTATGCTGCTTCTGGTTTGCATATAAGTAACATCTTTATGTCATGACTTTCGTTTTTGTTTCCATTTGAAAACGGCGCTCAGTGGGCGAAGCTGTGTGCGTGCTGCGCTGTTAAGAGGTCTTCAATAAATATGCCAGAAAGAGGCTGAAAAGATCCAGCGACTCACTTATAGGAGCATTTAGCTTCAGATTGGTCATTTGCTGACACTCCTACTGGATTGACTGACAGGTTGCATCGTGGATCCGACTCGAAAAAAACAAAACAAACAAACAGCAACAAAAAAACGAGAGCTGTAAAAAATAAAAAGTCTTGTACGACTTTATTGTCATAATTTTATGGCTCTTTTTTTTGGTGTGGCCCTAAAGCTCCGTCGTACTTTATATAATGCAATGTAACCAAAGAAAATGTATAATATGATGGATGGAAAAAAAGACAGATCACATGGAACAACGATGCAGTGTCCTTTTAGTTTCCTCTTGTTGTACGCTGCCATTGTAAGTCATAGGAACCTGAGAGTGATGGGTTCAACAGCAAAGCCCTCAATCCCTGATAAACCACCCGCAGTGCACATGAGCCACTAAAATATGATGGTATTCGTGAGGTCGTAAATCTTGTTTTAGTGGGATGGGAACAGAAGAGAAGCCAAAGTCTCCCTTGCATCGTTACAGGCACATCCCTGTAGCCCATTCCACCTCCATTTAAGCTAAATGTCAACTTTTCAGCCCTTTTTTCTCCCTCCTTTTTTGCTCCTGCAGATGTCATTTGTTTTAACAGTTGGAGAGAAAAGTAGGAAAATAAGTCAACAGAAAAAAAAAACTATAAAGAATTTGTTGTCATTGGCTTTCAGGGCTGAGTGGATGGCCTAAAGTTCTATATCTTACAAAGTGGAGAGAATTCAGCGGAGAGATAAAATGGATTCCCGATCTGTCTGAATCTCTAACCCAGAAGCCAATGATATGAGTAATAGGAGTTGCGCCTTGTTGCTAAAAAAGTTTTGTACTTAAACAAAAAAAAATAATGTCACGTTCAATAAGATACCCTAACTTATTATTAAATGTTTTTGGTGATTATAATTTAGATCACCATTAGGCACTTTAATTATATTATTTTACTGTTATTTGTTAACTTTGGGGCACCAGATAAACATATTGTAGTGTTTTGGAAAATCTCTCATACAACCAGATGGCTGTGAATTAGCAAATATGTGGTGTGCAGGGTCATGGGTTGTTTCTCTAACCAATATGGTGTCTCTGAAGTAGAAAAGGTCAAAAAAGTGTTTAAAAAATTTAAAGTCAGACATAAAGAAATATGTTAATTTATTCGCTGTTTGCTACTTTGTTATAGTCACCTTTAAAAACTCGGTGTGCCATGGCAGGAAAAGATGACAATAGCATCTATTGAAAAAAACAAAAAACAGATGAAATAGAGGCTGAATGCCTCATAAAACAGATTGCCATACAAACTTTTCCTTCAAGCAAATGGTTAAAAAAAAAAAAAGAACACGAAAAAGCTAGAAGACAGACAATGGGCTGCGGTGGAGAAAACAACAGACTAGCCATCTGATAACATTAAGCCCACTAAATTCCACCACTTGCCGTCTGCCTCGTCCCTTTTGCTGTTTTGTAAACTTATGTGATTTTTGTTAGCAATTTTGTCAAGTGAGGACAAAAAAAAAGAGCGCTTCAAAGAATATGAGAATATCTGCTATAATATATTAACATAGGAGAACAAAAGTATTTTAAAGGGGATTTAAAAAAACAACACAATACATTTTTAAGTTAAATAAAAAAACAAAAACGTTGAGGGGAAAAAAGCGAGCATTGCAGAGAGGATAGTTTTTTCTTCTTCTGACCAACCAGAGGCCCAGAGGGACATGCATAAAACACCGTGTGAGGTGGAACTCACTCTTTACTGCTCCATCAGTTTATTCAGAGAGGAGGCAGACACTGTTAATATTTTATTGGACAACCAATGGAATAAGTAAGCTCACAGAAAAAAAAAAAAAGTCTTGGTCATTTTCCTTTGCTCTGGCAGTCAGGTTTATGTACAAAGTCCTTAAGTATTGTATGTTTGTGCTGTACATGTATTAGCATAAAATGGGAGTGCACTGTGACTGTCTTCTCCTTGTCTTTTCATACAGTCTAATGCACCATGAAACAAGAGTGAGTGGTCAATGCATCCCTTCAGTGGATAACTAATGGTCACAATTGGATCTACGTGTGCACAACTCCACAACATAACCGCCTTAACTTCTGTTTAGAGCATCACATTATCCTCTGTAAGAAACCCTTTAAAATATCACGTTAGGCAACAAACGGGCAGACATTGTGATGTACTGGAGCTCATTTTATCTTAAAAGCCTCGATGTCAAAAACCTGAATTGGTCATTGCGCCTTAAGAGTTTCCTGCCCACAACACAAAATTAGATAAACCTTTTTCTTTTAAGCCCATCACGAACCTTTAATGGATAATTGTAAGATGCTGTGTCAGACATCCCCGAATGGCATTTTTTAAAACCACCATCCTTCACTGGCACCCCTCAAGTGGTAGTGGGAGTTGGAGAAAATAAAACACAAAAAGGCAGAACGGTGCTTCTGAGTACTAAAAAAAAAAAAAAAAAAAAAAAAAAACCTCTGGACTTGGCTGTAAGAAGCACATTGCTGACTGTGTTCTCTTTGTGCCAGAGCATGAGGACAGTCCTTTGTGTTGCAGAAGTCTTGGGCCATTGAATTCCCCATGTCAGCGCTTCTTTACTGGGGACAGATCCCGAGAGGTGCCGATTCTCCCTGGGCACCCCCACAGTGAATGACATCCACCTTCTGTTCACATCTAGAGGGGTGAAAATGGTCCACAATCTGACCCATTTCAATGACTCACTCCAGTACCTGAACTCAACTGTCCTTAAAAGCCTGAAGTGATGACCAGAGGGGTCTTCTCTGACTACAAAGAAAGGTGACACACTATTATGTACACAAGATGGTCTGAGGAAGAGTTGAAGGAGGTAGGTGGTTAATAGAAAGAAATTTATTTCTGGGAAGAAAAAAAAAAGATTTGGCACATCCTCCATACTCAGAAGGATACTTTTGTCATTTATACAGTTAACTTATGGTAGAACTGTTGAGTTGTCCTTGTGTTCAGTTTTTCTATTGGTGAACTTCACTGTTGGGAGATGAAAAGTACTGTTTTGTGTCTGCATACAGTATGTTTAGGGGTCAGCAATATTTATTAACTCCCTATAAAGGTGTTGTTTCACATACTATTGTGTAATTTGTGTCACCAATGCTTGAAAAACGGCTAGTTCCATGTCAGTTCACTCATTCATCCATTTATTCTGTAAATCTATCCATTTATAAGATACAGTAATCCATTAATATTTTATTTATCATCTACCGTGTTCTACTATTTGCCATGTGCTTGTCAGAGAGGTATGGACAGCAGTTCCGTTGAGATGGCTAAATCTTTATCATCAGCTACACCTCTTCAAACTCTACTTGGGAAATACTGAGTTCTTTCCAGCAGTGTCATAATATCTCCAATGTGACTTGAAAATGTTACAAGGTGTTAAACTGGTAAAACGGGATTGAAATAGATGGGTGTCTTAAAACATCCTCACGAGATGCTTTTCAAGACAAAAGGAGTGCCATCTGTACAAATGACTGAATACATACCGTAAGACAATGAATCGCCCTTAACATTCACTTAAGGTAATTTTCACAGTTAAAATCTGCAATCTTAAACTTTCTATCATTGCCTACAGTTGCTCTTTGTAAGGTGCAAGGTAACTGTTGGACTTGGATAGTTGGACAAGTCAAAAAGTAAATTGACAGCTTCCATTTTGGTACAGCTCTCTCTCTGTTTGCAAAACATACTGTACACCATCCCCTGTGACCCGAAAAGTAAGAAGTGGGTAAAGATAATGGATGGATGTTTCTTCTGAGACCATTCTTCTTTCTTTCTTCTTCTTCTTCTTTCTTTTTCACTTTTGGCGCCTTGTTTCTCTATTTTTGTTGCATGTTTTGAATAAATACAAGTTTATGTTTGTTTTGGGGTCGGCTCCAAGTCCAACTCTGCTCTCATTAGCATGTGAATTATAGCTGAACAGAACCTATGAGTATCATGCTGCTGTTGTTCGGTGTATTGTTTTGCACTATTAGTGACTAGCGTATATCTTAGATCTTTTAGCATATTGTTGGGCATTCATTTAGTGTATATCTTAGTTTAAATCTTAGATTAGAGCTGTCAATTTTAACCTGAACCTGCAGCCGGGAGCCCGGCCCCGCCCAACCTGCTTAATGTGTGGGCCGATTTGGTGTCAAGCTTTTTATTGCGTAGGAATATGTGTGGCCGACGATCCAATATATGCAAACATGGCTTGCCAAACAGCACCTGCCGCACGTGGCCATTTGACCTTGCGCTGACCAGCCAGTTGAAAGAGGTAAAAAGTTCAGTTGCTTCAGATTGACTACTGCCAACGATCCATCAGCCCAAATGGATGTTCATTCAGCCGCTGCGCTCAGCGGACACGTGCAGCCAAGACCCAAACAGGTGAGATCACAAAATATCCGACATGTCAGAGCAGGATGCAGGCAGAAGCAGGGGAAGCATTTAATGCGCTTTGATGGCTCTTCAGCTCTGCTCTTCTGTCCCCTCAACTGCGCATGTCCGCCAACCGTTAATAATAGTCGGTGGTATAAGCAGTCAAAGCCTAATTATTATTTTAAAAAAAGAAAATTGGGTTCGGACCTGTAACTACTGTTAATTCATCGGATCAGGTGGGGTTTGGAGATGATGGCTAAGGGCTGGGGCCGTGTCGGTTCAGATTATTTGGACCCGAGTGCAACTCTATCTTAGATCCTTATTTACTGTTTCTTTTTACACGTTGTATTTTTGCTATTGCTGGATATAACTGGGGCCCTGTGCACACAATTTCATTCCATCTCATGTACCACATGCGACGCGAATGACAAGAACCTTGAATCCTCGAATTGTGTCTTCTTCATAACAAGATCATAAAAAATAACACTACTTTTTCAAAGCATAAACCAGACAATGCTTCTATTTACATCACAAGACATAACCTTCTTTAAAAAAAAAAATGATAGAGAGATATAATCTGCTTCACAATAAGCTGCAAAGCACCTCAGTATCAAAGGTCAGGAAAACCAGTTATGCATTAAACAACAATCCAGACTTGCTGCCAAACGATTGCACACCTTCTTCTGGTGATGCAAACAAAGATCTTGCTTTGGTTGTTTGTCAGCAGAGTGACCGGCTGCAGCAGGTCTGGTATCCTGTACTCTTAAAGCACCCTTGACAGTGCGGCCCTAGGGATGCGATTGTAAGCCTTTTCTAAGTCCACAAAGCACACTTGGACTAGTTGTGCTTGTGCCATCAGTCACTCAGCCAATACTAAGCTTCCCAGTCATTTATCACAACATTTTTCAACTGGGAGCATACAAAACTTTGCAGAACAAGAATAGAATGAGGCACTGTGAATGGTTTACAAGCTGGCCCCCAGGCAGAACATGGTGATGGAGAAGGTTACAATACAGGTCCGTCCCACTGAAACTGTTACAGCCCGTCTGGATGGAAATGTTTTCATAAGCGTATCAAATTCATCAAGGGACTATTTTATGGATCATAAAACAAAGTGTGATAGATACAGAGCCTCAGGCCAAAATGTGTTTAAGTTCTGATAGTCTTGGTGCAGCCAGGAACTACTGAATTTGACAATCTTACCTCAGAATACATGTATTCATTTTTCTCTTGAGTCATGACATGGCCAGTATAATGGAGGTTAAAGCATCTACAGTACTGATAAATGAAAAGGGTCTGACATTCAAAAACAACACTCTGGCATTGTACTGGCATGCACTTTCACAGGTAATTAACTGCTTAGCATAAGGAAGTATGTTTAAGGTTGTGTAAAGTACCTATGAGTTGTGAGCATATTATTTGTCAGCACAATCTGAGTTAAGATAATCCAGAAGGTGTTTCTATGGGGGAGAAAAGCTAACTCCTATTTAGGAAATTGGCCAGTTTAACATTTAATCTTTGCCACCTGGAACAATTTAAATTCATACCAATTCTGGCAGAATATGAACACAACTTTAGGTATTTTGATGCCTCATCAGTCTGGATGGTGCAGTTGTTTTATGTTATTTCCTGTTGCCAAGTGGTACTAAGTGGTCAAAAAGCTGCTAATTGTATCCTGCTGCAGATCAGCTGTAACACAATTGTTTCAGTTTAATCTCAAAACAAAACTGCAAGACTGTACAATTGAGTGCTAACATAGTTAAAGATGAAGCAACTTGTGGTGGACTCAGGAAATCTGCAATAGGACATGTTCAACAGCCACTGTGCTTGAAGCGAGCAACATGAGCACTGTCTGGCTGAGAACATTGAGATAATCAACACAAATATTTCATACAAGGGGTGGGTTGTAAAAACCATCTATTACATTGTTCATTCAAGCTACTCATAAAATTTTGAGTTCAAGTTGTTTTTATGGTGCAAATTTGATTAGTTACTGGGGGCTTTGCTTCTCAGTAAATTAGCTTGGTACTTAACTTTTTCATGAATCTCCAAATAGATTATGTTCTGGAAGTAAAACAGTGACTGCTCAGAGGTACTGCACACTAACCCCACTTAAAAGAACAAAATATATATTTAATTTTATTTTTAATTTACCATTCAACCATTTGGCAGTATATAAATTTCAATAAAACAATACTTGCTTTAAAATATAAAAGTCTGTTGACCTACTGAGATACAGACAGTGCTCCAAACCAACTCAGCATTTGACGTAGTCAGTTCTTGACAAAGATGCTGCAATACCTTTCTTAGACGGCCCTCTGATGGATGAGTCAAACGCAATAAGATGACCGTCTAGATAATATCTCAGATAGGAGTGTAGCTGCAGGGGCCAGCTGGTGAAGTAAAAGATGGGGGACAGAGAGTGAGAGACATGGAGCTGCAAATGAATGCAGAAGCCGTAGAACACCTTGACAGGCAGATATCTTGCTATGCACGAAATTTACCTCAGGGGACGTCTGGATAATTTCCTATGAAAACAGCAGACTAGCGAGACAGGAGGCAGAGGGTTGAAGTATAACAGGGAAGAGGGAAGAGGTAAACTATTTTCACTTCTGAGAAAAGTCTTGTCAGACTCAGTTCTGTTGGCAGTACTTACTAGAGACAGGTGACTGGGGATACAGACGAGTAGCAGAAATGTATTCCAATGAAAACTCTTCTTTTTTCAAAGAGCAGTGGATGTTTTATGTAATTAAGAACGCCAATCAAAACCCATCTTCTACTTATGATTTACTCTGAGTTTGATTTGCTACTCCTCTTAAAACTTTGGAATGAAAGCTATGCTACAAATGAAAAATGTTTGGATAGAGTAGTGTGATATACTGTAACTTTTGGCAGAAGCTCATCATGTGGTGTAGATAAAATTCAATAAAAAAGCAAAATACTTTCACATACACAACTATTGAGTTTGGAAAGATCAAGTGCGAAAACTCAGCCCTTATTAGAGCTCAATCCACTCAGGCAAACTTCACAGTAGACACCATGCGATTATTCAGCATAGTCAACTTCATCGGTTCTGATAACCTATCAACAACAATTTTTTTGTTGCTGACATATGACATTTTTGATTTTATCTTTTCATTTCTTATACACTTCAACTAAAATAGACAACTGTTTTTTTTTTTTCACACCACCAGTATGCGCTGCGTTCTGGTTGTCTGACTGAGCTGCGGTTTCAAGCAATCATGGCAGATAAAGAAGATTCCACGACTGAAACAGTGTCAAGAGAAAACAAGTTATAAAAAGTTTTCAAATGCCAAAGTGGTCTAAAGTATGGGAGAACTTCAAGCTAGTTGATAATACATGTCATTTGTATAGATCTACAAGTTGTCCTTACATTGAACTTTATAGAAAACAGTTGATGAATGTTGCAAATTTGAGCATTGGCATCCTTCTTAAGTTATTTTGAAAATTTTAGGTTCTAAATTATTGTTTAATTAGCTTCCACATCGGCACCTTGTTACAGTACCTTGACCATGCTTCACTTTACGTGTCATCCATTCCAAATCTGATTATGATAAGACATCCTCAGAAATGCTTTAACACTTACATCAACTTACACTTTTTTCTTGTTCCAATCGATCACATGCACAGTGATGGAATGTATTGCAAATGGCAATAAAGTGCAAACTGAATAGCAAACGTCACATTCTATTCAAGCACTTTTGCTATAGGGGAAGCGTGGTTTCTCATTCTCATGACACATTAGATATACAGCCACTGCAAATTAGCCACAAGCCTGCAAATGTGGAAAGAATTGCTATTCCAATCATCTGCATGATATAACAGCACACAGAACAACGTCAAAGTCATCTGCACAGTCTTGATTAGTAAAGAGCACAAACAGGAGAATACAATTGTGCGTCTAAACCAGATACGTGTTTCCCAACAAAGGCTTGTATCTAATAGAGCCTCCAACTCCAACCTTACTAAATTTATACAAATATTTCAGCTGAAACACGAGGACTGATTTATCAGTGCAATGTATTGAAAGAAATGGGAAAATACTGGCAAGAAAGAAAGAAAGAAAGAAAGAAAGAAAGAAAGAAAGAAAGAAAGAAAGAAAGAAAGAAAGAAAGGTGAAAGTGTGAAAACAGAGGTTGTTCTCAGAAAGGTCAGACTGATTGTCTCTGCCCAAATATGCTGGCCTTTTCAAAATTAACTTGGCAAAGGCGATATTTTCCACAAAGCCGGCATCATGAATCAAAGAATCATCTATAGTTCATCCCTGAAAGCAAAGCAACTTGCTTCATGGTGTCCTCCACACTTTCTACTGGCAATCCACCCTCCTGCATAGAGCTGACATCTTCAGTAATTATGTAATTAGCACCATGGCAGGTTTGATTTCAGGGAAAGTACATTATAATTGCATTCATTCATTCATTAGTTTGGCTAAACATTTCATACACTATGGGCGAGTGTGGCAGAAAGCCAAAAGCAACTTGTTTTTTTGGAACACTATTGTAGTGTCAATGCCTTGATTGGGTTGTGCTTGATATCGCTGACAGTACAGGTTTTTGTAATTTACCAATAATTACCCTCGCTCTCTGATACAATAAAAAGTCACTGGACTCAGCTAAGATAAAACAATTGGCTGCTCACCCTCTGTTCCTCGCTTAGATGTCGGTTTTGTGCTGTGAAAAATGCCACAGAGTCTGCCTTTGACTAACATTAATATTACAAATAAAAAAACAAAAAAAAACAAACATAAATGTCACAACACCATTTTTTCTTCTCAGTGCAAGTGCAATACAGTATTAGACAAGAATAAAGTTGTAATTACCTGAGCGATAAAGCATGTTAGGAATGCGAACAAAACTCATGCTGTTCAGCATGATGTATTACATTAGTCAAGCAGCAGTACGTCTGTGAGCTATTTTTAATGACTTCTTCTAAACAAAAGGGCCAGTAATTTAAACAAGTTGTGGCTTTTGACTGTACAAATGCACTCAGTGGGTTTGAAAGGCAAAAGAAGGAACATTTCTTCCAACTTTAACCTTTTACGTATGATTCAAAAAACATGTCCACACCAACAAAATTAAAATTAAGTTTCTCCCAGTCTGGTATCCTAAAATGTAATATTTTTCTTGGGATCAGTGGATCATATTGTTACCATATTACCAGCTGGTTAGACAGACAAACAATTTAGTCCCAGTAACACCAGATCTGTCCCTGTCCTTGTGATGATTTCTTCAATTAAGCCTTCCTGGCAGAGAAAGCCAAATGCTTAACTAGGCAGAATTGGAGCTGCCACTAGCTAGAAGTAGCAATGGGCTCCACTTCAACAGCCCATTCATCAGCCCGGGCTCTACCACCGGGCCACCTGTTCTGACACCATGCAGGGATAGAGTCATTTGCATTCTGCTCCGACCATCTTCTTTCAACCTCTTCACTTTCTCTCTCCTTCTCCCTTTCCCTTGCTATACAACTTTTGACGATATTCAGTGGCAGCTCTGGCAAATAATTGAATACCAGGGTTTGATTTAGTCTAAAATCAATTTGGGAAGGGACTTTTCGTTCATTATGCACCTTGGCTTTGTTGATACGTCTGAAATCTCTCAAACGTTGGCATGGGCTCCAACATTGTTAATTCAAATCAAAATTAAGTAGCTTTGGGTTAGATTGACTGGCAAGCAGATTATGATGGGTCAGGGTGGGTCTGTTGTGTGGGGAATGTGTAGACATTCATTTCTTCTCCTCTACTGGGGTGCTCTTTGTCACCACCAGGTGCTGCTGTGAAATAAGGAGAGAGGTGTCAACAGGAGGCAGCCATGCACATAGCTTGACATTTTAGCCATTCTTTGTTGACATGCAAGGATAACGTGTGGGTGTAGATTCCCATATGAGTAAAAGTTGGCTCATAGAGCAGGCATGTGCAAACGTAAGCATGCATGTATTTTTGGTTTTTATATGAGTCAGTGTTTGCACATATTATAACACTTATCTTTGTGTTCTCTGTGGCCACAGTGTGGCTTTTGCATGCACAAAGCATTTCTCAACACAATAACTTAGAACTTTATATGCAATAGTACTGTATAAAATCCAAGTTCTGGATTGAGAGGATTTGGTTATTGTAAATAACTATAAAACTACTCACAAAGTTTATTAGTATTGTTGTGAGACTGCAGCCACTTTAGGCTTCAGCAACTAGACTACTGCTCAAAGAGATTGAGAAAAGATTGATTGACTTGGTCAGTCAAATGCCACATTTTCACTCTTAAAAGCTCTCTTGTTGCTTTGGCCTCATATTTTGGATCCTCATCCTGCTAAATGATGGAATGCTGTCCAATTATTTTATTGCATTTGGCAAAATATGTAAACACTTCTACATTCAAACTATGTCAGCAGTGAAGTCATCAATAAATGCCAGTTTGCCAGTATTAATGGCAGCCAAACATATGCAACCCACAACAAAACCTCTGACAAGTTTAACAGATGAGTTTCCTTCACTTGGTTGTATTGATATAACTTTTTCATTTTAGTTTAGCCAATAGTGCTTCAACTGCAAGCTGATGGTTGTCATGGTTGTCTAGAGGACAACTATTTGTTTGAGGGAATTTCTTTCTTTTTTATTTATTTATTTATTTATTTATTTATTTATTTATTTATTTATTTATTTATTTCTGCATGCTTCAATAAAAAAGGGCTAACAATAAAAAAAATGTCAAGGTTCATGCTTAATAATCTAGCTAAAAATAATCCAACAATGTTCAGTCAGGTCATCCAGATAGTTTCTTTTTTTTTCTTTTTTTTTTTTGTTGAAAGAGGTTTCGTCCTCCATCCAAAGGACTTCATCAGTCTGAGGAGCTTCAAACAAACTGTGTCCCACAAACAGCACACTCCAATAGTGGACCAAACAGTTTTCTGGTGGTAAGATGGTCTCTGGGGGCTGCCCTCTCCCTCGTCGACTCTTTCCAGGCAGCTACAGCCAATGTGGTTCAAAACATCAAAGTTCAGGCTCAATAATCCAGGTTAAAAAAATCCAACAATGTTGGACTTGACAAAAAAAAAAAAATAAATAATAATTAATAAAAAATAAATAAATAAATAAGATGCCCTGACTGAACATTGTAGGAATAAAAAAGTGATTTATCTAAAACTGTGGCTCAAATAACCATTTGGACTCACAGGACTCTGAGAAAATGAGCAGCTAATATTACATGGTTTCTTCATTTTAAAAACATTTATTTTTCTTTTGGTATCGAATCAACGCCATCCTGCCACCCTTCATTCTACCCCCGTATCTTTCATGGCACTTGACTCAGTTGTCATTTGTTTAACTTGCAGCAGTGTTATGCTGTTAAAACCTCTGTGTATGGTAATCTGTGGCTCTGACCTTGGGAGAAAGTGTGTTTGCAAGGTGTCAGACCCCCTAATTTATCAGAGACAGGCCATTAGCTCACTATCCAGGTACACAAACATACAATGGAACAGGAAGGAAAGTTCTCAGGAAAACAGCAGTGGCCCGTGTACCAGAGACATCATTAGTTACTGCCTTTCAAAACTGCTGAATTGGGACACTTACCTGACTTGCCCCAATTTTTGCGCCATAAGAGCTAAGATGTTGATGAATGTATGCATGAAACTGTCACTCGCGGAAAATGGAAAGAACAGGGTTAAGGACATACCTTGCCTACAAGTTCAACATTAGATAGTGATAAAAAAAATAAATGTTAGTATTTTAACTTTGATTAACAAATGGGACCATATCTTAAAACTGCAGACTCAATATTCACACACAGCTGCATTCTGAGTCTCTTGGCGTAGGATTATTGAATGAAGGGCAGCATATGTAGACTGAGAATTTTCAAACAATTTCAAAGATGGCGAAGGGTTGCCTCGTGAGGTCAGTGGTTGTGAACAGCCTCATTTATCTAGATGCCAAGTGAGATGGAATGGTAATTATTCCTGAGCATCTCCTTGAAGAGATACAACCTCTGTCTTGTAAGTGCCAATGACTGACAGCCTCAATAAGAGTGTCTCACCGCACCCCTGCCCTCCACCTACATGCCCCTGTGACAAGTGGTCCAACCCATTGTCTGGTACCCCCCAGGCAAGGTATGGATGAGCCCCCTGATAATCCTGCCCATCACATCCATCATGCCCACCCTGCTCACCCCAGAAGAGGGCACAACTAAGGGAATCTAATCAAGTGGTCTAATTGAAGAGCAGCGCTAGCCAATACCAGGCCTGAGAGGCCGGCTCTGCCTGGCCAGGCTTGGAGAAAGCCAATAACACTCAGCAGGTGTTGATTCATCAAACCTGCTTAATGTCATTAGCCCTGAGAGGCTTGCTTACCCCCCCACCCCACCCCAGTCACCCACCACATCACGCTCCCACCCCTCCATCTTATTCTTTCATGCGTCAAACCTCTTGCTGGCTTACCGTTTCCTCTTTCTCGTGTCTCTAAAACTACACTGTAAATAAAATTATGTAACTTTTTTATGAAATAAAACTGGTAGCTGGGTTGCCAGATAAATTCTGTAAAAGTTACTATGAATATGTAAATAGTTTTATAGCTGTAAAGTCAACAGTTTTATTAAGTAAAATTTACATATTCTGTACACATAAACACATTTTCACAGCAGTTGTTGCAAATCTTTTATGTAAAAATACATTAAAAACAGATTTTACAGAATAATGTATGGATATGCATGTTTAAAACATGTAAATTTAACATTTTTACCATCTGTAAATGCCAGTATTTTACTGTAATTAGAATTTTTTTGTGCTAATTCATCAGTTAAAAATGGTTAAATTGACTTTTTTTTAAATTCACACAATTAAATGTAAGCATCAAAATCTATGATTTTGACAGAATAGTACTGTTAAAGGTCCACTGACATGATATTTGAACTTTGCATAAAATGGCACAACATATATATGTTGTATAATTCAACTATGT
>JARVGQ010000116.1:13541778-13569456 GCA_031762355.1 Hypsolebias martinsi | reverse complement strand
ATTCCATCACTCACAGTTGAAGAGTACCTATGATGACAATTACAGTCATCTACAAGCTTTGCAAGTGGGAAAACCTGGAAAATCAACAGTGTATCAAATACTTGTTCTCCCCACTGTAGGAAGAGCTACAATATCTCAAAGCACGTAGCTGTAGAACAGGACAGAAGAAGCTGTGAACAGGAAAGCAGCTAAAATGTTGCCTCAAGCTCTTCTTCAGCCCAGCTGGCCTCTAGATGGAGATAAAGCTCCTCCTGTGAGTTGAAGTGATGAAACCTCACCGTCGTCTGGATCGCAGACTTCATATTCGTCCTCACAGCTGGACTCCTGGACCTGAAGGACACGAGGACACGTCAAGCTCTGCAACAACTCCTCAAATCTTTCTTCAACATTTGACTTACAGGAAGTGGAGACGCCCTCACGTTCAGCCTAACAGGAAATAAACAAAGTGATGAAAAAAAGGAGATTTCAAAATAAATAGTTTTCTGGAGCGGGAGTTTGTACCTGGGGGTGGGCGTCGGTAACGACCGAGACTTTTCAGCAGGGACTGGAATTAATCTGCATCAAAGATGAAGAAGATTAAAAAATTAAGTTTTATAGCAGTTTCTTATGAGTTGTTCTGGACTGAAACGGTTTAGATGGGCAGCTGTGGCTGAGTGGTTAGATGGGAGGGTTGGTGGTTTGATTCCACCAGCAGTCAGTCGTATGCTGAAGTGTCCCTGGGCAAGACACTGAACCCCCCACTGCCTCTGCTGTGTGTCCCACCAGTGTCTTCTTGTGATGGAGCTCTGGTTGGTCTCTGTGCAGATGCTGTGTGACGGTAGATGAAGCACACGTTGAGCGTTGCTCTGACACAAAGACGCTGCACCACCACCGTCAGCTTAACGTTTAGTTTCTGCAGGAACTTGTCAAACTGCAGATTTAAGCCACTCCCAGCTCTGGATTTCACCTCTTTAAATCTTCTTTCGGCTGCTCCCTCTTCAGGGGACGCCACAGCGAGCGAACTCACATAAAGGATTTGGCAACTGTTGTACGCCGAATGTTCTTCCTGGCGCAACCTGGCCTCGTACCCGCAACCTCAAGATTACAAGACCGCAGCACTGACCACCGAGCCACCACTGCCAAAGACCAAAAACTAAATCTGAGGAATTAACAGAGGAGGAGACTGATTCACAAAGGCAAAGCTGATGCTTCTGCTTGTGTGTGTCTGTTAGCAAAATATCTCATGAACAATTAGCGTAAAAAATCTGAAACTCTTGGAAAGGAATCGTTGGATGAGCGTTGTCGTAGCAACCACCAACATGTTTGAAACTAATTCACAGATTCTGAGCCTAAATGTGGTGGTAGCTGAGACTCACAGACTCTGAGGACCACATGTCTTTAGTTCAAACTGTGGAAGGAGGCGGGCGACATGCATTACTTCAGGGACCACTAGGTTTGACATACGAACACAAAATAAAACCTAAGTTCTCCAACAAAGAAAAAGTATAATTCAAATAATTTTTAGTAAAATTACTTTATGTCAGGCCCCGTGATGGACTGGAGACATGTCCAGGTGTCTCTGTGATGGACTGGAGACATGTCCAGGTGTCTCTGTGATGGACTGGAGACATGTCCAGGTGTCTCTGTGATGTCCAGGTGTCCCCTGCCTCTCACACAGTAACTGCTGGATATGGGCACCAGAGCCCCAGTTCCCCAAAAAGGAAAAAGCAGGGATAATTAATGGATGGATGGCTGGCTGGCTGGCTGGATGGTTAGATGGATGGATGGATGGATGGATGGATGGCTGGCTGGCTGGCTGGCTGGCTGGCTGGATGGATGGATGGATGGATGCTGGCTGGCTGGATGGTTAGATGGATGGATGGATGGATGGATGGTTAGATGGATGGATGGATGGATGGATGGTTAGATGGATGGATGGATGGATGGATGGCAGACGTAATTGTGTGTCCTGTGCTTCTTCTAACCCTAATGTTGAACTTCCACTTCCTTCATTAGCACAAGCTGTTTTAAAGTTGATGAAAAGTTGCCTGTAAATGTACAAGTACATTTTGTTAAAAGGGACAGTACTTATTTTCTTAAAGGGACAGAAATGTTTGTGAAATCTTGTTTTTGTACCAGTTTGAAGGAGCGGTGTACAATAATTCAGGGAATAAGATTGTGGAATGAGCTGGAAGAAAATGTTACAACAGCCAGATCTCGGTATGTATTTAAGAGATTGTTAAAAGGGATTTTTTTTTGAAAGAATATGAAAAATAGCATAAGAATTTATATGAATTGTTGTTTGAGTTGATGTAGTTTTTAATTTGGTGATGTAGTTAACTTTATTCTTTGGAAATTATTGTTGTGAGTATATTTGGGTAAAAAGGGGCAGAGATTATAAGATTATTCTTCATCTGCTGCCTTTCATTTTATTTTAAATGTATGTTTTTATTTTTTGAGTTGTTGACTTGATTTTAACGAAATGAATAAATTTCAAATAAAAAAAATAAAATTAACATTCTAACTTACACATGTCAATATGATGGACATGAAGGTTCCATTTGTCTTGCAGGCAGATGTGGCCCAAATCTGATTTCTTGCCCATATCAGATGTTGTCATGACAATCTGAATGTGGCAAATCATATTGTTCTAATCCGGCCCAGGTCTTCTTCATATGCAGTATTGCATCAGATACATATCCCATGTTTTTTATTATTTTTTTTTAAATTTTATTTTGTAATTGTCTTCAGTCTGACCAGTCATGCCACATTTCATTGGACTTTTACATCAGTGAGGTAGAGGTAAGTGGATTGATCCAAGTACCAGTATTAATGATAATGATACCAACCTCATGCAGTTTAAATGTTGGATCTCTGCACATCTTCAGCAACAGAACAAAAGTCCAGTTGCGTCGTCTTTTTTTTATTTTTATTTTTATTTGATGACGAAGAATCTACAACAACACGTACTAAGGTTAGTGTCGGATCATATTGAAACTAAAATGATGAGAGTTTGTTTTACCTTCAGTAAATCACTCCCCCTTTAAAATAACAATGTTGCACTGGACGAGCCATCAGGAGGCCATATTAAAAAAATCACTGGATGAAACAAGCCTGTCAGATAATAATTTAATTGGTTCTTATTGCACAACAACTTCAGAATCACACGTGCTAACTTGTGTAGCATCCATATTTTCTTCCTTAAACATGCTGCGTGTGATGTCACATTTTCTGCGGATGCGGGTTGCCTCAGAACTGTAAACGGTTCCCACTGGAGTCTGATGGAGGTAGCATTTTAATGATAATGTGAAATAATAATAATAATAATAAAGTGTTATGTATTGTGGAATGTATTGTCATCATTTTATGTTCCCATACAATGGTGAAATTGGATCTCTGCATTTAACCCATCCACCTCCAGGTGGTGCAGTGGGCAGCTATTGAAAGCACCCAGGGAGCATTTTGGGGATTGGGTGTCCTGCTCAGAGACACCACGAGATGTGCAATGACTGGGGACTGAACCTGGGATTTTTGGGTCTTGAGTCGGTTGCCCTGCCTCTACACCATCTCGGCCCCCAAATGCAAAAAGAATCAAGGCATGCAGTGTGAACGTTGCCTTACAGACATCTAATTTCTGAAACATTTTTTATTAAAACAAAAGTTTACCCAGTAAAGGATGATTATGTACTCAAAGGTCCAAACATTTATTGTGAGTGGCATGTTAAACGATGAATGCTCAAGAAACCTTTTTGGAAAATTACCAGATCCCACACGCACAGTGAGACAATTTAGATCCATTTCTATATTCTAGCAACAAAGAATGTCATTTTGAGGGTACAATCTATAATGCAAAGATGTTCTTCTTTTCAGGTGCACACTATGTTCACGTTAAAAAAAAAGCTCTTTGTCTTTGGCAGGGAGCTGTGGAAGACAAATGGCTCATTGGTGCATCTCTATAAGAAATTATACACTCAAGCAAAAGTGGGCTTCTGTGTCTTCTTAGTTCATCACTTTAAGTTTGTAGAATAAACACGGTCTACTTTTTTCCTAAACAACTTACCAGCATCTATGAAGGGAGGAGTGCACCTTCTCACACAGAGAACAAGATTTTCTTAAGTTTTAACGAAAACATACTTTCCAACACTGAATATAAATGGCACATTAGTGTAAGAAATAAAATAATAATTTCACAGCATTGTCAGTTTGAATCAAATTTCTTTTTTCTTAAAATATTTACATATTTCTTAAAGTTTAAAATTAAATAACACAATTACCGGGCTCTTAGTTATTCTTAAGTTTTGAGGCGTTTTTTTGTGTTCAAGAAAGTTTTAAGTTTAAAGGCAATGTCTGGACTAGATTTCCTGTTTGTCAAATAGAAGTTGTGGTGTTGTGGTCAAGGTTTTAGACAGTGGCCTTTTAAGTTCCAAGTTAGTTTGTCATCTCCGTGCCCTTTGTTAACTCCACATTTTACATGAAGCAATCAGCTTTAAAAAGTTAAACTCTTCTTTACATGACTCACACAGTCCTGTAAAGAAAAACAGTCAGCGAAAAGCCTCAGTTTCTGTGTGTCTGTGGTACATGATGAGTCAGTATTCATGTCAAGTGTCATATGAGGTATAAAGAAAACCCAATTTTCATCTGTTCAAAGGTCTTTGTACTTATGTTTCTTCTGTTTTAGATTCAGTAGATTTGTTGTGAGTCTGGCTAAAAATTCAGGCCACAGTGCTTCAAAGCGCATGATTCATTTCAAAGGATGCTTTCACAAGTTTTCCTCAAACAGGGGCTTAGATGCCTCCTTGCTGCCTCGATGTGATTTCTGAATGGACAGAAGCAGCCAGGCAGTCAAAGCCAACCCACTCCTGAGAGGCCTTTGCGCCATTAAGTGAGGTATTAATGGAGCCAAAATGGTCAACATGTAAACGTTAAGCCGGTGCAGCAGCTCAGTAATGTCATGAAGCGATGACAATTGGTCTGTGCAATCACCATGCCATGGGATTAAACAACAAACAGCTTTAGGATGAAGGCAAGATGAATGATAATGCACAAAAACTTCATCTTTACCAGTAGGCTTTTTAAAAATTTATTTAAAAAAAAAAAAAAAGAAGAAGAGAAAATCACTATACTGAATCAATTACTCATGATTTGAAAACAATACGAGGGAAACGTCTGACACATTTTATGCGATGCACTCTGCGTCAATAAAATGGAGTTCTTCTTCACCTTAATTGGTTCTGTGGTGCTCGCTTTATTTATGAAAGCTCACATCTGTGCAGAACGTGGCTGGCCCAACTGTGATTTTTGAATGACATAACATAAAAACTGAATGGTTTGTGCAGCTATTTTGCTGAACTGTTTCATAAAAGAGCCAATAATAATAATAATAATAACAATATTAATAATAATAATAATAACAATGATGTGACACACTGGCAAATCAACTCAAACTACAAATACTAGGCAATGCTCATACTCGTGAAGGGAATGTTCACAGAGATCAGAATATTTTTTTTATTTTCTTCCTTTCTCCCTGCAGGGGTCACTAAAGTGAGCAAACACACAGAAGTTTTAGCAATTGTTTTACAACAGATGCCCTTCCTGACGCAGCCTGGGATAAAACCCGCAGCCTCAGGAATACGAGTCTGCAGCACCACCAAGTTACTGCTTCCAGAATTTTTATTTTCTACCACATGAGTACCGGTATGTCTCTCAAAGCCCACTGTGACAGATACAAAACAAGAAAAAAACCGGAGTCGCACTGAAGGATTGAAATGGCAATAAACAAAACTTAATAAAAACAACACATTAGTCATATTAAAGCATGGTTCAATAATTGATTATATTACTTTTTACCTATCTGCCTTTGCCTCTATCAGTGAAGCAACACCCACAATACTGGCACGCACTCCAGTGTATTCAACATCCTCGCCAGGGTGCTTGTTAAAAATGATTTGGGTCACTACAAATCTAGAACTGGACGTGACAAAGTCAAGCTTGTGATGTGCTGTAAAGTGTAAATAAATCAGTAGTTGAATTACAGTTATCCATTCCTCCATCCATTATCTTTTACCTGCTTCTTACGTTTCGGTTTGCGGGAGTCACTGGTGTCCATATCCAGCCATCGCTGTGCGAGAGGTGTGGGACTCTCTGGACAGGTCTCCAGTCCATCACAGGGACACATAAAGACAAACTACAGACAAACAACCATTCACTCTCTCACTCACACCTAGGGACAATTTAGAGTTACCAATCAGTCTAACATGCTTGATTTTGATCTGTGGGAGGAAACTGGAGTACCCGGAGAAAACCCATGCATGCACGGAGAGAACATCAGGAAGGCCCCTGGCTGGGATTTGAACCAGTGTAACCTGCTTGCTGAGAGGCAACAGCACTACCAACTGAACCACCGTGTCACCTCAATTACATTTGTATAATACAGAAGAAAGAAAAGAACAATTAAAAGTTCAAGTTGAGTTATTTTATTTGTAGGGTTTCATTTCAGCAAGTTTTGATAATTAAGATTTAAGAATAAAAATAAAAAAACAGACACTTTAGATGTTGGAAACAAGGAAGTGGGCTTCCACTGTATACTGTACTTTGTCCAACCAGTGGTCATTACCACACTGCTGTATGTTTACCCATACTGTACTATAAATGATAAACTGTGCAGGTCAGATTTACTAAGGATCAAACAGTCAATATATCATATTCTCATGCCACAATCTCATGAATAGACACACCAAGTCACAACGGCCTGTTTGAATACCAGAGCAAAAATATGTACCTGCTACAGTGCAAAACACATGACATATTGAAATATTGGTATTGTTTGTTGTGTAAATGAGATTAGTCAAAAAATAAGTCCATAAAGATATCATCTAGCATCTTCCTGTAACTAAAATAGAATATAATCATCCTAATCTACTTTTAACTGAAAGTTTTCTAACAAGCATGTCCTCAGAAATATTTCTTTTATTTCTAATCCTTTTAATTTCCCTGATATTTAATATTTTTTTCCTCAGCTGGCTGCAGTAGCCTTAGGAAAGCCCCACATATGTTTGGAATTGTCAAACATGGGGATCTCTCTTATAAAAATAGTGCTGGCAAGTCCCTTGGTCACCGCTCCAGACCAATAAAAATCAAGTTTTTAATTAGCACTCTCATAAACAATCAAAATTGTTGCTAGCCAGGTGATAAATTTCAACAAATTATTTGAATATAACAGTGTCTCAGTATTGAAAAACTCCTCAATGTGATGTCTTTTGCCAGCACGGCTCACAAATGTTTAATACTAGTAGAGTGTACTGGGCAGAGCTGAAACTATTTGTCGGCCATTTTGACGGCACCCTTCCGGTTCTTTTGTTCCCAGGTGGAGAGGAAACTCACAAGAACTCAATAAAATCAAGAGAGGTACATTAATTTTACTATTTATGCAGGTAAGGCAGGAAAAATTACAAGCTCAGTGCTGAGGCGTCCATCTGACCCGTCGCAAACAGGAACTGGAAGCCGAGGCCCATTGCTAAAGAACGCCCCATCTTATGTTGGCCCTTGGCTCCGCCTTAACATCCAGGTGGGCACAACCTATCAGAGTGTATCAGTGAGGTGACTATGTGTGACCTCACCGGTCTTATCTGTTTCTGAGTGTGGAGAATAGAGTGATGTGCAAATCTAAGTGTTGGAAGCAAGCAAAAAGAAAAACGACTACTTATCGGGTGTTGATTCTTTGCTTGCTCATTGTGAGCAGCTGAGGCTGGTACGATCTGTTCCAAACCAATCATTAGCCTAATGACAAACTCTTTTAAATACAAACAATAGCAAGATTGTCAACAGTCAGTATCTCCTATAAGTTACGTGTCAAAGTGAACCATACAAATAAGGCTGGTTGAACAAACTCTCCTTAAAACCACAAGTGTCAGAACTGAAAATATTTGTCATAGTCCAAAAGGATGAATGTGTGTTGTCCCAACAGGTTATCGGAGCACTACAGGACCAGAGATGACACTGAGCCGGCAAGGCGCAGGAAGGGGCTATTTTCTTGGAGTGACAAATATGTAGAGAAGACAAAGACAAAACTGAGAGCAGAGCCCCTGATGGTAAAATGCCCAAGCTTTGTCTTTGTCACACTGCGTGACAAAGATGCACAGCTCCACTCCCCAAGGTGCGCAGTTATGTGTGCACTGTGCGCATGTGTTTGTGCTGAATGGGAGTCATAAAACCCTTCTCCTCATATCCCTGAATAAAACTGTCTCAACTCCTGAGCTTCTGGTCTTAGTGCTTGTGGCTAAATATGTAAACTAAATAATTGAATCCAGACTTCTGCCCTGTTACAAGCTAATAAAGTTGAACAATTAGCCTCACTGAGAACTGCTGAATCAGCCCATGTTCAGACGCTGCATAACCCCTACCTAATAAGTCTACAGGTAAGCTGAAGAAGATAAGAATGGACGTTTAATGGCAGCAGCTGGTGTGAGCAGTGACTTGGTCTGAGGTGAGGGAACACTTGCTCTACAGAGCTACTTCGAGCCAGCAAGATTAATGGAGGCTCTCTGGAGCAAAAGCAACAACCACAGCTTTAATA
The DNA here is from genome assembly GCA_031762355.1 of Hypsolebias martinsi. Lineage (NCBI taxonomy): Eukaryota > Metazoa > Chordata > Actinopteri > Cyprinodontiformes > Rivulidae > Hypsolebias > Hypsolebias martinsi. Next base: position 13,560,902 of record JARVGQ010000116.1, on the reverse strand, counting down.
AGGTACAAACAATCGGTTCCACTCCACTGGCCTCCCAGGGAAAACTATTGTTGTGCTGCATTGTTTCTTGGTGAGGTTCCTTGGAGACATGTGCCTACTGCAGTGTGTGACTGTCTCCAATACAGCCAGGGGAGAACTCAGCGTAGGCCTTCGTTTGTCTGTGTCAGAGTGAAGCCCGGCTCTCTCCCGCCCCTCCAACCGCACCGCTTTCCAAACTCTTTTTTTATTTTTTTGTCACTCACCTCAACTCCCTGCACTTTCAACTTCATGTGATCCTCCCGCGTGGTCTTTCCATCTTTCCTCTTCTTCCAGCAGTAGCCGTCCTTTCTGTATTTCACCTTCTTCCTGTTGTACAGTATCATCGACCCATTCTGCGGCCTGGACCCATAGACACAGGGCGGACAAAGGGAAGGTTAAAAAAAGAGAAAGATTAGTTTAGTTTCTTTATTTATTTATTTTTTGGAAGTTAAAGTATAGCCCAGCTTGGGAACTCATTTTAGAGATGTACAGAAAGGTCTGACATGAGTCTGGGCCAGACAGAAAAATATGCACCAGTAACTTCAATGACAAGACTTCTTCACGGCGTTCCTCAGTATCAGTATGCACAGTTGGACAAAGAACAAACCATCCTTCATCATTTTTTTTTTCAAAATAAGAAGTGCATGTGCTGTGAGAAGTTAAAGTGGGTGCACACGAGTGGGCTTCCACCATTATCTCCTATTCATTCACCTGAAATGAGTTGTGGTTTTGGAAATCCCTTAGGAAAAGAGAAGATCCTCCCTCACAGTCCATTCATAATTCAACCTCCCTCCACCAGACCACAGCCTGTTGACTCATCTTAATATAGTGTAACTACGTGATGATAGTCTGCTTTCCACTCAGATTCGTATCAGAAGCATTTGGCACCCGGCGTTGGACATTAACAGAAAGTCTAGCATAAAATATTTATAGCTTTCTCAACAATCAGGAAGCAGATGTATGCTTGCTTTGGTATTTGCGTGTTTTGCAAAATGGGTTTGTGTCGTCATTATAAATCCATACGTATTGCTGTACTGCACATTTTCTCACTCTTCCATCATCAAACACAGACACATTCATCGACTCCACCGAAGACGTATGCTATCTATAGCAACAAACAGGACTTACACAATGTCACTACAGCATTGACAATGTGATGTGTGCATGTGCAATAGTCACACCGAAGGACACTGGCTGTCAAGTGAGACAAATATACTCAAACACATCCACCACAAATATGATAACAAAAACTCATAAGTTTTCACTTTTCATGACTAAGTAAAAAGAGAACTCTGATATAGCAAATTTCACTCAGAACGAAACTTTGTTGAACACAATAAGATTATTTTAATCAATTATTCCCAAAACTATGTTAATGAGATGTACAGTCACAGGAAAAATGAAAGCCCAGACATAATACCAGGTTCTGACCTTCTTTCAAGTCTAACCTCTTGTGTGCAAACAAATGTTACAATACCATCATTTATTAACAAAAATGAAGCTAAAATTGAAAAACTAAGTCCACCTGATGATTCTACAGCTTGTAGGACCTCTTTTGGCAACAAAAACGTGAATGAGTTGTTTTCTGCATGACTTCATTAGTCTTTCATGTTGGTGTGGAGGAGTTGTGACCCAGTCTTCTGTACAGCATTGCTTCTGTTCATTGTTTTGCAAAGATTCATATCTGCACAACTATTCACCACAGCATTGCAGTCAAGTTGAGAGGTCTGGGCTTTGTCTAGATCATTGTAACTTTAATTAATTTATTTTCCAGTCATACCGTTGCTGTTGTTTGGAATCATTGTCCTGTTGCATCATGATCTAATTTTGACCAATCTTCAGCTGTCAGACAGATGGGCTCTTGTTTGATTCTAAAATACTGTAGTTTACAAGAGTTCATGGTTGACACACTGACTGCAAGGTGCCCAGGTCCCAAATCATCACCCCTCCACCATTATGCTGAACAGATGGTGTGATGTATTTGTGCTGATATGCTGATTGATTTTCACCACATATGCTGATGTACATTATGGGTAAACATTTGCAATTTGGCCTCATCTGTCCACAGGACATTATTCCTGAAGTTATGTGGTTCATTCAAATGCAATTTTGTAAACTCAAGACATTTTGGTGTTATTTTAGGAAAAAATAAAATTTGGTAAACTTTCTAAAAAAAGCCATGCTTGCTAATTTTTTTTTTTTTTTTTTTGTCCTATCGTGAATGTCAACTTTTAACCTACTAACTGAGGCTTACAGAGTCTGTTTTTCTCAAGTTTAGTATGTTTTTTCCTTAAAATTATCTGACCATTGCACTGTCTGACCTTGGAGTGGATTTCCAAAGTAACCTGAAGGAGGGAAAACTGGCAGCTGCCTGAAAGGTTTTCCAATTTTGTAAAATCTTTCTCTCTTTAGACTGAGGGGCATCACATTGTTCTTAAATGACCCAGCCCCGAATGATGGCCAGCAGCAGTCATTGCTGATATCTTTCCATCTTTGTGTTGTTTTAACACACACCTGTCTGCTCCATACCTGCATGTGGCTGTGATGCAGTGGCAGGTCAGCCAAGGACTGAAAAGTTGCAGGTTTTACTCACTGCCATGCCCATAAGTTGTGGTGTCCTTGAGCAAGGTACACATTCTCCACTTGCTTCCTGAATACTTAAACAGCTGCTTGCTGCTCCACTTGGGTGTACAGTAATCCCTCGATACTTCGCGATTCGACGTTCGCAGACTGACTCTTTCATGGTTTTTCAAAGTACGATTGTACAGGACACATAACTGTCAACTTTAATATTACTCACATGATTGGGACTGTACGGGACACTGTACAGTAAAAAGTTAACGTAAAAATAAAATACTGTGGACAGTCACCATTTTGTAGTTTTCTCTCAAGAAGCTTACACTGTATCCCCACTCATAACAACTACATTTCCCAAAAGCCAACAGTGCCCTGCCCAGAAGCCCTATTGCCTTCTGCTGAAATACAGAGGGAAAGTTTTGATCTGATCAGGAAAAAGTTCGGTCCTTATTCATACAGTGACTTCGGCACCCAGCAGATGCAGAGAGCTGCACGGAACCCACCGGGAACCGGACCTCCAAACTCATCGGTCAATCTGAGAGCGGCTTGTCGGCCCACAAGGACTTCCGAGCGGGGACACGCTGCCCATAGTTCCGGCATTCCACTGGAACTTGTCCTTCCAGATTTGGACTCAATCGGACCACCACCGTCTGGGCCCATACTGGTCGTCTGAAGGTCTGGCTCCTTCCAAAATGCATTTCGGTGCTCAAGGGCTGCACAGAACCGCACCAGAACTGGAGCATAACCAACAGGGTGGTCTGCTGGACCAGAACCGAGCAGCCATTTCTGCAGAGCTGGTGAGTACAATTTTGCAGTACTGTAGTTAAAATGATGTAAGTTTAAGAGTTTAGAACATTGTGGGCTTCATCGCTGCAGGGTCGGTCTGCAGAACTGGAACCGAGCTGCTGTACATTACTCAACTTAAATTTTCAAGTTGAGCGAATAAACATCATCAAGTTATCTTGATTAACAAACTCTTGCTAAATAAACTTTTGCTTTCGTTCAGTTGATATAAATTTATTAGTTGACTGAACTGTTTTAGTTTGTTGTTTCAACTCAGAAATCGATGTCAATTTAACTTAAGTGTTAAATAAAAAAAACTAAAAACTAAAATAAATGCATAGCAATTCTACTTCGTGGATTTTCACTTACTGTGGGGGTCCAGAACCTAACCCCTGCAATAAACGAGGTCAAACGAGGTTACATGGTCAAACACAGAGCACAAACGTCATCACTGTGTGGGAACACACATAGACAACAATACAAAATGCTTGCAGATCAGCATTCTACCTTTACAGAGGTTTATTTATTTATTAACCTTTATTAATAAGGCAAATCCCAGTGAGATCACAAATCTCTTTTGCAAGGGAGGCCTGGGTCTGAAGGCAGCCTAACATGCATGTTTTGGTCTGTGGGAGAAAACCCATGTAAGCATGAGAAGAACACGCAAACTCCACACAGAAAGACCCCAGGTCCAACCCGGGATCGAAACAAGAACCTTCTTGCTGTGAGGCAACAGTGCTAACCACTGAGTCATCGTTCTGCCATGAGGTGGTGCCATGAGAGGTGATCATGGTGATGATGATGATCAGTGCATTTGATCAGCAGCACCTGACTGTGATATTCTCACTGGAATCCATGGTGTGTTTTGTACACTTGAGATAAAATTAGAATAATTTAAGATTGTAGAAAATATAATTGTATTTTTTTTAATTATGTCCTTATATGTAAAACTATAACTGGAAGGGAGTGAGCTTTCGTCTTCCTATGACTCTCCAGGTTCTGCAGGCACACAACACAAGGACAGAGGAAAAAGAAAAAGAACTGACAAAGGTGTAATTGCTCATTTGGTGAGAGGCATTTCTTTCAGACTGAACAAAATGGGACAAATGACTCTCTGCTTAGCAGCTCATTCTGCTTGGTCCACTTGTGTTTTACACCCTGTGATGAGGGCGATGATACATCTGGTCCACCAGTCCTCATAATCTTTCTTACTCAGAGATTGTTGCTTAGGATTAGATCATACTGGCCACTTTCCTGCCTTCCTGGTTAGCATGATGAAAATAAGGCTGAGTTCTGCCATGAGCTCAATCATACACATAAGAAAGCTCTGTTTTATTGTTTATTTTTCCGTCTGTAAAAAAAAAAATAAAATAAAATAAAAAATAAACTACTAGATGTCAAAACTTTATCTAAGTGCTAAATCTCTGTTAGTCAGAGGGAGGCACAGAGCCTGTGCTGGATGGCACAGATGACCAGCAGCACAATACAAAGAGAAAGTAAGTGGAGTGAAGATGATTTATGAAAATAAAACAAAACAATAATAGCAAAGTATGCAAAAGTTTGCTGATGCTATTGAGCTGACCTTTATTTTACTAAAAATCAACATGAATTCTTTTCTAATAGCTGCTTCAATTTATCATTGTTAGGATTGATATAAATTGTGCGGTAGAGGATGAGAGCTGTTTTTTGTTATTTTAAAGAAGTGCATGCAGGAAAGACTATCCTGTTGCTCTACAATTTTCAGAATTACACAAAAAAAGACCTGTTTTTATCTCCAAAACCAACTTTTCATGTGATTATGTAAACACATTCTTGTCACTAAGACCCATTTACACACAACTGTTAAAGTTTGGCGCTCACGCACACATAATGAGCCTTGTCTGATGCAGAAACACTATCCATGCACACACACACACAAACACACACTATACACACAGAGGAAGAGCTATCAAAATGCTTGAACTCACATCAAAGTGAAGAAAAAAAAAAAAGATGAACTGATTTGTGCTTTCTGTAACAATAACCAAAGTAAGAAAACCCAACGGTTGTTTTGCATTGTTTTGTTGTTTATTGTCACAATTTATTTTCACAGGATTTATTTATAACCTTGCATGCATCATTTTGCGGGGCTGCCTTTGGGGGCCGTGGCGTGTGTTTATCTTGGTATCACTCATCAATCTTTTTTTTTTCTTGCTGGATCTCAGGGGCCAGTGGAAAGGGAGGAGAAGGAGGAGGTGGGGGTCCCCACAGTCCCCGCTCTGTGGCCCCTGACAGCACCTTCTAATGAGAGACGCCACTCATACACTGACGTGCACGCTCCTTGCTGATCTCCATCGCTATCTCCTCCCCTTTGTCTCTCTTCTTACCGTCAGTCAGTACAAGTTGTGCACCAGGGAAAATGTCTTCTCGCTTGCATCGACTCCTTCGCTGCTCTCCCCCTGCTTGTTTCATCTGCCTCCAGATCCTTCACCTCCACTTGCCCCCTTTCTTCTATCCACACTAACAATCCTTTTTAGTTCACGGCATGAAATGTTTAACAAAAATCAGATGTTTAACACACACTTTCATTTCAGTTTGACAATTGCAACTCAAAGTGTGTAAAACTGGCTGCAATCGCCACATAGATTCCTCAGGATTGACTAAAATGCACTAAAATCTCATCAGCGTCTGACGCTTACACCAACACTTGGGCTTTGTGGCTGAATCAAAACGTTTGGCGCTATTGTTTGTTTCATTTTGGGTTTTGTCCTTCAAAAGATACAAGGGGCATGCGCTTTTTAAAATGTAGCTCAGCATGAGACAAAAAGATGGGCGCGGATGAGATAAGGCAGAAAATCAAATGACACGGGGCTATCTGGTCTCCTCCAGAGCACTGGAAATTGGGGTGAGGCTCCGGTGTCAGAGGCTCCATGCCATATTTATCGGCTAGATGCAAAAAAACGTATTCGCTCAGCTATTTTTGAGGGACTGTTAGGTGGATGCTATTTTCAATTCAAGGCACTTTGGGCTCAGACAAAAGAGCCTATAGGAACCCATTCTGAAGAGGGGGCCAGTCTAAAGTGCATGCTTTGTTAACATAATGGATCGTCTTTCTCCCTTGCTGTCTCCTTCTTTCTCTTTCGGACTCATTTCTTCTGACTGTATACTTAGGCGATTCAATTAATTTTATCAGAATTGCACATATTTATAGATGAGAGGGAAAAGCTAACAGCTCTGTGGTTGTAGAAGCGTTACAGGAGGCCCTTTGTCTCAGATGCCCACATGTAGCAGATTAATATGTAAATGCAGGCCTCTGTCAAAGTGCACACAAACTCCTCAGCTGCCTCCGTGCTCCCTTCTTTTAGAGTTTTCAGCGATAATAAGCTTTACCCTCAGGGTGGTGTTAGGCCTTGTCTGCTCCTTCAGGAACCATTCATTTACTCAGGTAATGGCAGTCGCTCAATCAGATTTGTTCATCTGAAAAAGTCAAAGAAGGGTAGGGGGTTTTATGAGGCTGGTGACGTGTTCGGAATGGGTAACAGCGAATGCAAAGGAGCAGAAGACAGCTATAACCTCGACTTTCCTGTTCAGCTGCAAGCTAAGAGGACTAGAAAGACAATATATGTGAGTTTAAACATTTTCCTGGACAATCTACAGCTCTAGTAAATCAAAAGAAAAAAGATAAGATGGCATGTAAAATATACAAAATAAAGAAATACTTTATCATCTATTTATTTAGACACTTAAGACCCAACATACTTTATGATTAGTGCTGTCAACCTAAGATGATAATTAAAAATATCTGGACTTTAGAAGTCATCAGAAGGATAGGTGATTTTATTTTGCTATTTTGTTATCGGCTTTATCAAAAACTTAAACCATTGAAAAGGAAAGAAAGTCAAAGGATTTCAAGTTTGTCTATACTTATGTAAGAAACCATGTTCCTCAACAAATCGTTTGGAAGGTTTTTTTTAATGCTCCTTCGTTTATATAATATTGTGAAATGATTAAAAGAATCAAGAGAAACGTTTGTGATGAACACCGTGTTTTCAGGAAAAAAATGAGACTAACTTAAAGTTTACATATCTTGGCATCTTCAGAGCCAGAATGTATTCGAAGTTTTGATTACAAAGCTTTTATACAAGAACAACGTGTAAACCGTTCACAGACGCTTTGGAAATAAATTGCAGGCCCAAAATACAAGAATGGATAAAGCTGATGAGACAAAAACAGAAAAATACCATTAGTTCTTATGGTCTGCATTACGCATTAAAGTTGCTGCTGTTAAAATAAATGTAACTTTCTGATTTTGGACTGGACCTAATCTGTTTAAGAGAGAGAATATTTGAGAGAGGTGTGAAAGAAGCTGTCTATCAAATATCTACAAAAAACAAGAGATGAGATCTCAAGTTTTAACTTTCCAGCACTTAAGTTGCTGTTTTGAATCTCACTCCCAGTCAGTGCCACACCAACATGCACTTTTAAGCATGTGACTACAACATTTCTCTGTGGACTAAGTCAAAAAGACCCACAGGAGGGAGGAAAAAGAGAATGATTTGTCTGTAAGTTCATCTAGCATAAACAGAGCAACTCAATGCAGTTTAAAAGCCCGGCACTGTATTTTCAATAAAGTTAAGTCAAGTCATCTGGACCGTTTCTTGTTATTAAAACATTTCATCTTTCATCCAAAAGACTTCATCAGTTTGAGGAGCCACAACAAACTCAGTCTTATAAATGGTCATATTTTGGATGAAAAATGAAACGTTTCAATAAAAAGAAACTGATTATTGAGCATCAACTTTGATACATACACTAATCAGTTTAAATTAGGAAACATTTCTGATGGAAATTTAAACGTCTTCCAAAATCAAGAAAAGTTCAGTCAGTTATTAAAGTAAACCTTATGATTGCACTGTTGTTTCTTGACAGAAAAACTGTGTTTCCTGTCCTATAAATGACATAAGCTCGACCTATTAGTTTTCAAACATGTTTTGAGTGTTAAGACAAGAACACAGGTTTTTAAGACATTTTGGTTTCTAATGGTACAAACTATGCTGCTGGTCACACTCATCTATTATAAAGCACCCAGACTTTTCCTGTCTTAGTCTAGATTTGATAAACAGCACACAGGTTGTATTTCTTCTCAACTCACCTCAGACTGAAGATGAGTTGGACTTGAGAAGCTTTTAGGGTTGGAGATTGAGCTGGTTTGGGCCTGAAGTGCTGTAGGGAGGTGATGCCTACTGTTCTCAATAACCCATCAAAGCCTTTAGCTCTCTGTGTCAACAGCACTCGCACCTACTGCTCATCCAAACACATCTCAGCACGTAGTTCTACTGATATGTTACGTCTCACACACCTACCAGTCCAATACGTGGGACTGCATGTAGCTTATGCACGCAAAGTTTTAAGTCCTGCTCAATGTAGTATGAATGAGATAAACACAAGACCATAAATGAACCAGTCCTGCAGCGCATGTCTGTGTCCGTCAATGACAAGAAAAACAAAGACACTTGTAAAAAAAAAAAAAAATCAACTGAATACATGTGGAGCAGAAATATTTCATGAGTAATGTAATTACGCTGCAAGCAACGGCGCTCTGTTAGATAGCACATCATCTCTGAGCTATAAAAGTGTGAGCGGCGAGGTGCTAGTTGCACGTCGAGGGCGTCCATCCGAGTGCATCACGTGCAATTGATGACTCGCAGATAAGCTGCTCCTTTCAGGCCTGCCAAAGCATGCATCAGGAAGTGGGGCGTTCGCTAAAACTACTTTAAATGTAAATCTGCCACGGCCTCAAGATTGAGATTCATCGTCTGCACTGCTCTGAACGCCTCCAACTCCCCCTCCAGTGCTCATACGTCGAGACGCTGCTGGTCTGGCTTCTTTTAGACTGCAAATGAGGCCTCAGCACCTGGTAGCCATGATGCCCACAGCTCTCATTCTCTGGTCTAAAGTGGTCTCAGCCCTCAACCTTGAATGCCTAATGATGTATTAAATGTAAGTAAGTCAGCTGTTGTAAGGTTGCTTAAAACATTTCATCACATCTCATCCAAACAAGTCAAAGTTGTCCTCCATTTTCTGTTCTCTTTGACACTAACAATGCTGTTATTGTCTTCATAAAGTGCTTTGGACAGAAGATAGGAACTGACATGAATTAGTCTAATGTAAATCTTCAAGTTAAGTTTGCCAAACATAGTGAAATATATCGTATTTTCCGGTGTATAAGTCGCAGTATTTTGCATAGATTTGTCAGTCCTGAGACTTATATGCCGAAGCGACTTACCGGTATATATATTTTTTCCAAATTCATAACGTAATTGATGACCGACGCTTTAAATTTCTAAGAAGTGCAACAGCGCGTCCTCCCGTGTGTGCTCGCTTCACTTAGCTGGTGCAGGTGGAGGAACGCTGGTGAGCTAGCAGCTTCAGCCGCAATGGATGGATGGATGCATATATGAATGAATGGATGGATGGATGGCGCCACGCCACCCAGGTGAAATGAAGCTGTTTTGACCATTAAACAAACGCATGATGGGTCAGAGGTGACGCATAATAAATGCAACTTATACATGTTTTTTTCCTCTTCATGATGCTTTTTTTGACTGATGCGACTTATACACCGGAGCGACTTATACGCCGGAAAATACGATACTGATTTCCAAGGCTGTACAGATGGAGCACAATGTTTGTTTACTCAGTGTGTTGAGCTAAATACCATAGTAGTGATGAGAGGGTAGCTGGGCCCCTGAAGTTGTAATTCAGGATAGGAAGACAGATCGTGCACCTCCCCTCTTTTTCTCTATCTACGCTGCTCGAGATTGCCACAGAACTCCAGCTTCAGCCCACAGCCTTCCAGCAGGAAACAGATGTTCCCCCCCACACTTATCTCAATGAAAAAATCACAGACAATTTACAAAGAATATAAATTACGGCTGTAGCTACACATCAGTGTCTCTGTCCCTATAAGACCTTGTAAAGAGGATAAGGGTGAATTGGTGTGGGAGGATGAGTGAATTGTTGGGGGACAACGTAAGGCGAATGGAAGCGGTATGGGGAGGAGGAGCGGCGCTGCTCTTATCTGGTCCGCAGCAGCCAGGCAGAACGAGAGGGTGGCTGGTGGCTGGTGGCTGGTGACTGGCGGTGATGCTGCACTGATAGCACTAAGCTGGTTTCATGCACATTTCAGGGAGACTGCCATCACTACTCAGACTTAAAGCTCTCAGATGATGCCAATGGATGAGGCTGGGATGCTATTTATAAATAGCCATGACACACACTGGTTACATTGCTCCGTTCCCCTTCGTAATGCATACTATCACACAGAGAGCAGTGAGGGCTCATATGCAATTTTGACGTACAGTTTAGCTGACACCGAACTTGAATTTACCTGTTTGTAAGATTTGGGCGGTGAGGACATTAGTCATTTATTTGAAATACAAACTGTCAGCGCATGTTTGTGCGAGTGCAAGATGTGAACGCATATAATATGAAAAGTTGATGAATTTCAGTCAGCTGTTTGCTCTAAAGGATGCCGCGTCATATTTGTGGTGAATGGTTTTCACAGTTTGCATATGCTCGCATGGGGAAAAAAAAAGGGACAACAGAGGCAGTGATTTATGCCTCACATCCTTTCTGCTAATCTTCACAAATCATCTGTGGTGTGCCTTGGTACGTTGTAAATGAAGGTGCCATCCGAATGAAGATTCTCTACAGCCCAGCTCCTCCTGACAACAACACGCTGTGTGCAACGTGCAAATGCAAACCTAAGTCCTGTACCCCTGCCTTATTATGACACTTTTTTAAGAGGATGCTTTTGTGTTTTCAATAATGCATGGCCAGCGGGGAATTGCATTCAGCCGTATTTTATGTCATGCAGCAGAGTTGCTGTTTTAGCAGCTTATTTTCTTCCACAGTATGAAAATACTAATGCAGTTAAATCCAAGAAGAACTAGACTGCACTATGAAAAGGTCACCTTTTCATTACTAGAGACCAAAACGGTGCTTTCTATTAAAATTGAAGCAGATGATTTCAGCTGGTTCACAGGGTGCTTATGTATTTTCAGTGGTCAAGCAGGTAACACAGACTCCAGTCACTGTCATTAAAAACATTAAAGTTATTGTGATTTCTAAAAAAAAAGAATGGGTTGGTTTCAAAGTTCATGCTTAATAATCCGGGTACAAAATCCAGAAAAGTTAAGTCAGGTCCTCAGGATGGTTTCTTTTGTTGTTGAAACGTTTCGTCTTGCATCCAAAAGACTTCATGAGTCCTAGGAGCCACAACAAACTCAATCCCACAAGCAGCACACTCACATAGTGGGTCAACCAGTTTGATGGTTTCTGGAGTCCGAGTCTGACTGAACTTTGTTGGATTTTTAACCTGGATGGTTGAGCATGAACTTTGATGTTTTGAACCATTTTGGTCACGGCTGCTTCAGAGGAGTCATCGAGGAAGAGGGTGGACTCCAGAAACCATCTTATTACCTGCAAACTGGTTGAACCACTATGTGAGTGTGCTGCTTGTGGGACTGAGTTTGTGGCTCCTCGGACTGACGAAGTCTTCTGGATGAAGGACGAAACGTCTTAACATAAAAATCAATCCAGAGTACCTGACTTAACTTTGTTGGAATGGGTTATTTTGTTAGAAGACAGGAAATCAAAGCAAAAAATTGTAAAGCAGGAGGGCAAATTAGACAATCAGGACAACAAAACTGGGACGACACCTTTAATGTATATTTGTTAAGAAATCTTTTTTTTTTTTTTAAGAATCAAATTTAAATTAGATGCAATTTCATATTTGACAGTCATGAGCTCCATTTGAAAGTGCCTGTGTGTCCCAAGAGACCTGGACAGTAGCCGGATGGACCAAGCACAGGCTCCGCCCACATGCCAGCCCAAGCTTATGGATCACCTGGATGAAGCGCTCCTTATCTCTCCTCCAGAGCAGTCACTGCCACTGAACTTCCCCTATTGATCCTCTCGGTGACGGAGCACAGCCGAGGCCAGCTATTGAACCACTTATGATTAATTCACAAATCCTGCCTTGTCCACAAAAAAGTAAAAGAACAAAGCACAGGCAGTAAGAACAAGTTGAGAAAATTCGAATAAAGGAAAAAAAAGTATTTTTTTAAAGTGACACAGAGCTGCAAAGTTAGAAGAGATGCTTTACAAGCTGACCCAGCAATAACACTCATCTTAGAGTCCCCTTTGTCACAGAACACCCAGCACAAATCTATGCTGGATGGTGTGGGGTATTTGAAAACAGAAACTCATAAAAATATAGAATAAAATAGAGTAAAGGGAGGGAGGTAAACAGTAAAAGCAGAGGAGCAAACAATGAAGCTATTTTCCCTCTCCCTTCTACTCTTTGGTCCTATTTTAGTCACGAGGGTAGACCGATGAGGGCGGGAGGCTGAAATTGAGTTGTAACTCTATCTGGGTGCTGGAGCGAATCAGAAAGTCTATCCCACCTTTCACCTGGGAATCACAGCTCTGTCTGTGCCCTGTCTGGTCACCATACCAACCAAAGCAAGGCATCATAGCTTTAATTGGGGCCAAGGGCTCACGGCAGCTCAGGCGTGGATAGAAACAGAAAGGAAGAAGGACAGATATTAGTCACGGTTAAATGATGGTGGCCATGTAAATCAAATCAAATTTCAGGCTTTGCTTGCAATGCAGACCTGATACAGTCTTAAACATATTGGAGACCAGGCCACCTTTGCTGAAATGGTTGAAGTGGATTCCAGCATGAAGTTCAGCAGCTCTGGCTTTTTGCTCCAGTCAATGTGCATGTATGTGGAGATTTTACCAAAGCACTGACACACTGATTGGGCACACAAACTGTGCCAAGATTTTGAGCATATAACCAGCAAGCCTATTGTGCAATGAACACTTCTGAAATGAGACTAAAGAGAATAGGCAAAAGGTAAATAAGCAAATAAATTCTGAGGTCAAATATCCATATAAATATTTAAACACAGCCCTGTTTCGAGCGAGGAGCACTGCTGATTACTGAGATTTTGTCTACAAAAAGGAAATGGTTCTAAAATAATTAGTAAAAATAAATATTAATGAATAAAATCTTTGAACTACAGGATAAAAAAAAAAATCACAAAAATAATTGATTTCTTCTTCGCATCACCAACATTAGTCGTTGGCAAACAAAATTCATGTTCACCTAAAAGAGTTTCAGAAATGACGTGAATTCTCTTCCATTGGTTTATTTATTGATAATCAAAGTGAACTAGCCGCCGCACAGCTGCAGGAGGGCAGCGTGTGGGACAATCGCTACGATTTAACTTTCTGAAAGTAGATCAAAGCACTGGGTTGGCGAAAAGATCAGACTGCGGTTGTGTTTGGGAAGCTTCCAGCTGGGAAAGTGTGCAACTGTGTCAGCATGGAGCAAAGCATTCACAGTCAAGAATATTCAGTTCTGAAAAGAGACAAAGAAGAAACAAAGACGTCTTCGACAGACCTTTGTAGTCTTTGAATGTTAAAAGGAGACGTGCCTTTTCTTGATTCTGTAAATACTCAGCAGGAAATTAAATGCACGTTTCAAACAGGCAAGGTGGGGATAATGATAAAATGGTTTTGTCATATTTATGCATCTTCTTTACAGTAAACAAAAAACAGTATTGCTGATGAAGTAATTTGGATGAAGGACAAAATGTCTCCCCCAGAAAAATAGACACCATCCAGTTGACCTGAATGAACATTGATGGATTTCAACCTGGATTGTTGAGCATGAACTTTGACGTTTGGAACCACTTTGGCTATGGCTGCCTCAGAGGGGGAGATGGTGGGCCCCAGAAACCATCTTATCACCAGCGAACTGGTTGTCTATGTGAGTGTGCTGCTTGTGCAACAGAGTTTGTGGCTCCTCGGACTGACGACGTTCTCTGAATGAAGGACGAAACGTCTCAACAACAAAAAAAAAAGCAACCATCCAGATGACCTGACTGAACCTTGTTGGATATACAGTAACAGTATTCTTGTCAGCTATTTTAAAAACATTATGCTTCTGACACATGTTGCTGCAGACAAATACATTTTTTTTTATCAAAAATACTGTATGTAGGCAAACATTAGAGAAAGCAGGAATAAGGGGACAGAGGATTGCATAGATGTGTGCAGCGGCGTTAGTCTCGTGGTCCCTCAGGTCCCAAAGTTGTCAAACACTCTATTTCTCTGGGTGTGTTTGTATATGATAGCCCCTGACCTTGACTGACATTTTTCTGAGATCACTCTACTCTGTTTCTGATGTCTCAGCTGGGGCCAGGACCTCGCACACACACTCACACAAATACAAACACTCACAACAAGGCTGAGCAAACCAAAGGACAACTCTAGGCCTTTCTGTTATTATTCACACTTTGCTGATGCTCAGATGATGAGATGATAGACTGTGTGTGTCCTGCAGTGTTGATCTTTTCCTGTCACACTACAGACCCCTACAGCCATCCATGTGCACATAAATACACTTGTACAGCAGTCAATAAGGCACATCTCTAATCACAACCCCTGTTGCCTTCTCATTTTCCAAGTTCACTGGACCGAGGAGTACTATACACTAAATAACATAAACAGTCAGTCCGCTATAAATGACACACTCAGATTTTCATTTTCATGAATTTCTTCCTATCTCTTTTCATCATTCCTTAAAAAAAGATATCAATTCACACAGACAATAAAATGAACTTACATGATACATAGATCTGCGGATATTATCAGCTGTTATTGGCCTATCACATCTACACTATACACAAAGATAAGCTCTGTTTCAATATACAACAAACAGAGAAAAGATCCTAGAAAGAAAACAATAACATAAATCTCAGCACTGTCTGTTTATGAAATATTGCTGCAAAGCTCAAAGAAAAACAATCATTCCAACAATATTTTTTTCAGTTCACTTCTAATATGATGTGCATAAACAAATATAATCAGATTATATACTGACACCAAAATTCAGCACATCTTGGACTGTACTAAAAACAGGTGCAATAAACAATTATCTTCACCAGTGATGTAAAATATGTAAGTACCTCATTCCAAAGCCATAAAAAAAGTTTATTCTAAGGCTGGCACAGAGCATAACTTCCAGAGTTTCTGCAGCAGTGTTTTCACTGCAGGTCTGTTACACCAACGCTGCTGATTAACGATATCCCACATATATGACACACCAGTGAGTCAACTCATCTGTCACCTTAGCGAAGAGATTCTAAGACCTGGTGTGAGGAGTCAAGGAAACAGCCCTGTAGGTTAGCTTCTGGCTTCATGACACATATAGTGCCTGGCAACACTATGAAACACTTTTGAATTAAAACCTATTTTAGTTTTTTCCACCACTGCAATGCCTATACTTAGTAGTGAACCCTCATCAGTTGTTCAGTTCTCTGTCTAACCTCTTTCATACGTTTCCAGATTGTAGGTCTGCTGTTGTCCAACGCTGAAAAACTTGCACAGGGCGTGGGAAAAGTAATCTGGCTAACATTAATGTCGTAAGCTCTAAATCTGGAGGAAACCATGAGAATTCATGTCATTTTCTGACATTTAGCCTCAAACTCCACACACCATCAGTATGGTGGGATATTTCTGTTTTTTTTTTTTTTTTTTTTTTTGAGTGTGCCTGCATGAGTGTTTGTGTGTGCGAGTGTATGCATAATTAAATATCTTCTCCTGACATTTAGCCATACCGTCCACATGGCTCTCGGCAGGAAGAGGTAACTTGGGAATGACAATCTTGAATCTTGCAACATATCACATTTTGTGTGTGTTTGTGTGCAATTTTCTGTGTCAGTTTTTGTGAAACGGTGTCAGAATTGGAATACACAGCTATTAAGGGGGAGGCCTGCCACTCATGTGTCTCCAGGGGGTGAATAGACCAGACACCGTATATAAGGGAAGAGAGAAAAGGCAGACTAAGGCGAGAAACATTGAGAAGCACAACTAATGAAGGCGAGGAAAGGAGTGGTGAAAGTACCATGACACCCATTGTGTTACAGGGCAGGAGCAGTAAAGACAAGCAAGTGGCCTCTGCAACTTTAAGATTGTCATTAAACCTGCATTAAACTGCTTACTTTTGTTTATGGCCGGCTTTGTACGTCAGAGAAAAAGGGGATCGTAAAGCAAGGCTTTGTCTGTCTGCTATTGATTTATTTCCTTCGTTAGGTTGATGACACCGCCTGCTTATGATGTCCTAGCACAGACTTTAATTACAGAGCACTTCTGTCTTTTTGTTTCTGATGTCACTTTGTTAGTTTAATTAGGCTATATTGGGTTTTAGAGTCATGACAAGAGCAAAGCTATGATGTAGGGCAAAAATCATCAATGGAACATCCTCTTTTGAAGACGTCAAGAGCACAGTCAGGAGATAATTATTGCGCAGACATATAAAACAGACCCGGTGCATCACAACATCTGCAAAGACAAAGAGAAAGAGAATGCAATCTAAAATTTAATGACTATTCTGTCTGTGTTATGACCAAAGTCAGAGGGAGGAGGTAGCATATGTGATGAGGGCCTGGATGGAAATGAAACACCTGGGTTCAACCTTGAGAGCAACTGTTTACACTCCCAGTCCCCAGGTGCTGGGGGTGAGGAGAGCTGCAGAAAACCATTGATGTTGTGTTTGTGGGCGAGAACAAGTGTGTGTATAGAGTGTATATATAATGGGATGGGACCCAGGGGGAAGCACGTCAAGGTGACCCTTGAGTGGAAGAGAAGGAAGGAGAGCCCACCTGCTTGCTGGTTGTAACAAAATAAGGGTGACAGCCATCCACCTGTCTGAGAACACTCTCATTTCAGACCCCATCTGCCGACACCCTTTTTGGAATATCTCCTCCCTATGGGCAACTTCAACTAACTGTAGTTCAATTGATCAGACCTGCTGTCTGCTGTCCCTACACTTCACTGAAACTACAACTGCTCACTTCCTAAGGGGGTCATTTGAGGGTGCTGTTAGGTTCTACAGTACATAAAGAGCTTTTGAGCAGACTTTGGTTTTATTCTACTGTACTTCTACTTTTCTTGTTTTAGAGCGATGCAAGCCCCCTAGACTTGCCTTGTCAGAGTGTGCTGTAAGTGGTCTGGCTTGACTAAGTCATCACATGTGGCTAACAGGAAAGGCCTTTATTTGCTCCCTTTTTCTTCCTCCCCAATGTTCTCTAAACTGGAAACTCATCATTGTGTTCTGTTGCACAGATAATAGTTGGCTAACAACAGAGCAATTTGGCATCTCAAACAATGGTCACATATAGTGCACTGTATATTTGCCACTTCTCTTTTGCTCTGTGTGTGTGTGTGTGTGTGTGTGTGTGTGTGTGTGTGTGTGTGTGTATGTGGGGTGTGCAGCTGCCTGTGATTCATGAACTGAAGAAAGATACACACACAATTACATTCTTTCAGGGGGCAGTCCACCCTGTGCACAGATCTTCTCTGAGGATGTCTGTCTGATTGAACTCAGGGGCCATCCCATGACTCCGATGGCTGGTCTGGACCTAAGGCGGTGTTTGAACTTTCTCAATAGGTTTCAACCACATAACCGAGTGTGGTCTGTGTGGAAAAGACTCCACAGACTTCTGACCTGTCTTCAAGATGTCTCTGAGTCCTGGAGGGCTGAGAGACCTGATCTACTCACGGCTAAGAGAAATCTGTTCCATGACAACTGAGAAGGAATAAGACAGAATGACAGAATGTTCAGAAATTGATGGCCAAAGCAAAATAAGGAGGGGCAGGAGGAGTTGGTGTTGAAAGGAGTAGGAAAAAAAAGAGGCAGAGGATAAAGGAAATACAGAAAATATATGAAGTATTTTGCCCTGCAACTAAGAAAATTATTCCATGCACTATGTGTAACAGTGTAAAACAAAAAAACATCCAGAGAGAGAGAGAAAAAATGTAATTTTACAAGACTGAAAGGTTCATAATTAATGCAATCTAGGAGCTGAGCTTCTCTTATCTCAGACTATTATTTCTGCATGTTCTGCTTGGGTGCATGCTGATTTACACTGTACATATGTAACCTTGGCCATATTCTTGGGGAAAAAACAACTACATCTCTACTGATTCATAGCAGACATCAGAACAAAAACATTAGGTGCTCTGATTTTGTCTGTGTGTGGAGGGTCCTTCCAGGAAAGCTTTTCTTAATGAGGAAAACAGTAAATGAAACGCTAAACAACATGGCAACATTACAACTATTATTAGTCTGAGTCAACTGTGTTTTTGATCAGCTACATGTCTTTCAGCTACATGAAGGCCATCTCTTTAAGGACTTTGTGTCTCCCGAACCCAAAAAAACATTCTGGAAGCATTAAAAAAAAAATGCAAAGTGAACCAAGATGTGCACTACAGGTCTTAATAGACTATGGGTGAAAATGTTCTCCAATTCAAGGATGACTGGCACTCGATTCCAAGGTAATGCTTCAAGGTCAAGGTATCTTTATTGTCATTCACATCACATGTGGTACATGAGCTGATACGAAACTATGTACACAGGGTCCCAGTTACATCCAACAAAAATACAAATTATAAAGAAAAACAGTAATAAGATCTAAGATATGAACTAAGAAATACACTAAACAATACACTAGCACAGGATGCTCTCCACTGCACACCTGTAGAAGGAGGTGAGGACTGAGCTTCTCAGACCAGCTCGTCTCAGCGGCCTGAGGAAGTAGAGTCTCTGATGAACTTTCTTGATCAGGCTGGTGGTGTTGTTGCTCCAGCTGAGGTTATCGTTCATGTGTACACCCAAGTACTTGTAGCTG
>JARVGQ010000116.1:13513092-13524013 GCA_031762355.1 Hypsolebias martinsi | reverse complement strand
TTTCACAGACAAGACAAAGCAAAAGCAAAGCGGAGACCGAGAGGAGACATCCGCCCTTGAGAAGAGCAAGTATTGAAAGATGAAAATAATAATAAATAATAAAAGAAGAAATGTTGCTTCAATAAGAAAAAAAAACTATATAGTAAACAAATGGGATTATTTTTGGTAAAACAGCAAACAGAGTCAAAAATGAAAGGTAGAGCTTCAGAAAAGTATATTTCTTGCTAATAGCCTATACAAAATAAAGATCTTTTTTTTTTTTTGCTTGACTTTCAAAATTAACTTTGTTAAACTGTAAAAAACATAACAAAATTTCAACTGCAGCCTAAATATAAGAAAACAAAAAGGCAAACACTCTTACCTATATCAAAATTTAAAAAAAAAAACATGTTGAAACAATAGCTTTTTTCCCTTTATTCACCTTATTCGTGATTAAGGCATTCATATTACTTTATCCAATCTGCAAGGTTCTTACCTTTCCAACTGTGCACTCCTCTCAAATGTGCATGACAAAAAAGATTTGAATAATTTATCAATTGTCTTCTATTTGAATTGATTAATTCACTAATGCAAAATTAATACATGGCTATCTTGCACATTCCAGTCACTCCATCCTTACCCATCTTTAATGAAGCAGTTAAGGTAGTACGGGTCCTG
Organism: Hypsolebias martinsi; assembly: GCA_031762355.1. Taxonomy (NCBI): domain Eukaryota; kingdom Metazoa; phylum Chordata; class Actinopteri; order Cyprinodontiformes; family Rivulidae; genus Hypsolebias; species Hypsolebias martinsi. The sequence continues at coordinate 13,523,356 of JARVGQ010000116.1, read as the reverse complement.
CCTTTACTGAAGTACGCACTGAGGAAGAGGGCAGAGGTATGCCGCCCTGAGGTATTAATTTAATACATTTATAATGATGATGTTACATCCGAATCAACGTCTACTTTTCAGATTACAGGACAGAATGGAGAGACCCCAGGTTTTCATGGCAATGAGTGAGCATGCACACTTTTTTGTGTGTATTTGAGTGGTCAAGAGGAGAGTGGGTGTAAGCCAGATTGATAAAAGTCAAAGGTTAACCAAATGAAGGTATGAACCTGAACTCTCCTTGTGTAAAAGGCCTTAATGCAAAGGGCACACTGCGATACAGGTTGCTGCACTTTTCTATTACTCACTGGGTGAAAGTGCAAATGTTCAATCCCACTTTTTCACATTTTTACTCATTTAATGATGCCACATGGCAATTTCTCAATTGTTGTACTTCCTGTACTTGGAAGCTCAGTTGGGGCGAAGAAATGGGACAGAATGTGTGCCTGTGTGTGTGTTTCTGCACACTCATGTCGTGCCTGTTCATTGCCGGTGATTCACCGAGCTCTCTGGCAGCCAGCCAGGACCTATTTTTTCCTTCCCTTTACATAACAGTAAACAATATCACTGAAACTGTGTGTCCTGTCTTTTTTCTTACACTTCTACCTCCTCCTCCTTCTCGTTTTGTTTCTCTGATGCTTCCTGTTCTTTCAGTCCACTGTCCTGCATGTTAAGAACTTTTTATAGTCAATATGGTTCGTTGTGTGTAGTCGGGCTGCTGTAACACCCATGGGATTGTGATATGAATGGTCAGGAACAGATGCACTCTGGTCACACCCAAAGCACAGTGTGGTATGGTGGAGAGGCATGGAGAAGTGCGTGGGACGGGAACCTGTTTTTTACTGAAATGCCCCCTACTTCCTAACAGCCCAAGATCTGCTACCCGTTACACCATATGCCTGCAGGACTCTACCCAGCTGGACACTTGGGCATGTTCAGCTCAAAATATGGATTCACAATCACAGTCCTTACTGTGCTGGTGAACAGACTTTGACGAAGAGAAGAGAATGGTACCAGAGGGGTAGGGATCAGAGGGAGGTCAAAAAATAGAACCTCAAAGGATTAAAAAAAAAAAAAAAGGCGAGAAAAACTGAAAAAAGTTGTTGCAAAATTGTAGAAATGATAGAGAAAAATGAGGGTCAAGCACCATTTGTGCATGTGTAGGAGAGGTGTAGGCAGAGTTTAGTGTCTGGACTGCTCTGTGGCTCAGTTGTAAAAAAAAATACATCATGTCTACATTGTGCAAGTAAGAGAGTGCCAGGGGGAGAGAGATAGGACCATGGGGTGCAGGGCTGGCTGTGTACGTGGTGGCTGAGGGTGAGATCAGCTGTATCTACGGCCTGCTCTGTGACAGCCAGCCTGCACGCTGCTCACCGATGCAGAAGCGCTAATTGAATTAAGTCTTTATTATCAGGCTGCAGAGGCAGCACTTCTCCCCATCTCTGCCCGCTTGGCTGACACTTTCTCCTTGAACACCTGCTTGACATCAACTTCCTCTTCTATTTATTTATCCCCGCTCTCCTGTGGCCCGTTACTGGCTGCATTCCTAACCCCTCTCTACTTCTTTTTTTTTCCAAATTGGCATGGTGAGAGAGTCTAGGTGTGTTTTCTGTCTATCTGTACGGCACAATACTGCTCAACTTGGATGGCTTGGCTTGGATAACCTTATCACAGCTTTACACATCAGTATTGATTACCATCCAAAAAGGGCCCACCTAAAAAAAAAAAAACATTAAATCCTCTGACTGATTCTGCCCTTCTTGGCCTTTATCAGGAGCCCGTTTGAGGGAATAAAGACAATAAAGCAAGATGATGTTCTGAGTTCTACTGAATAGTCTCTAGTGAGCAAGCTGGCCAGTGTAATATACAGCAGCTTGGATGTGAACTAACATATATCTAGTCCCTTGTCCATTTCCACTAGCCTCAGGCTCAAGCTGCTTCCCTGGGCTCCGATTGGGCATTACTTTAGAGGACAGACAAACACGAGGCACTATTAAGTTGGCGAGCAGACTGAGGCTCTTGGACCTGGCACAACACTAGCTGTAATCTATTGACCGTTTGCATTCTCTTCTATCGTGCCCCAAAAACCACAGGACTTTTCTGTATCTGTCAGTTAAATCCATTGCTCACCACCCTCCACCTCTATCTGCTGTTTACCCACTCTATTTTTCCTCTTTTTTCCCCTCTCCCTCCTATATGTCAGCTCAATCCTTCTCTATTCCATCTCTTTCCTGCTCTTTCGTCTATTTGCGTAAATCCGTTCCTCCCTCGCTCTTTCTCGTCCTCGCTCTATCCATCACCATCCCTCCCATCTCCATCTAGTCTGTTCACTTCTCTTATCGACATGTTTCCATTTTCTAAACTGCTCCCGCTCAATCAAATTCACTCTTCTTTCTGAGACCATTTTTCATTTTCTGTTTCATTCACTCCTCCTTTGTGCTGCTTGGGTTCACCTCCCTCCGGTCCATTCTGCTCTCCCTGGTGGGCTTTATTTCACCCAGCCTGCAAGACACCAGGTGGGCATGGCTGTCCTTGTCACGGCTGTTGACTAGCCGGAAGCAGCAGGATACAGTGTCCTTCAGGGCCTGACACAACGGAGTAGCCAAGTGTCACTAGTCCACAAACGAAAGTTTTACTCAGGATGAGATGAGATAATAAAACAACAAGGAAAAAGAAGGACAAATAGAGGAGAGTGATAACAGCAATGACACTAGGTCGTGTTACCAAACTGTCTCTTTATATTACTTGACATGATGGATTTATTTCATAACTCCAGCTTGGGTCAGTGCCACAAGTCCTTCTGTCCTGGATCCAATGTAATTTTATCAAACACCTCTCCATCTTTCATGCCTTTGTTGCTGTTTGCATCCCTCTTTTTGTGTGCCACCCCCTTGCTATGTCTCGCCCCTGCTGCTATTGTCCTTATCCTGACTCCCCTCTGAAACTCTGCCAGCCAGCCAGCCAACCAGTGCCACAATGCATTAGGGCCAAACACTATTAGACGTGCTTCTCAGGCACATCTTACACATCGGCCTCTCAGCCTCATGCATACACACACAAACACACGTACAGTCCAGCACTTCTTCACACCATCTGCCACAGTGACTGACAGAGATGCAGTTCACACACGAGGCTCGAGGGAGGTCTCATTCACAGTGGCAGTCTCACTCCAACACTACTTCTCCAATCAAAACAAAAACACAAGGACTATGGTTTTTATTCTAAACACGCACATGACATCACACTACATACGTTCAGACATAGTGTGGTTTTCAAAGGCATAGTGCTGGACTCTCCAGCTCGCAGAAATACCTACATATATAAAAATATTTTCACATGCGTACACAGGAGTAAGCACAATCCCTTCTATATACTTTTTTTGTACATTAAATCCAGTACAAAGTCACAGCTTCCATGCACAATAGCAAACAAACAGTCATTAGCAGATTTCAAGCTGCCTTTTAGTTCTGCTCAACACTGTTGTTGGTGTTCCTGTGCCTCTGGGGTGGCACCACTGCTGTAGGTTTTAATAAAAGCATTGTCTTTGGAAGCTGTCTAATGGGACTTGAATTCATTTTGGAGGGCTGCAGTCACCGTAGCTGTTGCTGTGGATGTGGGAGGAGAGAGGGCTATTGCGCAGGGACATGGGGGCAGCTGGGTTCAGTGTCACCACAGGACCCTCCAAGGACCGGCGCTTATTGTTTGATAGTTTCAATATACAATGTGTGGGTGTGTGAGCGTGTTTTGTGGTCATGCACTGCAGCCACCTGCATAAATTTAGGCATTTCAACCTTGTGTTTGAGTCAAAGCACACATCTGACACAGTCTACAAAAGATAATATAAATAAACACTGAAACGCATGACTATTTTGTTTTTGTGTGAAGTGAGCTGCAGTTGACTAGTCCCATAAAACAGACAGTTGGAAAAAACTACTTCCTAATGCACGCCACAACGTGATAGCTACAGGATGCTCAGTATAATGAGTTATCTGAAAACGACACACAGGTGTCCTTTGCATCTTTGGGCTGACCAGTCTGTGACACCATTCATTCAACAGTTACTCCATCTGTCAGCATCCAAACACCTCTGAAAAAGCCCCTCAAAGGTACATTTGAGTCATTTATGATGAACAATAAGCGCCTGCTCTCAACAGGAGGCCAATGTTTGGCCCATGATGAGGTCAAATCAAATGTTAATGTCTAGATTTGGAACCACAATTTTTTTTTTGCTTTCCTTCTGTTTTCACTCATATCCCACAGGCACCTTTGCATCCCATCAACAGAACTTACACGGACACATCTTTAGAGAGGCAAAGGGAATGAAAGAGTATGGCTATCTAGAAAGCAGCAGTAGAGGAAATCCTAATTGTGCCTATAAGTGTGTTCCCTCCTGTGGAGTGAAGGTGCAAGGTAACGGCCATCTTAAATCACAGCCTGGCTGTGGCCTTCATTAAAGCCATAATGCCAGGCTCTCCCTTTAATGGAAATGGAAGGCAGAGAGGCTGTTGGTGTAAATTAAAGTGTAAGGCCAGAGTAGGGAAAGATTTCCCCAGCTCTGACAGGTGCGGCCTGAATTAGCTGTAGTGCTGTTCGAGCAGTCAGTGGGAGAACACTGGTATTGATTTTAAGCACTGTTGCACTTCCTATCTAAAAGGGAATGTGTATTACTTGAGCTGAGCACATCAATCACTCAGTATTCCACCACTCTCCCATGGCATGCTTCAGATTTTGAAATGATAAACAAACAGAAACAGACCAAAACAAAAGACTTCCCTGGCTGCACTCGTACTGTACAGGCTTCGCCTGTATGCATTAGCACACACCTCATAAACAGCATGGTTCGTGCATGCATTTGGTCCACTTCATTTTATTTTCCTGGTGTTGACAGAATGTCATCTCTATTCAGGGCATGTCCTGCATTGCGTGTCACCTTGGTCAAACAGCTGGCGTCAGCTCCTTGCGCTCTGGCTGCAGCTCGCTCCTCTGTTTATGACCTGCATGTGTCAGAGTTGTTACATTCGTGCTGAGCAGCCGAGCAGCACTGTGCCTCTCTGTGTACAACCCTGCTGCTTATCTCTGCCTTCCATCATACCCCTGCTGACCCAGTCTGGAGGTGCTCGCTGAGGAAGAATTAGCCTTCTTAGCCTATTCCCCACAGGGGTCAACCCACAAACAGACATGCAGACAGCTAAGCCACAATTAGACACAAACATAACTAGACACACACCTTAAGATGTGTGATGAGAAATGATAAGGCAGCACTTAACCACAGGTGTCCTGTGACCTCTCACATGTGACCTTGAACTGAACGCTTTTTATTTAGAGTCTAGCCATCAATCAGCTCCCATCAATCACACACATGCTACATGCTTTCACCTCTCCCCAACCCTCTTCTCCTCTACATCCATCACTACACCCCAGCCTTTCACTGACTTACCTGAGAACATTTCTGTCTGACTCTCCCATTTGAAAACACATCCACACAGTAAACCCACAGCCTCACAGCCATCTTGTCCTGTGTTGATGGCTAAACTAAAACCTGGGATCTGTTGTCATGCTGTCAGGTGTTTCCTTGCATCTGTAGGTGCACTCGTAGAGCTGCTCCCTGGAGACACATCTGAAATACCAACACCTGACTAAGACATGACCAACAAGAGTCTACTGGGGACTGACCACTGCAAAGCAGACCCTCAAAGGTGACAGACTGTAGCCAGGAGCATCCTGAGAAACATTTGTTTAAAACGTCACTGGATCAAAAATCCCTTGAGTTTCACACTTTGTCATGAAGTCTAGTCTTGCACAGGAGAGCATTTGTGACATGTGTGATGCACTAGCACAGAAACATGCTTTTAGTAAACCATTTTGAATTAGTTATCCAATACAGTAAGACAACCTGTGTATTTTGAAGAGAGTAATAAAGGTTACTCTATTATAAAGGCCTACATTGAATTCAAATAGTGTGAAACAGAGTGTCTTCTTGAATAAATAAAAAGAAAGAAAAACAACAAAAAGGCAAGGAATCATTCAGATCTTTCTGTTTATAATTATACATGGGAGCTATTGTATTTGTTAGTGTCATTACACAGAACATTGTCAATATTTCTACTAGGTAGAAAAAAGGTTAAAATTTAGGTAAACGATGGACTCCATGTCAGTAAAACCAGGGTCTGTTTCCACATGGATAAGGACAAAATGTCAAGATGGAAAGTCCAGCAAGCAAAAATAATAGTGTTTCTGTGTATGAACATTAGAGTTGTAAGTGTACATATATTCATACTGAATGGTCACAACACAAACATTTGTCATGGGTACATTGAAGTACACAATGAATATGGTGGTCACAGGTGATCCCCTCATCCATCTATAATAATAATAATCGTGTTATGTGTCATCATTGTATGTTCCCATACAATGGCAAATTGGATTTCTGCATTTAACCCATCCACCACCAGGTGGTGTAGTGAGAAGGTATTGAAAGCGCCCAGGGAGCATTTGTGGAATAGGGTGTGCTGCTCAGAGACACCACGAGATGTGCAATGACTGCGGATTGAACCTAGGACGTTTGGGTCCCGAGTCGGCTGCCCTACCTCTACCCCATAGAAGTGGATGCTTGTTTTTATATGCCTGCATTGTGCTACCAGCCATGACAGAAAAGATGCAGAACAAGGTACTATGGACAGCACTCTACATCGAACAAAGCATTAATGCCTGGTTCAGAATGCCAGAAGCTTTAAAAGTCAAAAAGTTATGATCCACAGTAGCATAGGAGAGCGACAAGAGGTCTCCTGTATGGCAAGAAATTATGTAACATAATACATGCTTTGATGTAATGCATGCTTTGATATCTTCCTGGCAGTCCCTTTGTGTATTTTTTGTGATATTCCTGATATCAAGTGTTATTTCCCCCACTAGCACTCGCTAAGAAGCTTGATGAACATTTCACATGTTTATTTTTGCATTTTATCGAGAGACATTACTCAACTCATGTTCTATCGCCTAGTTCAAATAATATGAAGGAAACACTCCTTGTTTTTTTGTTGGAAACCAAAGGCTGGCATGGCAGCAGAAAAAAACTCAAAGAGACACAGAGGAGAACTAGACTGGGCATGGAAGCCACAATGCCAGACATGACCAAACATACTCAAAAACACTCATCCCTGACAGTGACAGTAGCTGTGCTAGTCTGAAAAGGCCAAGAATGTGAATCTTGCTACTGTCTAATTATAAATACATTAGCTAAATAAATTCAAACAAAGAGCAATATAATGCTGCAAAATGTCAAATCACATGCATTATTAATTATCAACTTAGATATGATATATAATTACATCACACCCACTTCTGTCACAATCAAACTGGCTGATATTAAGTTTTATGCATTAAAATGAGCTAAAAGCCAAGAAGGACTTTTCTCTAGCTTCAAACGCATGCATTACCAACATGTCCCCCTACTCTTTTCCAAATATCATAGCTACTCTTGGCATTTTGTTTCACATGTGGGTGTAACTTCTGACCTCGACTGCTGAGTGGTAAGTGTGCAGACAGATACGAGCGCATTAACATACCATTCAAAGCAGATGTTGTGCTAATGCCTATTATGTTAATTGGGATGCTAAAAGGCGCTTATTAGTCTGTATTAATATTCTATGATGTATCTGCAAACTGTGAACTTTTCTAAACAGCCATCAGCAGCCTGTAAAATTAAACACCCCACCCTGAACTTGAGAGAGGTCGGTAAACTGTCTTAAAAAGATATGTAAAATGAAATATGGTAATTTTAGCTCCTTGAATGTAATAGTTATGAGGCTATGAATCCTAAAAAATGTATGCTTAAAAGAGGGCATGAGTGTAATTGTCTTACCTTGTTTTAGGGGATGTCGTTAGCCATTCTTCATGCTTTTCAAATGTTATCAAGTACGCTGCAATCTCCTGTGAAAGAGAGAAGAGAGGAAAGAGGAAAGGAGTGAGGCTTAGATATGTCATCTTTAATCACTGTTCTCTTGTGTTTGTAATACATTTGTGAGGCTGCTTCATTGATATTCAGACAGTCTAACCAGCAGAACAAACTGGAGAAAGATGGGAACATTGCTGGTGCCGAGGAGTTCAGGCATGTAATCACAACCTGGTAGAAGTAAAACGAAAGACAGAAGTGAGATGCATCTGCGGTCAGAGCATCTTCTGAGACTATCTTTGTTACAAAAGCTTTGATCAAGTTCTCCTCTGAGGACATCAAGGTGCTCTCAGACAGATTGACATCTTTGTGTTTGAGAGTGAGGAGCTTTTAACATTTTAGGTCCGATCCACCCCCAAATCCCTTTGATCTGCCCTTGACACTCTTCTTTGGATCAATCCACTTTTAACCTTTGAATAATAATTACACGCAAGTGCCACAGTATTGACATACATGTGTTCTGCTATACTTCAGAAAAGGCTGCAGACCCTTTGGAGTCAGTTGTGTACTAAAAGACGCCATAGACACAAAATAATGATAATAATAAAAATATAGAGCATAAACTGCCACTGGCATAAAATAAAATACTTCAAATACATGTTTTCAAGCTCACCTTCATGACTGCATCTGCCTGAGTGTAAGGGGGGCATGTTAGCCCGTACCCCGCCATTTTCTCACCAAACTAATGGACAGAAATAAAGGAACTTTGGGTAATGGCTGGCAACCCATTGATTACCGGTGACAGGTAGCAATTCACCCTTCACAAGAACATTTGTCAGACTCCTTCAAAGAGCAAGACACAGGAACAGAATTGATGTCATCATACACAACAGCATTGTTTTCATATTTTCTAAAACTGTCCATCTGTCTTATATACCTATACACAAGAAGCAATATTGTTCACAATAATAAGGGCTAACAATATGTGGAAGTGCCAAAATCTGACTTTCCTCTAATTGTTACACACGACTTTCAGCCATCTACATTATATTAACATTTCCAATGTTACAATAAAAAGTAGATTATTTTTGTCAATGTCACTTGATTAAACAAAAAATAAAATCATTTATTATAGGTGTAGTGGCTTTGAGAAACAAGTGACCACAACACAGTGGTCCTTACATTCTCACTTAGAAAGTTAATAGCTAAATTCTCAATTCAGAGTTTCAAACACAACCAGCTGACCGCTAGTAAGTCCAAGTACAAACTGGAAAAATGCCTTTAGAATGTTTCCATTCATTTTTTTTATATAAATCTGAACCAATACAAGAGGCCTCCCATTGGCTCATCAATGGTGTGTCACCAGTGGGACCTGGCACTGACACAGCTGATTGGCAATAGCCCTCAGTGGGGCTGCAGGGTGTCTCAGTGTGAGGGTTTCCCAGGCTGGCAGGCATCCCAAATGAGAAAGGGGTGTAAACATGATGGGTAATAGTGCCTCCAGGTGTGGGCTGGGGGATTATGTGTGTTGATTTAACTTACTGTTCTCCAGGCCTAACAACCAGAGGCATGAAACCAATGAGAAGATGGATTTTAAAATAAAAAAAAAAGGCAGAAATGGTATGAAGGTTGACAAGAGCAGCTGTGAGCTACTTTTCTATTTTATAATTTAATCACTGTTCTCTTGTGTTTGTAATACATTTGCATATAATACATCTAGCATATAACAGGAAGAAAAAAACAAAAATAGGAACCACGGTAGCTAGGCCATCCGTGCTACCATCTTTTTTTGTTTGTTTGTTTTGTTTGTTTGTTTTCCTTTTGTCCTGTTCTGCATTGTGACACTCAGAATTATTGTCTGCCATCTTATAATCCTGTGGGTAGTAGTTCACTTCCTGTGGCAAATTCTGCAGTAGGGAGCAGCCAAAAGAAAATAATATACCGTATGATGTTGAGGCGTTAGTTAAGCCAACAATTAATATGGACTAATAGTAAGACTAATAGTGATAACTCAGGACATTATTACATGCAGTGTTCCCTCAGTGACGACTGAACTAGGCAAAAGGGTCTTCTCCTACTCTGCCCCCGTTTCCTTGAATATCTTGTAAAAAGATCTGAAGCTCTCGAATTTGACCTCTCTAAGTGGCTTCAAACATCTGCTAAGTTCATGGGGAAAACCAATGCAGACATGTTCCTGTTTTTAATTTTCTACATTCTACAGGCCTCTCTTGTAAATGAGTCCCAGAGGTTCAATGGGATTAACCTGTATAAATAAATACCCTGATGCATGCTCAATAATCCAGGTAGAAAAATCTAAAAAAGCTAAGTCTGGTCCTCTGGACATTC
>JARVGQ010000116.1:13497040-13507581 GCA_031762355.1 Hypsolebias martinsi | reverse complement strand
ATATTTTTTTCCTCTGTCTGGTATCATGGCACTTGTCTTTGATGTTTACTGAAAATGAGTACCGGTAACTATTTGATCTCCAAGTGCTACAATAATCTCAGAAGCAGCAGCAAGTAAGGCTATAATGAGGTAAACATAGAAGATTTACTTTATGTACTACTTGTACACATTAAAAACTCACGTATGTGTGTAGGAATAGATCTGGAGAATAGAACAGAAAGCTGACTATGATTAAATCCATCCATTGTTGTCAGCCAAATTAAAGGTACATTTTGAGCCAGTGTGTGTTGCTGCGGAAGCATGTGGCAGCTGATGTAAAGCCCATATGGACCCCCTACCTCTACCCTTGAGAGACCTATGTATAATGAATTTTATTATGCCTCTTTTTTCTTCTATCTATCCTCTTTCCCAAGGGCTCTAACTTCTAGCGTATCTTTGAGGTTGGCAGAAAAATGAAGCATTACGGGGCAAAGAGAATGTGAGTGCAATGCTACAGGGCACGGCAGGAAGTGGCTAGTTTCACTTCCTGACTGCCTACGGCTGCCTGACCTCTGGCGTCTGCGCTGCTGGTCCTCCTCATCAGCTATGCATCAGAATGTGTCCCCCCTCCCCCACTGACAGCCCAACCAAGAAGAACGAAGAGTGGCAAAGTCCCCATGATGCTGACCTCGCTGCAGCCTCACTGCCAAGACTCCAGGCTGTGTTCCAAAATCCATAGCTCAACTTTTCTTCTGTCTACTCTCCGTCCACTGAAGAAGGAAAATAATGTAGGAGCAGTCTTCAAAATTACATGGTGATGGAGCTGGTGGGGGCAGGGGTTCTTTCTTTGTCTCCTTTCTTCTCAACTCTTTCCTATATATCTTTTTGTTTGACAGACACTCTTATTTTGGTAGACAGCAAATATTGGAAGTGCCATGTTTGATTGTACAGCCAACAACCGGCAGAGCTGTTTGATTTCTAATACAATTCCGCAGCTTGAAAGGAGCGAAGACATAAATGTTGCATTTGGCGCTTTCCTGTGCTTTCTTTGAGAACAATATTGCAGTTAAAATCCACAGAGAGACATTAGATGTCACCTAAATATCACTGAAGTATGATTTCTTTTTGAGTAGAGACACTGGAACAATCAAAGTCCTATATGCTAAAATATCACCGAAAAGTCAAGAAGCGGTGATGTTATGCATGAATAAAGTGATAGTGGAATCTAGAAGGTCACCACTTCACTTATCAATCACTTGGTGTCAGCTTTCATTTTAGGGCTCCTCCAGGACCGATCCAAAAGATGGAAAAAGGAGGAGTGGAGAGATCTGCATGTATTCCTCAAAAGGCACAAATGAGACAAACTCTTTCTCATGCGATTCTGAGAGCCTATTTATTACAAAATCCAGAATCAATTAATGTCGGCATTATCCTTTGAAATTTCACTCATCACTGCAGCTAAATGACCAGGGCACCCTTGAATGAAACCAATTTTGACTTTCAATCCAAGAACCTTCTCTACCAGAACAACCTACAGGTCCGTTTTCTGAAACACAACTATCCTTGCTTGTGGGGTTATCTGGATATTAGCAATTGAGACAATTCTATGCGTTTATAATGTGCTAAAAAAATACTTTTGGTCATGACAAATGTTTGATTCGGGCTGTCCTCACATTGTAGCTTCATGATGAAAAAGCAATAAATCAAAAACATAGTGAATTATGTCACAATGCGGCACACAAAGAAAAAAATACTCTGTTAAAGACAGGAAGTGATGAGGCGGAGAAAGAGAAAGAGATAGAGGAAAAAGCAATAAAATAGACTCTAGGGGCATAATCTGTGTAAAAGGGCAAAATGCTACATCTGTAATCGACCACATTATATTTGTGAAGAGAAACAGAATGAAATATTGAGCCCGGACGTCTTGTCCATCCACAGAGCGTGACACACTTTGCTCTTGTGAGAGGGGGTAAAAAAGACACGAATACAAGACAAGTCTGAAATTTCACCAGAGAGATGACCAAATCCTCCACTCAGGCCAATTAGTGGACAGAAAGTCTTCTATTTCCCCAACAACGTGTCAGCATGAAAGGATCACCCTTTGTCTGTCAGATTCATGCCTTTATCTTCTGCTGCTATTTTATTATACACAGTGAGTCCAGCAGAAACACACACATACAACCTTTTAATTCTAACATGTACAAGCTACATTCCTCTAGCTTCCCTTTCTGTTCCTGTCATCTCTCGACTTGCCTGACAGGACACACATGTCTTGGCAGAACGCACACGCTCATGTATGAACATAGCCTGTAAATGCATCTGCACTTACAGCAGAGTATCAGTCAAATCCTCGCATGAACTGCCCTCATTTTATCTCCTCTCAGCTCCTGGCTGATGTGATTGTTAGTTCTGGAGGACAGCTTTCTTTAATTGAAGTGAGCGTGAGTGTATGCGAGTGTGCATGGAGCTATCTGTCCAAAGCATCGCCTAGGCACGGCTGTATTGTCGGGCCTATCAGACAAGCTGTCAAGCATTTTGCCTCTCTCTCCCTTGGCTCTCTGCCGCTTTGCGTTCATGTTACAATAACGGGAATGTGGGACTGTGAAGGTCACAGACGCCTGAAGCCACATCAGACTTCAAAGAGTTCATGTTTGGTCTCCTAACAGCAGGCATCTATGTAACATTAACAATTCGCATGAGATATAGCCTATGATCACTCAGTGTAAGTAATAATCATATGTTCAAGGATAATTGTTTTATAAACAACCTGGGTTTAAACTGTGCTGATGTGCATGTATAAAGTACAGTTCTAAAAATATGACTTGCTCTTTATTTCATGAGCAAACTTTTCTGCTTAAAACCTGCATATTTGCCCTGTGTGTCTTATCACTCTCACATATCTTCGCTCTAAGTGTGGCCCATTGAGAGAGGCTCCTCTTTGTGAAGGCTTCTCGTCGCAGACGGTCAGGAATCGATCAGCCAGACACGCCGATGTCCTGCTCCCTTTGTGAGGCCAATCTGGCTCTCAGCAACTTCTCTCTCTGTTTATCTCCCTCACGTCGCTCGCTGGCTGCCTGCTCTTAATAAACATGCCGCACGGCTATTAATTGTCAACCAGATTCAATTTGTTCCCCTGGCACGCTCTGAATGGGCCTCTCTTCCCAGAACAAAGGTGTCCGAAAAGCCATGTCAGAGTTGAACAAAGAGCCTGCAGATACACTTTCTATCTCAAACAACCTGAGGTGGTACGGTCCACAGACAGTCACTCAATGAGGAGTTATTCAAGCAGGTTGCCAAGAAAAGGCCATCAGAAAAAAAATGGTTGTGGACATAGCAACACAATTGTCTTTTTTTCTGTTAAGCCTAATAAAATTATATCAAAAACATTTGTATTTTGATTTTTGAAGCCGTTCTGCTTCTCATTTAGGGAGCTTTCTCAAATCAAACTGAAAGGTCTGATGGTGTCATTGTATCCACTGTGTCAGGATTACTTTTTGTGAGTCGTAATAGACGTCACATGCAAATTCCTCCCTCCCATAACTCCTGAGAGTTGCTGAAGTCTTCCAAGGCATCGTCCATATGAAAAGTGTTTTACTGATATGCAAGCATTTTTCATCATATCAGTCCTGAGTCCACAAGGGAATAGTGTTTTAGGAAAGTTTTACCTTTTGTATTTTCATGTAGCCAGCCAAAACACAATCTCTTAAAAACAGAGGTTATAGCACCACCTCTAACCTAAAGTACAACCTTAAATAAATCAGACATCGCAACAACAATATTGGCAGATTACCTTGCAATGTAGATGTGGCAACACCTATTGCTCAACTACAGCAAAACCTTTGTATACAGTGTAACTTGGATCAGTGGTGGTTTCTGATATGGGTGATATAGACAGCTGTTCAGGGTGGCATCTCATCAAGGGCAGCACGTGTGCCCCGCCCATTCAAAGAAATAAAACAATCTTTTTCATTCTTTGTGTTTTTGGAAATGCAATAGCGTAAACTGTCTTATTCAGAAAAGTTCAGACCTTGTCAGTTGTGCAGAGAAATTTGTGTCTTGATCAAAGTGCAAATTGCTTTATACAGATTTGCTTGTGTTGCCATTTAGAAATGCCTCATTTTAAATGTATTCATTTTCTACAGTGTTTTTTTTTTTTTTTTTGTATTTGCATTGTTTACTTTTAAATTCATGGTGTAAAGTGTTTATGTGTGTGTTTATATTATTCTAGTTTTTTCAGTTTCAAGATTTTGAATAAAATATTCAAAGAAACTTTTGGTCTGTATGATGGTGGATGGTAACTTAAATGATAAGGAACAGTGAAGCATGTTCGTGCACCCAGGGGTGGGGGGTGGTGGGAGGCGCCTGAATGGTTGTCGCCCAGGGTACCAAACCGGCTAGAACCGCCCCTGACTTTAATTATCTGACAGTGCTGGTGAATAATAACATAAGCTAATAATAATAATAATAATAATAATAATAATAAAAATTTCTAGAAATTGTGCCCAATTTTGAAGATATATTTAGATTAGACAAGAACATATAATTTTATGTTGCGTTTCTGTGAACAAGACCCAAGTTTGATAGATGTACATGAAGGTACAGTATGAATAGATGTGAAACTGGGAATTAGACTCAAAGCAGTATTGTTTGTGCAGAAAAGGTCAAATCTGAATCCACAGAGTCCTCTGTTTAATGTTTATGTTTCATGTTTGACACAGATTACTTTTTAATCCCCTCTTTCTTCTGTCCAAAATACGAACACAATTGCATTTAAAAAAAATTCCTTTTCATTCAGATGTAGGTATGTTGCTAGGTCTTTACCTAAGAACAGGCTTTGTTGAACTGTGCCATGCATCTGTGTAGTTGTTGTTTATTCATCCTTTCATTATTTTTACCCACTTCTTTCTTTTTGGGTCTCGGGGTCTGGTGTCCATATCCATCAGTCACTGTGCGAGAGATGGGGGACACCCTGGACAGATTGCAAGTCCATCACAGGGACACATAGAGACAAACGAGACAAACAGCCATTCACTCTCTCACTCACAGACAATTTAGTTACTAATTAGCCTAAAATGCATGCTTTTTGGTCTGTGGGAGGAAACTGAAGAACCTGGAGAAAACCCATGCATGTACAGAGAACATGCAAACTTTACCCAAAAAGGTCCCTGGCTGGGATTTGATCCGACGACCTTCCTTCTGAGAGGTAACAGCTTTACTAACTGAGCCAACGTGCCACCCTAGTTGTTAATTACCTGCAGTTTTTCCTATATAATAGTTGGAATTTAGCAGCAATAACTTTTTCAGAGGTCATAACTCACTTACATACAAAAACAAAAATAATTAATATTAATAAATCTGTTTTGTTTCTTTGTGCCTTTTGTCTTTCCATGTGAAATCTTCAGACAAAGTGTGGAAACAAATAACATAAATAACCCAAAGGTTGCTGAGATGAATCTGGGAGTAAGCAGCTGCCAAGGCATAATATAATTCATGGCCATGCATCAATGTTGCTGAAGACTGCTCCAGCACCCAGCCAGAACCCACAGAGTCAAGTGCCAATACATCCATCCCCTTGCAATTCCCTCAGCTGTCCCACCTTCTCAGTCACCCCAGTCATCAACCCAATCAGTGCCCTCTTTCCAAAAACCAAATGCTCTGAGCTCATGTTGGTGCCAACAAGGCCTGGCTGGGGTTATTGTGTCACTGCCCAAAACCTCTTTACAACACAAGCATAATCTAGCCCCCTCTGTGCCTCCTAAATCACACATCAAGCAAAATCCAAACCAAGCGCTGCTCATTGACGTGCTCAGAGACCTATGTTGTGTAGCAAGGCTTGTTCAAACACGATGTTGTGGAATCTTTAATGAGAGTTAGACGAAAGTTGTGTAGCATACAGAGAGAGGAGATCTGTTCCCCAGTGAGCTTCTAAGCTTGCCTCTTCAGCAATCCCAATATTTTTCTGCTGGTGAACTCACTGAGCAGTTGAGGAATTACTTATTTAAAAGATAAGGTTTCCTCTGTTGTCAGCAAAAAAACGCCTCTTGTCCATAACAGGAGAAAACCAATGCAGTGTGAAATCAAAGGTCACCCGGAGACAAATAGCACTAACAGGCAAGAGCAGGGGTGACAAACGCTCCCTCTATGTGCTCGCCAAATTAATTAAGGATGGAGATTTAACATAGCATCTCCCCTCACAAAGAAGAACGAGCAGCCGTGTTATTGGTAAAGCAGGACTCCGAAAAGAACAAATGCATTTCTCTTTTCTCTGTAGCAATCAAAGCATGTTTGCCCATGTCTACTAAATGACTGTTTCATTGAATGTTTTATGTGTCGGCTTCGAGAAGTCATTGATCTCAGTCTATGCACTGAGATACCTCAGTTGAGCTTGTTTTAGCTGCCTTCAGCCTACGATCC
Organism: Hypsolebias martinsi; assembly: GCA_031762355.1. Classification (NCBI taxonomy): domain Eukaryota; kingdom Metazoa; phylum Chordata; class Actinopteri; order Cyprinodontiformes; family Rivulidae; genus Hypsolebias; species Hypsolebias martinsi. The sequence continues at coordinate 13,501,188 of JARVGQ010000116.1, read as the reverse complement.
TTGGGGCAAAGCATTAAATGCCTTACCCCAGGCTGCCTGTTAATCCGCAGCATTCGCAGGTGTCTCTGTCTGGCCGTGAACACAAGATAAGCACAAGCCTGAAGGAGACAGCGACGGCCAATAGACACAAAGTACACATACAAGTGTGTCTTTTTACACTGATTCACAGTCAGCCACCCAGTTGAAAAGATGGGCTGAAAACAGCAGGTCTGAGACCAGGGCTGGATAATGACGACTCATCTGGGAACAGCTAGCGAGAAACATCTGCATCCCCTTATCTCTGCAATAGCGACACAGTCAAAACGACAAGCTGATCATTTACTGGATTACTCGTCAGTAAGCTGCTGTCTAATGTTCGCTCACAGATCAGTGTAGTGGAAATGTTTACACACAGCGAACTGGGACAAGAAAGTTGTCTCATTGTCTTGGATAAGCATGAGAAGGCAGCATGCTGAGCCTCAGGCGTGGTTTACAACACACTCACCTATCACTGATCCCAATTGTATCGTTTGGTTAACCAGTTGCAATAAAACTTTTTTAACAAGCTTGAGTTCAATTAGTCCGAATAAGGGCAATTTTGAGAAGTTTTAACGGTGATCAGTATCAATACACTCTTTTTATTCAACCAGGATTAAAGTAGGAGTACAATGCACATTAAATACAGTCAAGAGCCTGAGCCAGGAAGATGGTTCATTTCAATAAATGTTGAATGCTCTCAGTTTGGGCCAATTAATTTTACAAGAAGTAGTTGAATCCACACAGAAAGCCTGTGAGAAATAAAAGTTTGGTCAATTAGATTTAGTATCAAGGGCAGTCACTCCACACTAAATAATATCCTACCAATGTATTGCATTTACAAATGCTTCATTTATAACGCATTAACAACGAGGGCTCCACGTCCTTGGTGTTGGTGAAATATGGAAAGCGGAGCTCATTGCATCAAGTTGCATTATACGAATCATGTGGAAGGGCATGCTCAGCTGTATCTTTTGGCCTTTTAATGGTCATTTAATGTTCATCAAGTGTGCGTGAATGCTTGCAGGTTTCTAGGTGTGCTTTATGAGTTCTCTCCTCCCAGTTGGGGGCAGCACCACTCTGGCCCTGCTGCCTCCATCCACTCATCCATCCCACATCTTGTCTAATTAAACATCGTTAACATTCATCCCAAGGTCTTATGCAGATGAGCACAGAGGGAATGTGGTGCACTGCGCATTAAGAAAACAACTTAGGGGTGGCAGAGAGGTGAGCGCAGGGATGAGGTGGGGTTGTAACCGAATTGAGACGTGCCTGGATATCTCCGATTTGACCTCATTTATCAATTAATTACCACCATTAGTAGGAGGTGATGTGGAACCAAAGCTGAAATCACTGCACTGTGGCATCTCCAATACCAATTTGTTGACTGTGTGTGCGTGAGAGAGAGAAAATGTGCATGAAAAACAGGATCCCATTAAGCACCAATTCAGGTATCTTTGAATGTGTCTGTGTGTCTGTGCACCTGCACTATGACCAGGAAGGCAGACGTGGAGACAAAAAGTGACAGGCATCAAGCCAAGCTCTGCCATCGGTGTCTCCTCAACAGAGCTGTGATCACAGCTCAGTCCTGTCATGTGGCTGTCACGCTATTATTCAGGGTGACACACACACCGCACCATCATACCACACCACCCTGCAGCAGTGCCAACGCCTGCCATGGTTCCATTCTAAAATACTTTTTTTAAATTCTTTAGTACTATTGCTTGTAGGGTACTTGAGCTGAACTCTGAAAAGTGTACTGTTGCAGTTATGTTTTCACATAGTCAGTGGCTCATGTTGGTACCACTGTCATCAGTCAGGTTGTCTTATGTTTTATGCAAGACATGAAAACGATAAGAAAACCATTATCAGTGGAGTCTTTTAGAGACATCATCTGAATAGCTGAGAATAATATAAATTTGAGGTCCATTAAAAAACACTTTGCACATCATTTTCTCACAAATTGTAAAGAAATATCAGAAGAATTCCAGTTGTTTAAGTGTAGTTCTGAACAAAGCAGGCTATTGTGGGAAATAGAGAAAGGTTTTGAGTACAACTGAAAAACAACATTTTATTCAGGCACACAGATGGGTTTAGGAGGTAGCTGATACAGCAGAGGAATACTGGCCAAGACACTGGGACTGGTATGACAGCATGGCTGTGAGTAGTTCTTCGACTTGTGTTTTTGAGGCCAAGTTGACAGTTAGCCATGCATGGTAACACAGCCCAGCACTTTCTAAGATCCTGTTTGTAACTGTCTTTGCAACAAGAGCCCAAGGGAGGAGCCTGCACAAAACTCTTTCACCTCCGTGCACTCAGGCATTGAGTATTCGTGTTTTAATGCAAGCCCACATTCTAAAAAAGACACTTGCAGAAATACACATGCTTTTCATAGAGAAGACTGTGGGCTCACAAAACACAGGTGTCAGCACACATCATAAAGGCATCTGAAAAAATGTACAGTTTCCTCTCAAAGGACTGTTGTAAAATAGGCTGCTTGAAAAAGCCCAAAAAGCATTTTATTCTACACATATCTGATGATCATATCTGAAGTTCTTCCTTCCTATCAATGGCCATACGGATCACCTTATAGAATCAACAGCTTTCAATTAGTAGCACGTTTCTTGGACGGCGCCTTACAAAGTGATGTTCTCATCAGTTTAACAGGAAATGTAAGCAAACTGTGCGATTTATTGTTGACATGGAGGAAACTAAATGTAGAGGGCGCTGTGTAGACAGCCAAGCACTAGTAGAGAGGGTGAGCAGGCGGGTTCAGGAAACAATGATGAAGTGCAGCATTAGTGCAGTGATTAACTCCTTTCCTTGCTCTTCCTCCTCTCGTTCAGTCCCATTTCCTCCCACTGTGAAACGGGAGGGGAGCCTCTGATCAGTGTGTGTGAGATTCCCTTGACACACCGTCCATCTGTGAGTATGAGCTGGCAAGCCAGCAGGCCTTCTTCACCAGCGTTCAGCTGAAATCCCATCTCAATGCTTCGCCACTGCAAACCATTCCTCTCAGGCTTTCCAAATAGCAGTGGCATATTCTCATACATTGCTGACATGTTAAATGGAAAAAATGTGAAAACACAAAAATATATCATCTTTGTGCAATGTCAAATACAATAATAATTGTACAATATTGATTTTTTTCCATGGGCATGACATCAACATGGCCATCTCTGAATCATACCTGTCAACTTTGTCGTGTCCCTTTGAGGTTTACACAGTAAAAGACTGTAAAAGACTCACATGGAGGGTAAGTTATACAATATAGTACAGGGTGGTGTTCATTTAAAGACAGAACACTAAAGCTATCTCCAAATTGTCGTTATTATCTATAACAACGCATCAACAAACTAGATAGAAATGTTGTATGCCACCAGACTCATTGTCAAACAAACTTTTAAGTCTACTTGTGCTTCTATTTCAAAACAAAATGTGTCAATTAAGCCTAAATACACGGTAAAATTGTCATATTGTCATATTATCATAATATGAGACCAAGATGGTGTAGGGGCAAGGCAGCCGACTCAATCCCCAGTCATGCACATCTCCTGGTGTCTCTGAGCAGGACACCTTATCCCCAGTTTCTCCCCAGGTACTTCCAATAGCTTCCCACTGATCCACCTGATGGTGGATGGGTTAAATGCAGAGCCAAGTTTGCCATTGTATGGGAAAATACAATGATGGCAATACATACACATTATTATTATTAATATACAAAGGAACTAACTTTATACAATATATCCATAAACATCTTTGAAGTTAGACTTTAAGATATTTTAGAACAATATTTTAGAATCAAATAAAAAAAAAGTCATATAGTTTATAAGACAATAAAAAGCAAAAGCAGATGCATCCAATGAAACAAATTCAAGAAAACATAGAAAACTGAAGCATATTGTAAAAACTAACTTTCTAAATATAAATGGAAATTTGGTTATTGCTTTTAAGAACAACCTGTTCTGGATTTTGATAGCAAGCCTCTGTTTTTTATTTTTTTTAATTTTTTCATATATTTATTTTACCTTGAAGTCAACCCAGCCACTTGGTATTAATACAGGTAGTCCTCGACTTAAGGCACCCTCGACTTACAGCAACTCGGACTTAAGAACGGGTGTGCGGCGCAGCGT
>JARVGQ010000116.1:13484776-13496940 GCA_031762355.1 Hypsolebias martinsi | reverse complement strand
GTTCCGACTTACATTAAAATCGAGTTACAAACGGTTTGTAGGTACGGAACCCGTTCGTAAGTCGAGGACTACCTGTAGTTTTCTGACACCATCACACTAAATATGGATAACAAAGATTATCCTATTTTAACGTTTTCTCCAAGGAGACCAAAACAATTGGTTGCTTATTTTAAAGCAACTGAGATTTGTTGCAGATTTTATAAACCTCCACTTAAAAATGTATAATACTGAACCACAGTACACATTGAAGAGACTCACCTCTGTAGAGACAAATTTGCATTTGGGGGTGGGGGTCTTCCCCCAGAAAATTTTGAATAAAGTAGATGCTATTTCCTGCATTCTAGTGTACTTTAATGGGTTGTTAAACATCTACGTTTACCTCCATAAGTAAAAACTTGATTCGATAACTATTTTAAAGAGCTTGGCACAACAAGAAGTAGCGCTAAGCTAGCGGCGTGCAATACAGACGCGCTAGCTAAGATGCAACAGACATAGCATTCTGCTTTACATTATACAACCTAATAAAGGCTTTGTACGAAATCAGTTTAGTGTTAACTGATCATAACAAACAAAGACTAAACGTACTGTATGCAACCAGAAGTTGCAACATATATCTATATGCAAAACACACTAAACAAAACACAACTAGATGATACATGTCACAGATGATGAACATGACTACAACTGTATTTGAGTTTGCAATTTAGCTTTTACGTGGATATTTTAAACAGTGTTGCACAAGCAGGTATCCCTCACTTGTTTTAAAGATGCACACACTTTAATAAGAATAGAACAGGAGAGACTGCAACAGGAACCCTTTCCAAGTGGTGAACAGAGAGCCAGGTGGCTGTGGTAAATGACCTGTACTCAGTGGTGCAGTTACAGTTTTAGCTCTCCACTACAGATTTTATTCACATTTCCCTCCACTCATATTAGATTGCACCAACATCCGCCAAACAGGGAAGTCCTATTTTTCTCCCAGGTGTCCTAAAAACCCTGCAGAAATCTGGCAATAGAGTGTGAATCAGAGACAATGACTCCTACAGATAATAACTGTAGTGACACGCTTACACCTGCTTTACCCTTAATTCGGCAATAAACTATGAGATGCATTATCGTCTGTGTATAAAAATAATGCTTGTAATACCAGAAGTTAATGCAGTTTGTGGCGGATTTATTCCTCCTGCATGCTTAAAATAATTTCATATAGATTTCAGCCCATTCAATAGGTAATGGGAGTGTTGTTGAACAGAGGTCAAAATATTATTCAGGCATGGCCGTCTGCAAAGCACTCAGAGGCTCCTTAGAGATCCCTCTCTATGCAGACGGAAAATGATGCCCTGTGAACTGCACACGGTGGATGCATTTTTATAATAGTTCAATAACATTTTGGCACAATTTATGGCTAGAATAATCTGCCTCTTTGTAATTCCAACAGACATCAAAACTTTGCATCGTTTAAAGATCGCTGCTTCTGTTCTCTGCTGAAAGAGATAAAACTCAGGAAGGGGAAGCACTCACACATACCGACAATCAATGTTAATCGCAACTGCATTTACAATGTTTGTGAGATTATGTAGACTTTCACCTGTTATAACCATCATTAAGTGCCCTTCAGTAAAGGTGATTTTTACGCTGAGTGGTGCATCTCCTCTTGTCTCTATTTCTCCCCTGAGCCCTGATAAATTCTCAACAATTGCATGCCAGGGCTTCTTTTTTTTTCTCCAAGTGTAGAAATTACCTCTTTCTCCTCTCCTTTCTCTCATCCTGGCATCGCTCATCTATTATTCAGTTTTTAATTTGGCTATTTGAGGTTTGTTCCCTCGTTTGGCGACAAGTAAGCCTCTGCTAAACAGGCACCTTATCCATTACACTAAATCTACCAAAGAGCAGACAGCATTCTGGAATTGACCATTAGTGGGGTTATTGATATAACCACCATTCCCTCTCGTCATTATCCCTCTAATTTATCCGTAATTGTATAGCAGCTTTTTGAAGTTATTCTCACCTTGGATGCAAAGAGAAAAGTAGCCTCACTTTGTGAAATGTGTTTGGGTGATTTACACACACGCAAAAAAAAAACTATCCATATTCATCAGATGCTAGACGCAAATCCAGGTCTCCGTTGTGACCATTGTACTCTAAAGCTTTTGAACATACGACAAAAGTTTTCAAATTGCTGTCGGCTTTTAGTCAGGGTCCCACTGCACTTCAGACCATCGTAGAGAAATACACCATTCTGACTCATCTTCAGACTCCTATAATCATATGCAATTGTGGTAAACTGAAAAAAAAAAAAGACATGGCTCTTTACTGGGATCTATGGCTCATTGTATCTTATGTGTCACACGAGCCAAGGATCAATAGCACTCAATAGTCTATTAATAGGCAAGTCTTGGCTCTGTTCAGACTACAGTCTGTCCACTAGACCCGGCTGTGAAAAGAAGAGTGTGCAATAGAAACCAATCCTCGCTCCTCTGTTCACAGCAAAAGCCTCTTAATCATCTCAGTTTCCCATTGACTTAGCGCTTCTCTCCCTCTCACTAAAGGCTCATCTTGGAGGAATAGTTAACCCACCCCACCCCTACTCCCCATAGAGGAGATGACTCTGTCTGTTGAGTAGTTTGGAAGAGGGGTCAATGAGGTTTTCTTCGGTCACACATCATATTAATCCAACCTGGGACTCTGCTTAAAAGTGATCAACAGAAATAACAAATTAAACTCTTATTTAAGGCAACACTACATACACCTCCACACACACACCTTCATTCAACTGATAATAATAAGCTGCCTTTTAACCTACAGCTTATAAGCAATTTGACAAGTACAAGAACATCTTCACACTGAGTATAAGTGATTCACCCAATAGACCATAGGAGTTATTTGACAGAGACACCAAAATCACTCCTGTCGCTTACTCATGCAGGCAATCAAGGGACACCTGAGCAATATAAAATAAATATTGCAATTGATCCACTGGCTTTAATTTCCTCCCACCTACGATAATGCTGAAAACCAAAATAGAGCTTCAGGACTGCTGTTTCCCATCTTGCACAGATCACAGCATCAGTTCAGGCTGAAGACGTATTGATGAATTCATTTGTGTTTGTTTATGCGTGCTGTTTTTTTGTTTGAGTGCTATCATTAAAAGATGAACTTCTGCATAAAGTAGTTTATTTAACCACATGGGAATGATATGAAATAAATATGTTGTCCAGTTTTCCCTTCACTCCAGCTCTTGTTTTATATCGAAATGCAATGTTTCATTGCAAGAGCATGAGCAAAGATGTATAAAAGTAATAATTCAATGAGACAATCTGATACATGTATTTTGTTATTATTTCCACTCTTGGCTCTTCTGCCACTGTAGTCTCAGCCAGTATGAAATGTAGCAAAAAAGAGGAGGTGGTCAGCATCACATGATCATCCCTTGGTAGCTGTGCACCCCACCCACCCCCCCTTTTGAGAGATGGGGGCTGTCACATTCGTCTTTGTCACGGAGCGGCATGCCACCCATTCATCAGGCCTGCCAGCAATGGCATCCCTTTCCTCTGTGTGCCCGGAGACTGGGCACGCTTGGGCCTGACTGCATCCCAGATACACACAGAGAGCAAAACACCGACACTCTGATGGATTCATTTATTAGGCCTTTCATTACCCAGAGGGCCAATGGTGAATCGCAATGCACTGAGCGCCGCAGCTTTGCTAAGCTACGCTGCTGCCCTCTAGGCCTTCTGCTATCATGGACAGGCTTTCAGAGGGCAGAATAATTTTCACTGCAGTGAGTCATTAGACACCGGAGGTCATTTTGATTACTTACAAATGAGTAATTCCACATTTACAATTTAAATCATTTGTGGTACCACACATCTGCAACAAAACAAACCTCAAACCTATGATAATCCTTTTATAGAGTGTGATATTACGCCATCACTGGCAGGTGAACTTTTTTTGTTGTTGTTTTGTTTCACCCTGCGACCCAGTAAGCCCAATTCCCATGCCTCTTTGAACCTCGTCTTAAAAAGCCAGCTTTGACTCTGTTCTTGTTGTGCGTGACGCCCTGCAGATTCCAAAGCAATCGAGGGAGAAGCCAACCACCAAGTAGAATGTGTGAGGATAAAGTTCAATACTGCCTGCAAAACTTAGTATTATTGATTGCCCTGGATGGTAAATTCAATATGGTCTAAAGAAGTTAGAATTGTGGATCTACAAGCCAAGCAATTCAATAGTGTTCATCTCATGCAATGGTGAGGATCTAGGCACTGTCTGATTCAATCCCAGACGCTGTGGAGAAGGCTAGCAGGGATAGGGGAGCCAACAAATGCAATACGCTGCAGCTTCAGAGGCGATCTTGGGAGTCAACAAATTTAATAGAACCACGTTATCCCCTCATATGTTTGTGCAACAAGATTTAGACTGTGCGGAGGTTTCCCCTGTGAAGTTCCTAGGAGCGGCAAGTTTATCCAAAATAAACTGGCATCTTCATCACATTTCTTTTCCTCAAGCCCAAGACAAGCCCTGGTTTAATTACAACAAATCCATTGAACGTGTTCACCATGTTTTTTTTTTTTAGTAACAGATAATGCAAACAAACAAAACAAGAAGAAGAAACTCGTCACAGAAACATCTGTCAGTAAAAGTGGCACAAGCGACGCATATCTGCAAAGTTTTACTCTGGGTGTGATCCCTAAATTTCCTGTCTGCGATTTCCCTCAGAGGGAGACGAGGCAGATGGGAACAGCTGTCACAGCGATGGAGGGGTTCGTCTGATGAGAGGGATGCTCATTTGAGAAGCGCCGTTGAAAATCAAAATCATCTAATCCTGCGAGACCATGTACGACTCAGACAGAGGCACAATTGCGACAAGACTCATCTCACCCTGGACATTTACAATCAAGGCCAAATTAAGTGTGGCATAAATTAGCCGCAGATAACATAAACTGGTGCACGAGGGATGGAGGATGGATATTATGTACACCACTCAAGAGGATATGATACATTTCTTTTCAATTAAGAGTTCGAACAATGTCAAAGCCTAGCTTTATAATTTGGCCGTAAAAAAAAAAAGACCTCATTTGAATATTTGCTCCATCCTCTGAAGATATTAGGAAGAGGAATCACTCACAAGAAAAAATGAGCAGGAGCTCAGGAACAAGTAAAGCACTTCTAATTGCTGGCATGCTTGTTTATTTTATGTGACCCATGACAGTAAAATTATGTTTCAAAGCAAACAAAGAAAAAACAACCCCCCCCCCCCCCCCAAAAAAAGGCATTAAAGTGTGCTCCAGGAGGAGGAAGACGTGCTAGGAATCCTCAAACACAAATTTATCTGTTACCCAGAATAACACAGCCACTGGTTGTAATCCCAACACTACTCTGCGCTGCACTGTCAAGCAGCTAATAAAAATAAACTGGTGGCAGATCAAGTCTGTGATTCAAATACATTCAAAGCCTTTTTTAACTGCACTGCAAAAATCTCATGCTCTTTCATGTTTAGATACCCCCCCCCCCACCCACATTTTGCCCTTTCTTCCTGCTTCCTTATTGTTACATGCATTTTTCTTCTCTCTCACTCCATCTCCCTATGTCCCCCCCCACTGCACAGTATCATCACTAAATCTATTTGGAGCTGCCGCTGGGGCCAATTGACCAGAAATGGGTTTGTGCACATTTTGAAAACTGTGTCTGTCATAAAAGAACACAAAGGTTCAGCACAAAGAACTGGTTAAATATCCATGTGTCTGGCCACTGGTACCCCACAGGTGTCCCCAGCTTGAGAAACTGTTGGCTTGGAACGACATCAGAGCAGCACACCCATTGTAGTGTAGCTTTGCTTTAGCAATGTGTGCGCTGCAAGAAAAAAATCAATTCTCTGTCTGTCTGGGGCTGGTATTTGTGCAAGACATTCTATTACACAACCTGACCGTACAGACAGCGAGCTAGGATGACCAGCATGTACAAATGTACCGCTATCACAATAACAATGGCTCAGAACCACCCGCAGTACAGCTGTGCCCAGAGAGACATCATACTCTCTCCTTCTGACGAATCACGCCACAGGCACGGCACCATGTGACACAGCTGCTTCCATTTGTACGAGTGAGATAATTTGACTTCAGCTAAAGCCTTCTGAACCTCAAAGAGCACGTTCATCTCCATGACTTTGAATTCATTACCCATCAAAGATAAGTCTCCTTTTCACACACGGAGCTCTATTTGTCAGTGTCACCATACAAAGGAAAGGGGAAACTTATTCATGCCAAACATGCCTCCAGTTCAACTTTTGGTTGCCCCTTTGAGCGCTGGTTTTTAATTAAAAGAGCCCCCCTCCCGCCAACCACCTCTTCTCTCTTGCAATTTTTTTTTTCTTAAAGGAATGCCTCTTTGATACCACTTTCCATAGCTTTGAAATAGTCATGATAACATATCTTTCAATTACAGTTTTATTGTGACTACCATCTGGTTGGTTGTCATTCAACCCTTCTGTACTCCCCAAGCCACTGCATACCTGCAAAGAGGAAAAGTGATGGGTCGGCATAGAAACAGCTCTCATTTTCACCCGTCCCACACTGGCAGGAACGTGGGATGGGGTGGGGGGTGGGCAATGACTTTTATCTGCAAGCTTCGGAAAAATGTACCGCCTGGAGAGAAGCTGTGGGGTGGCGGCAGATAGGGGAGGGGACCACAGATGAGCTGAACGCAGCATGAGGTGACGGTGCGGACCCAGCTCCCTTCATCCCATACCTCTGCTTCCCTCTTCACACTGACAGGCGGGCAGATTGAGGGCTAAGATTAGCAGCCACTTTCTCACAGAAGGCCAGGGAGATACAGTATTGAGAATGAATGGCCACATCATGTTGTCAATGTTGTAACCTTGGCAACAGACAGAGTACTATTTTAGTCACCACCATGGGCCACCAACATGGTTGGCAAGAAAACTGAATCCTCTCTGCTCATGGACAGTATTGTTTATATGTGTGCTGTACATATGTAGACCATGTGCAAAAGCTAAAGCTCAATTTATCAATTACACTTCCCTCAAAATTAACTTATGTAAGAGCTTTTTCAGGTTTGACATGACCCTGGGCTTCTTCATCAGCTTGAAGACGATTGCACCACCTGCTCCTGTAATGACCTGCAAGTCTAACTTTAAATTGGTTGTGTAAAAACACTTTAACTCAATTTTTTATTACCTTTTTAAACATCTGGCTTCAAAAATCTTATTTACTGAGGATGTAAGAAATCGTTTTGGTTTGTGAAATGACAGCGCTAACTGAAAATGTAAACAATGAACATTGTCAGATCTTTGTCTATACCAGGGGTGCCCAAACTTTTTCCCTGAGGGGGCAGAATTTAAGATCTATCAGAGGACTCAGGCCAAATGCAATAATATAATGCATGGAATGCAAATACTGTACATCTTTAAATAAAGTCCAGTTAGTTAGTATACAGTTATTTAAGCTTCCATTCTGGAACATTACAGAACCCACAATATAACGATACATCAATCATATACTGTATACTTTGTAAGAAATTAGAACAAATATTGAAATTTTGGCATTTCAGTATAATTATATGTAGTGCAAAATGTAAAAAAAATTGCATGTACAACTGCAGCACAACAATAGCAACAATAATATGAACATAAATAAACAGTCCCTTATATACGGTAGTCAATAGACCGACTTTTCCATCTAACATTAAAGTCAATGGAATGACTGAGCGAAAACACATTGATTCTTCAAAGGAAATTTTAATATAGTAATGAGGACTGCTCGGCGGGCCAACCCAAATGTCTTGGAGGGCCAACTTTGGCCTGCGGGCCCCACTTCGGACACCTCTGGTCTATAATATGTTAAAAACGTCAGCAAAGACACCAAGACAAATCAAAAATGTTAATTACAAATGACACACAACTCATATAATTACTGAATGGTGGTAAATCATTGGCAGACTTTTATAATTTTCACAAGCATTTGGATATAGTTTTTGCATTCGCACGTGCTCAGTGAAACGTAACAATGCAAAGGAGCAGGGAAGAATTTGATTTCATACTGCACGTTTGAGCAATTTTGCTCAAATTTCCTATTAGTATTTCACAAATATTGGCAGGATTCCAGTTCGAATTTCACAGGTTTTCATATTATTTTGATTTATTGGCTCGCCTCCCTCTACGCATCAGAACCAAACATGATGACCCGTGTGAGTTTTCATTCTCAAGGACAAACCTGCACACAGATTTGTGTGAAATATTCTGTTTGTGTTGCATGAAATAATTCATAATTTGCATCTTCCATGTGATTATTTTGCAAGCAGAGTGAAGTGAGGTTGCTGCATTAAAATCTAATCTTCAAACACCAACCGGCTTCTCCTGATCAGCCACAGGCTATTCATCACTGCCATTACCTCACCAAACATTTTATCCCTTCCTCCTCCAGTGCTGCTGGACAGCTTTGCTCCCTCTCTGTCTCCAGCCAACTGACCTCACTTCTCTCCCTCTATTCTCAGACCTCTTTTGATTTACAACCTCCTGTTCACCCCATTCCTCACATCTCCTCTCAACTTTCTGAATCAAATCAAATCAAATTCATTATGCAACACATTTAAAAAATAAATATTGTTGGCCAATGTGCTGAGCACAAAACAACAAATACTGTAGTAAAAGAAAGCAAAAATTAAAACACAGTGACTGTAGGCCTGTCACAATAACACATTTTGCTTGGTGATAAATTGTCTCAGAAATTACCGGTACTGCAATAAACGATAATTTGGTTTGAAATTTGACAATATTTAGTAATTATTGTCAAATTTAAGAAGAAATGTTGGTTAATTTGATTTGTGCGTAGTACCTTTTTTTCTTTTTTGTGTCTCTTTAGGAAAAATAGGAGTGAGGCCCCCTGACATGACATGGGTTGTCTCTCTTCGGTTCTCAAAATGGCGGATGCTCGGTGTGGTTTGAGCTCTTAGGCATAACATTTTTCACACAAAGCTTTTAATAAAATTTCAGTAAACAAGTTCTCAGCTTCTTTTTGCAGAGAAAAATAACATTTTACATGGTTGCAACTGTGAGTTTTTTCCCTGAGGTCGGCCTGTTAGCTTAGATTGTAGCTTAGCTGCTTTTAACGATATAAAAACACGATTTTGACTGGTTAAAACAGATTTTAAAGAGAAACGAGAAAGGGCGAGGTCAGTGAAGAGCACCGGAGTTGAGTCTTTTGTCAACCAGTGTCTTTAGTAGAAAGAGAGAGACATGAAGAAACGATAAAGCCGATAAATGAAAACAAGGGTGATAATTTTCATTTATTAAGCCATTAATTGATTTATTGTTTATCGTGACAGGCCTAAGTGAGTGCAGATGTGTTTTGAGAAGTAGACAGTAAATGTACATAGATGTTTAATCAAACAATCAGATGACAATCATTGGATGGTCATCTACAAAGTACATCTAATTTACTTTTGAAGTCAACCAATTTCAAGATGCATTTCTGTAAGAAAAGTTGGGGCTTTACTTCTATACATGTACTAGTTAGATAGTTTGGGTGTTGTTAAGTGGATATGTAGAGTTTTTATTTGAAGCTGCAGTTTGTGGTGTGGTCGAATTGTATTACGTCCGTCTAAAAAGTGATTCCATTTTCTCTCCTCCTTATTTATATCAAAGCAATAGCCGAACACAAACTCTAAATCACACGATTGAATCAACACCTCCCCCGAAACAGTTTTACCAATATCATCTTTTTTGAGAGTAGGGTTTATTGAAGGGTGTGATTTTATTAGAGTGGAAACCTTTTTCAGAATTGCATGGATCTTCTGGACCTTACATTACAGAGCAAGCTCAAAGCAAACGTGGGCTTCGGTTGCAAGTGACACATATTGCTTGTAAACAGACTTTTCTGTCTGCTGCTTAAATTAGCACAGAAAAAAAAAAAAGATTTTTCCGACTATTAAAATATCACTCTGTTCTGCTCTCATGCTACTGTGTGCATTGTCAGCAAGGGGTCCCACTTTTTACTTTTGGAAAAACTTAAAAATAGCACCACTTCAGGGCAATTTAGCCGCAAGTGTTTTCCCCTACTTCTTGTCAGCAACTGGAAATGCTCAGAAATAGGCTGACTGCTGAATCCGGAGGATTAGGGAGACGACTCTTTGATCAGGGCTGGGTGAGCTCTGAGAATTCTTTCTCTCATTTCCTCACATGCCTTCCTTCCCCCTCTCTTACTCTCTTTATTTCTATCAATCCAACTCTTGCCTTTCTTATGCCTTCCTTTTTGCAGGCTGGCACCCCCAAGGCTCCCAGACAGGAGGTGGCAGTGTTACACAGTGGAGACAAATGTGTGTGCAGAGGGTGGAAGGTAAACACTGGTGAGAGGGAGGCAGGGTATGAGGACAACACATGAACTACACATTTCTTGTACAGATGACATGGGGAATAAGTAATCTCCAGCCATTTCTGGTCTGACTCAGCAGCCATTTCTCTGTCTTCCCCACAGGAGGTAAGTCTAATAGAATCGTGGCATTCGAAGCGCTGCACTGCCACGGTTGGGTAAAACTCACAATTAACCTCTTTCTGTTATAACACAGATTTGTTTGCTTTTTCTGCCCACCGAGGGGCTTGTGTTGCAGGTAGCGCCCCCTCGTCACAAGTGTGGGAGGCTCTGAGCCCAACAGAGGTCGGTGCAGGGATGAGGCGTTTGCAGCAATTCCTTTATCAAACCTTCCTTTGATTCTTTGAGTGTGCGAGGATTACTATCCACTGCTGTGTAATGGCAGAGAGCTGAGGAGTCAAGAGCAGTTACACAGACAGCAGCACATCTGTGTGCCGATGAAATATTCAGAAGCAAGACAGCTCTCGAGAGGAGCACAAGCTACAACTCCTCCACACTTCCTCCACCAACGTTAATGATTTATCAATAACTCTACCCTCCGTGCAGACTGCCTGGGATGTTGGGCGCACCTCATTAAAAAACACCTGCCCAAACGGGGGACAGACTCCACATCAAAAATAGATCCATACAAAACATAATAGTGGGTGCGGGTGGGCAGGTCTTGCTCAAGCAGAGGCTTTACAGCTGGAGCTGAAGTTTAGCAGCCCCATCTGCCTCTAACCGCCCACTACCCCATTCTAAGTACAGAGATAACCCAAAGTGTTGTAGGAAGGGTTGCTGTGGTATATGTCCAGCTCGTGTAAAGTACACTGCGTGCAGTTCTTTGGGGCTTTGAGTCAGAAATGTGCAGAGAGACGTTAAACTTTGATAAGGTACAAAAAAGCTTTTGCATTCCAACTCTGAATAACCACCCCTCTACGTGAGAGAAGCGTTTTACCCCCTTATTCTGAAGACATCACTTCTAGAAAATGTAAAATAGCTTGCTCAACTCAACCATGGCACAGTAATTAGACCAAGAGATCATGTAATATGGTTCAGTAGTTTCCCACATTGCCATACCAAAGCTTCAGTGCGAACGTAGGAAAATTTTAACTTCCTTACAATCAATAAAATCATCAATTTTGGACAGGAGGGATGGGGTTGGGCCTATTGTTAGAAGAGTGTAAGGCATGAAGAAACCACAGATAGGCACCTTACAGTGAGTGTGAATGTTGAAACCATAAAAGCAGTGGGTCGATTCATGGGGAGAATAAAGGGAGGGGCTTGCACAAAAAGTTCATAACCATAGAGGAAGCCTATTAACCTTGGTTGGTACTTTAAATGTCATTATTTTGAGCTGACACAACAAAAAGGCCTGCGAGAGCTGTTCTCTTAGCGATGCGCCATGTAAATCACTTTTGCAAAAAGGAAATTACTTCCTGGGGCCCAGTATTATTAATCTAAATTCCCTGGTTAGTCAAATTGTTGCACATAATAAATATGGAGCAGCTCATGATGCTTATCTGCTGTGACACCCCATTCTCGCCAAAACAATTTTTTCCTCTCGTTTTCTCTTTATTCATGTGTCGATGGCGTTCTTGAAAGAGACAGCTCTACTAAACAGCACCAACACTGAGCGGAAGAATGGGTGAGAGGAGGATAGAGATGGAGAAACACTCTGTCTCTCGCTCATCTTCTCATCTTTTGCTTATGTGATATCTGTCGTGGCTGGCCTCTCTCTCTCTCTCTCTTGTGTGTCTTCATCTATTGTTTCTGACTGTCTCGCTTGGGGGGGGGGGGGGG
>JARVGQ010000116.1:13411961-13422565 GCA_031762355.1 Hypsolebias martinsi | reverse complement strand
GTGAAACGCCAGTTACCGGGAACGCCGGAAACCGGGGGTCACCTGTACACAGGCAAACATCTGTTCTAAACAGAAGGATCAAGGGGAGACTTTTGGTCCGAGGTGAAACAAATATTTGGAAAAAATTTCAGTTGTAAAATCTTTAGCTCCTAAAATATTGTAGTGGATAATGTTTGGTTTGGGGTTGTTTGTAATTTTGCAACTACAAATTCTGTAACATGGGTGGCACAGTGGTGCAGCTGGCAGATCTGCTGCCTCCCAGAGAGAAGGTCACCAGTTCAAATACTAGCCCAGGACCTTTCTGGGTGGAGTCTGCATGTTCTCTCTGTGCATGTGTGGGTTTTCTCTGGGTACTTGCACGTTAGGCTGATTGGTAATTGAATTGTCTCTAGGTGTGAGAGAGAGAGAATGGTTGTTTGTCTCGTTTGTCTCTATGTGCCTCTGTGATGGACTGAAGATCTGTCCAGGGTGCCTCTCGCACAGTGATGGCAGGACCTGAGCACCAGAGACCCAAGTAAAGACGATAGATGGATAAAAATTCTGCAACATAAGACAGATGGACTTTAAATGTGAAAGCATGTTTTGTCTAGAGCTGAACCAAAAGTCGACCTTCAAATTGAGAGTTACAAATCATTTCTCTAAAACTCACATTCACCCTAAAATATGTAGAATGATATTGTGTGTGTGGTTGAACAACGGCACATAAAAACTTGTTTTCATTCAATCTTCAAGTGACATATACAGTTTGTTTGATAAAACACAATATTCATGAGTTTTTTTAATTATGTATCTGTGTTTATCTGAGCGTCATCCTTTGAACATATTTGCAGCGCTAAAACAGCTTGCATGGTAGCTGCTACACTGAGAAGCCACAGCATATCAATTATACTAGTAGTCTGTATGCTGCTGCAGTGCTTACGAAGCTTTTTCCTTTCCACACATTCAGGCATTTAGAAGACATCAGGAAATAACAAGTTGGAAATAGTGAGAAGTGATTAGGCAGAGCACTTGACAGATATGGGAAACACTGTTAGTCCGTGTTTAGCACTTGTACAGAATGCTTCAGTCTGAAGGTAGAGCATGCAGGAAACTCCCCACCTCCTCCCTACCCAATACCCCCACCACCACCACCATTATCCTCAGCTAAACACATGGCCCACTCCCATACTAACAGCTCTTCAGAGCAGCTTGGCTTCAGCATGAGCTCTCGTCCCTCTCACTCTGAATCATGCATGCTGTGATGGGACAGCAGTCCAGCCTCTCATATTTCCTCAAAAGCACAGTCACTGATACAAAGCTTGACTGGCAGCCAATATCCATCTCTGTAGCTTTTTGCTGCCTCCACCTGAGAGAAAAGCCCTTAAACTCTTATGGCCACTCATTCCCCCCTGAAAACCTATTATGGGTTTTATTAGAGAGTGGCTCAAGCACCGGGTCGCCCCATAGAGGATCATCTGATCTGGTCTACTATGGGGTGCCTGTATTGCATGCGGTACACATCATAGTCTGAACAATTGAGGGGATCCCCCTGTCCATTCATGTCTTTGTTTTTCATTATTGAGAAATAGAATTAAGCTTTCAGACTGGGAATTTTTTTGTTACCCTTTTGAACAACCTGAGGGGGATTTTAACATGCTATTACCCTTTGACATAGTGCTGGTATTAGAAATAGGAGAGTTGTGAGGTATTTATCTGGGGCTTCAAGCAGTAAAATGGAAAGCAGCGAAAGACCTGCGCTCTCCTGCAAGAAGAGATGGAAAGGGCGCCTGGGGGCAGCGGGGTTGTAAGGCCCCAGCCGGGGCCCTGTCCACTGCAACCTGCCAGAGACCGTATGAATCCCATTTGTTCCTAGTGACCTTAAATAAAATGCTGACTACCCCCGTGGGCCCCATGTGAGGCTAAAACCAAATGGGTTGCTCGCCACTCTTTCTACCCCACTGCTAGAGAAAATGAGCTTTATCTGTGGGGGAACTCGGAGCCATAAGACTAAATGCCCCCGTCCCTGCATGAGTTTCCCCACAAACCCCATTTTGCAGTTAACCTCCAAAGCTGTAGCCTTTTAATTACTGGGGTTTGGTTTCAGTGTGCTCCAATGTGGAAAGTATTTTTTGATTTATTTTGCCAAGTTTCCACTCCAACAGAACATTGCAAGGGCAGCCTGGCTATTGGCACAGTGAGATGAGTTGAAAATCCTTATCATGACAATGTGCACACACTCATCTCACACACATTGTCACAAGTGACACGGAGGCTGTCTGCCAAAGGTGCAACTTAATTACTGCAAAGGAACTGATAACATAAATATGTAATCCTGGTTGATTAAGTTAGCTTGTTAAACCAGTGGGTGGTGACAAGTTGTTGAAAGGTGAGAAAATGTTAGATTAAACTCAGTGTGTGTCTCTGGGTTGTCAAAGACTCACAGCGAACAATACAGAATATTACATTATATGACAGATTAATATCAAGTTCTTATATAAAAAAACAGTAGAAGCTAGTTCATCTAACATAGTTATTAATAAATCATTTCATTCAAGACAGACCCAGTGGGCTGGAAGGGACAATTTCATACTATGTATTTTCATGCATTGAAATCAAGCATAAGCTCAGCTGTCACGAGGTGTCTTGCTTCTTATTGCTTGTTTCACATAAAATGCAACAACTATAAATTTGTACACCACTGCTTTAAAAAGCACATCAACTATGTTGACATTTCACCTTTAATTAATTTATCTTGAAACAGAGTTTGAGTTGTCTACTAATGTTTTAACTGTCTACCCAATATTTGCCTTTTTTTTTTGTCCTGGTAACTCCTAAATACATGGTTTTAAATGTCTAGTCTAAGCTAAGAAACTTCTTTGTTCTTTGCAACATGTACCACACAAAGTGCCGGTGGTTTTCACATGCACACTTCACATTCATGCAGTGCCAAAAGTCTGCATGAGTGACTCTAATTAAAGCAGAGTTAATCACAAATAGCTGGATAGGTCCACAATTGAGGCATATGTTAAGAATGAATTACTAATTAGATCGGCGAGCAGCAAGAAAAGTCCCAGACTGCTTGAGAAGTCTCCGCACGTTGCTAATATATGAAAAGGTATAAACAAACAGCAATCTGGTTGTTTAGCTCCTCCATCCCACTTACAAGGAACCAATTATGGCAGATCCCTGGAGCCGCCAATACAATCAGGCAAGAGTGAGTTGGCGTGATGATTAACTGTGAAGGCCACATACTCTTTATGGCTGCTCCAGCAGCCAGCCATCCAGCCAGGCTGCAAGCCTCCTCTGACAAGAGCGGCTATGGTGGTGGGTGAGCCCCAGAGCTCCACTCCCAAAACAGGCCATTGGAAGGTCCAACACAACAGACGACAACGACATTCTAAAAAAAAGGCTCAACACAAACTGCAGATACTGCATTCAGGCTGTGCTGTAATACGTACAAGCTAATTCACTGGATGGATGGCTTTTATAGCATCCCACAGGGTGGTACACCCAACAATTAACACTTGAAATTGCTTAAACAATGCTTATACCTCTGATGTGTTGGGTGAACACACCTGTTCCCCAGGCAAGCCAGAGTATAGGTCTTTTCAATTGACGACTGAGCGTTTCTGTTTAACAGCAGAGGGACAAAATACAGCTGAAGCTTCCTATCGCCTCACAAATGGGGCTGTGAGCTGATGGGAAAGCGATCAACATTTTGATCACAGCTGGCTGGCGCTGAGACTTAAGCATCCGCCTTTGAACAAGTAAAAAAAAATGGGAAAGAACGCAAGCACAGGTAGCGCCTGACAGCAGCAGAGTGGCTGTAAAAAGCCTCTCCAGTGACCGTTTCCATACATCCAGCTGAGCTTTTCACCACGCTTTCAGCGGGGATATCAGTGTGCAGCCGAGAGGTAAGCTGGGCGTTGGAGGAACTGTGCTTTTTCTTGCCATTTATCATTCAGTGCTGGAGGTTGTGTACAGTTAGCCATCTGGATCACAGGGAACTGTAAAACATTTCCCCTCATAGCAAACTGCAAAGGAGCACTTGAGCCAGTGAGAGAAGGAAGCAGGTGGCGTGTCTGCACAGATGCGGCGGCGTCACACAGTGACGACAATAATTCATTGTTTCCACAGGTTAACACCTGAAAATGCATCTTTAATAACATGTTGAGTGTCTTTTAGGTGGGTGGATTGTGGGTATTTACATGTTGCTGCTTTTACCTTCTCTCCCCGTAGGCAGCTTTGTAAGCTCCAGCACATACAGGGCGAACACTCAGATTATCACCAGCCATCTGGAGTTAACAAGAAAGACACCTACAGATGCACCACTGGAGGTGAACAGCATGACGCAGTCAGTCCTTCCTGCTCACACAACGAAGCAGAGAACCCAGGCTGCACAAAGATGCACTCACACAGAAACTTAAATGAGGATCCAGTCTCAAAATTAACATGTGCACCCCTGTTTTAGAAACAACACAGCCCACCTTGATTGCTTTTTTCCCTTCAGTCTGTTAAAAAGAGCCTCCTGCTCCACTTCAATTAGAGACACTGATTGGTGGTGGTCTTTATTCCAGCAGGAGGCTACTCAACCTTCAGCTGAGCCCAGCTTTTTACTCCGCCATCCAATCTGGATCTTCCTCCTGCCCTACTTCTCGTTTGGTCTCAGTTCCAGTACGGGCTGATACGGGTGCATGCATGCGTCTGTGTGTTTGTTGTAAAGTACTTTAACTTTAGTGCAGCAGTTCCAGCCAAGTGTTTGTTTCCATCCCCACTGTTTAATAAGTGGCTGGAGCTGCAGAAGAAGACAGGGAGGTCAAGACTGGAGATTTGTTTGTGGTTTAATTAGTGCATTCCTGCAAATTCTCTGGACATAATTATGGCCAGAGTTCTTACTGACCTTTCCATGTTTTCCCTCTCTCTCCTGCATGTTTGGCTTTTATCTGATCATGTTTTATTCAATCGTTGTTTTGTACATTCTGTTCGACTAAAGTCTCTATTGTTGTACCAAAAAAAAAAAGAAAAAAAAAAGAACACTTTACATGATGGTTAAACAATATTTCTATCCTTCGTTGTTTTCCTTTGATTATTCTTTTCACCCCACTCTCTGAAATCACGTTATGTTCAGAGTGTGATGGGGCTATAGAAGCTTGTTCAAAAGGAAAGGAATCTATGTTTAAAAACGTCATTCTGTTTGCTCAATTTTTCACAGATGGAGAGGAAAACATCCTAATACCATGTAAAATATGTGCCTATGCACCCACCAGCTGCCTGTTAGAAATTATTACAGCAAATGTTATTTTTACTCCTTTTTTTTTCTTCTGATATGTTATTTTTTTATGCCATAAAGGAGATGAGAGGCAAAATAAGTTACATGTATATTTAAGATAGTTAAAAAAAACAGAGCGAGGATAAGAAAATATGAACGTTTTGATGAAGGCGAAAGCACATCTTTAATTTAGTACGCACACTGAGAATAAATATGTCAAGCAGAAATCTAAAGTAAGAAGCCTTTCTATATTAATTAGATTTATGATGTTTTTTTTTTGTAAAATAGAAAAATAAGTTGAAGTTGTGTTACATGTCCTGACATTATAATACAAGCTGCATGATGAAGAGTAAAAACGAGTGTGTGCAATAGTAAACACATGAATGCACACAAAGATAACTTTACAGGACATATTTAAGAGAAGGTCCAGCGCTGGGGTGGTGGTGGTACCAGAGCCCCCATGGGGACGCAATGGCTTCCTGTTTGCAAGCCTTTCTTTAGTGAAAATGCTTAAAACGGGCCAAACGAGTGCAGTGCTTATCCAGCAAAATTGCTGCTAGATGGAGCAGAAAGTGCACAAATTTTCTATGACACCCTAGTAATGAGGTTTTATATTGACCCAGCACCGAGTGGAGAGGCTCTGTGCTCCTCTTCTCCTAAACTCAGTCGGCTCTCCTCACCCTCTGTTTGGAGCCCGACAATGAACAAAACAGCATGAACGCAGCCAGAAAACAGAGCAAAAACACAGGAACACTCAAATTAGCATACTTAGATTATACCTGTGACATGTTTAAACTGTGAGGCAATTCATTATTTTCACGTTTTGCACAAGGAAACAAGTATTTTCTTCTTTAAATTGTAAACGTGCTCTATTGATCAAATGAAAACTGACAGCAGCATTTAAAGGTGAATAAATGTAGAAGTGTGTACAAACCGCCACTGTATTATAATAGCTCCTTTATCTTTATAAAATTAATGCATAGATGTGTGTCAATGTGCATTTATTAGATAAAAAATATTGTAAATCATCAACTGATTACAGCTGATGATATAAGAAGAATAAAAAGTAAGAAATAAACTGTATGGCTATATTAAAATTATTTTATACATAGCAAATAGCGTCAAAAAAACAAACAAAAAAAAAAGCTATTACCCCGTAAAAAAAAAAAAAAAAAATAAATAAACTATCTGAAGCTTCACCAAATAAATCACTGTATTGTTTTGAACATACAGTATTTGTAATAGAAATAAATGTGTCTTCGATGTAGCTTATTCAGCCTGCTGGCTTGTTTTTCTTGCATTCATTTCACTAGAAATTTAAATTTTTACATTTTGTTTGATGATTTAAAAGGAAAAAAAAGAGAGAGAGAGAGAATATTAAATTAAAATGAAAATAATCCAGTCAAGCCTCGTAAAGTTTTGTGAGCAGGATTTCAATTGATTTCTTTTCTCTCTTTCCTAGACCAGCCCATTTAACTGTGTGATGTTAAATAATTTGCTTTATTAGTAAAAATATGTTGCGGCTGTGATTTAATTTATTAAATCTTCTCCACAACTGTGCCTCTCTGCACACTGTTTGTTCACATTGTTATTAGGTAGAATCACATTACCTCATGAGCCACTGCTGTAATTTTCATATAAATTGATGTAAGACTTATTTGGGGGATCTGTTGCATTTTCTGTTTTGCTGCAGAGAGTGAACCACCAGAGAAACCAGCCTGAATGTTCCTCCCCCACCTATTAAACTGTCTACTGATTTTAATGATGGTGGGGCACATTGATTGGCCATTACTGAACCCTCCACCTGCTGCACCTGCTGAAAATATTATTGTGGAACCTGCTAATATGTTTCTTTTCAAGGTATTATTTTCCATTTAATAATTATTTTTCTGTCCTCCAGCACCACGTGTGCTAATAACACCCACGTTTGTACACATGCTAAAGAAATTACAGCTATTCTTTTCTGCACTGTGTAAAAATATAAGAATAAAATAAATAGTTCAAGGCAACTTGGTTTTTAGATTAAATCTGAGGAAGTCAAAATTCTAAATTACTTGGCTGGAATTAGTTAGTGAGTTTTTAAAGATAAAAGAAGCAGCACACTAGTTAGACGCTAAAAGTAGCCAAATGCTAGTAAAAAGAAAAGTTTCAAAAGGCTACAGAAAAAGAAAAAAGCAGCAAACTGGAATAAAAGGTGGCAAATGAAAGCTTTAAGTAGCAAAACACTAGTGAAAAGCTCGAAGTTGAGAAAAGCAAAAAGTTAAAATAGGCAAACTAAAAGCTAAAAGCAATAAACACTAGCTAAAATATAAAAGTAGACAAAGATCCAAATAGTTAAAGGTAAATTAAAGAATCAAAAGTCTTGGTAGAAGCTAAAAACTAGCAAAAAGCTGCAGCGAAAACTGGCAAAAAGCAAAAAACTGGTGAAAATAGAAGAACATGGCTAAAAACATACAATGTAAAATTGGTGCATGGAGAGACAAAAGTAGAGCAGGTGTTCCAAAGCAGATTTAAAAGATAACTTCATTTTTGAATGAACTGAAGAGGTCTCAACATATTTCTTTTGGGAAAAATATTTAGAAATGAAGGCGAGCCTGTGAATGGACAGTCGCCGTTTCAACTCCTCAGACCGACAACATCAAAATGTGGGTGGTGTGAGAATCTGTGTTCTGTTTTGTTATTTTAGATCCTTGTGTTTCCTGCCTTCCCCAGTGTTTCTACCTGCATGTTGCCAGCTCATGCTTCACCTGCTCACAACCACCCCAGGTGTTCATCATCGTGTCTCTTCAGTGTCCCTTTAAGTTCAGCGTCTTTGTGATTCCTGGTTGTCTGCGGATTGCACTTCCCATCAGCTTTTAGTTTAGTGTCTTTTCAAAATAAAATATTTTTCCTTTATTTATCTTCAAGTCCCTCGTGTCTGTCTGCACCTTGGGTTCAACACTACCGCAAACACCAGGTGGAAAAGGTGAAACACCCACACCTGTCTCCACCCTCATTTGCTCCACTCTAGGCCCTTAACCCCCACTATCTGCTCCCCTGAGCACCCTAGATAGCAGCTCTCTGCTCCACACAGAGGGCTGTGGTAGCTCGGTGGTCTGTGGTTGCATCAGGAAGGACATCTGGCATAAAAACAACTGATGCGAGTTAACTCAGTGTGGTGACACCTGAAGATGGGAGCAGCCAAACAACAAAAAAAATAATAATTTTGAAAAGAACAAAACTTACACATACAAAAACTCATAGTATCCACCACCTGATTGAGCTGAATGTATTGCTGCATGGCTAAAATAGACTAAAGAGTAGTTAAACTGAAAAAAAAAAAAGTGTAGAAAAATAAGAAAACAGAAAAACAATAGCGTGAATACAGAAACAACATAATTATGACTAAACACATAAAGTGTGAAAGAAATAATTTTTGGCAATTAAATAAGATTTTACAAACTATAGGGATGCAGCTGCTTTGATAACTGTGCCTGCCCTCCATTTGATCAGAATCTCCCTGAAGAAATCTCCCTCTTAGACCCCCCAAGTGCCCGAGGCAGCGGTCCATGATGCTCTATAGCCTAGAGTTGGAGCGAATAAAGGTCAGTGCTGGATGTTAGTGAAAACCAGGGGCGCTGCTTGTTTCAGACCAGTTATTGTATCATACAACAGCACGTGTATTATCTAGCAGCGTGGCCAAGTGCTGACATTCACAACAGAAGGAGAGCAGAACAATTTATGTATCTGAGAATAAATGTAAGGCGAGCAGAGGCCAACTCATCATGCTGCACTGCCTCTATTTTTGTGTCTATCACGAGCAGCACGCACCGAGCTAATTTAGGAAAATGCATCACTGGTGGGTTTTGAAAAGTCAGCAAATCCTCTGACGAGTTAAAAATGTATGCTTGGAAGGAAATAATTTTGGTATACATCATGATTACTACCTCAAAGGGAATGGAATCATTCCAAAAGATAAGTTCATTTTATAATTGGAATGATATTAGGGTGTAAAATAGTTCATTAAACCTGTTATCTGCTTTGGGAACATCTAGCCGCAGCATCTCAGGCAATTTAGCCCCATTTTCTGTAAAATCTGTCGGAGGTGCCAAGATTCAGCCGGCGCTTTCTGACAAACATAAGCCTGAAAGGCCACTCACGATGCATTAAGAATGTTTTCTTTTTGACAACACGTCAAAATGTGACCTTTAAATGATTCTTGTTATCAGGGACGCTGAACAAGAAAATCGATGAGATGCAGCTGGAGAGGAGGGATTAATGCAGGGCAAATTGATCATCCCGTTTCATTTTCATCTTGATTCGATGTGCCAGCCGTACGCACGCCTAATCTGACCACAAACTGCTTTTAACACTTCAGGGAGGAACCCTTTGAAGCTGAAAAATACAACTAGCTCAACAAGCTTCTTGGTTACAAGAACAGTAGGGGACGAGCACGAGCCTTTACTGACAGTTAACCTTAAAAACACAAAGGCTGCTTTTTCCTGTACTTTTTCTTGCTTTTCTGTGCTTTTCTGGGTTCTCTTGCCTTTCTTCACCACAGGGAATACACGATGGCAGAGCTCATTGTCTATTTCGCACAGTTTGTGGGTCCATCAAACTGCAAAAACAAATACATTAATCATTGCAACACACTGATAGATCGTTAATTATTGTACCTCGGTGTTTATGTCACACGTTGTTGAATCCTTTCACAGATAATCACGGCACTTTGGTGGAACTTCATTAAGCGCCACTGTTCATTTACAAAGCTAAGTTTAGATGTGTAGGCAAAAAGTCAAAGAGATGAGAGACACTCTTTTTTCTTTCCAAGGAGCTTTCTGCATACATTAAAAGAAATCTCTGTCATATAAGAATCACACTACCCCCCCTACAACCCCCCCCCCATGCGCCTGAGATTGCGAGCGCATTACAGCTGAAATGGCAGAGCTCAACAGATAACTGCGATAACAAAGATTGCAAATCTGGGAAATGAAAAATGGCACTTCTCTTCTACAAGGAGATACATCAGTGTTTATTAAATCAATGCCAGACAGAGAAATCTGGGAGTAAAATAATGAACCACTTATAAATGATCTTTGCTTCGCTGGGCCTTACCTGATCAGGGTGTTCAGGGACCACCAATGCGATGCATATTAGAAGAGGTCTATTAATCCTCGTGCTTCCTCATAGCTGACTATAAAACAGCTGAATCCTCTGTGACTTACTAGGCACATCCTTTATTTATTTATTTATTTTATTTATAAAATTTGTTCATTAAAAAAAAAAATACAATACAAAACAATCCCATAAATGATAACATACAAAATATATAAAAAAAAAAAAAAGAAAGGTAGCAGAAAGAAGAAAAAAAAATCTT
>JARVGQ010000116.1:13344352-13357677 GCA_031762355.1 Hypsolebias martinsi | reverse complement strand
ATGCGAGCAGTCTTGATATTCCCACTGCCGGTTTCATTATTCACCCCCAAAATTTTTGCCCAGGGCTCCTCATTTAGTAACGGCTTAAGCTGCTTTATAAGAACAAACAAAAAAAAACAAACATGACCTTTAATTTCCGCTGATTGCCCCAGAGAAGGTAATGAACGCTCCTGTAAACATTTGCAAACGGTGGGAGTTATTTTAATTACTCTCCTCTGAGAAAGCCTTGCATGGCAAGGAGCTCAAATGAAGATAAACATTTAATCAAGCGTGACCTTGCGTTCGATTGGGTGAACGTCCACAAAAACAACACTGTCAGTCCAGGTTTGGCGCCGTAATGACAGAAATGTATCGGAATGGGCAATAAAAAGTCAAATATCTGGTAATTTGGGTAGCTAAACTATTCTAATCCATACAAGAAAGCTTTCATCTGTTCGGCTTTTTAATGAGGGGAAGCCGATGATTTTGCACCAGAATTTTCTAATGAAAATCTTAGAGCTGCAGTGCGATCCATACAAAATTTAATTTGTTTTGTTTGCAAAGGCTGAGCTGGTATTGAACGATAGTGTTAAAATAAACTGCAGACATTCTCACCCTGTTTTCAGATTTCAAATCACTTTCACATAAGCCTGCGACAAGATTTTCATTTTGCCTTTTTGGCAATTCATGCTTTTAGTTTTTCTAATTTAAAGAGCCCCTTTAATCATGTCACAGGAAATAGCTCTTATTTTGTGAAGCTTGTTTTAAATTAAATTTTAATATGTTGGTTTAGGCTCTTTTTCTTGAATATTGACAGTCACAGCACATGGTTTGGTTAAAGTTCAATGCTTTTTGCAGCTGGGTTTGTTTTATGAAGGGTGTGATTAGATGGGCGTAGCGTTACCCACCTGTGTCAATTAATTTCCTTCTGCAATTTGAAACGTGACACAAACTGAGGAGAGGGCGGCGCAAAGGACATCATTTGTAAATGCAAAGGCACGGCACATTTTTTAACCCTTCGTAGATGACAGTGAAACAGGATTAAACAATGGCCACGTACAAAAATGGCAACAACCTAGAGCCCGCCTTCACGTGGCAAAGTAAATGAATCGCAAACAAAAGATTTTCTTTGGTTAAACCCAAACAGACCAATTCAGAATACAGCAGTCTTTCACTTATCGAGGGGGTTACGTTCCAGACACCCCCACGATAGGTGAAAATCTGAGAACATTACATTTATTTTAGTGTTTATATATATTTTAAGGCTTTATAAACTCTTCCCACACTCTTGCAAAGTTCCTAACAATGTTCTAAACTCTTCAACTCTTTTTTTTTTTCCAATTTCAGGCTCTCTGTCCTCGGCCAAGGAGTGACAGTCTGTTAGGGATTTTTTTTGTCTCCAACTCCTACATGTGTCACTTTCATTACTTTTTGTCTGTCTAAACAGGTCTCACTTGTAAATGAATCATCCAGGCTCAGTATGATTTATCTGTATAAAGGTTGAAAGAAAGGTATGTTTTATATGGGTACTCACCAGTGAAGATACTACAAAGAGTTCAGCTTCAGGATTATTTGGGACTTTCCTGCCAGTTCTGTGAGTTTAATAAATCGTTACTTCTGACTTTGCTTTGCAAAACTATTTTTCCACATCGGTTTCTCCGCTAGTGTTTGCTCCCTCCATTGCTGTTGTTGGGATTTCGGCAGAAAGTAGCAGCCGGATGCACTGTTGACTTCTGGGCCGTGTAGTTCTTGTGACTTGTGTTACAGTATAGGCTTATTGAAAGAAAACTACAAAACAGTGGCGCCTGTCCGAAGATTTTTTAATTTTTTGTCCTACTGGTTTCCACTCCTGTTAACTTTTTATCCTGTACCGTCCCAATTACGTGCGTAAAATTTAAGGTTGACAATCGTGTGTCGTGTACAATCATTGAAAACCTGTGAACGAGTGAGTCTGCGCAAGTTGAACCGCAAAGTACCAAGAGACTACTGTAGTTTGTTTAGTTTCAGGACATAATGCTGAACTGGAAAAAATAAAATAAAATGAACCGAATGGTTGTAGCATAATTTTCCAACAGACTAGATAAAGATTTTTCAGTAAATAAAAACTGACTATTTCCCCACAGAGAAAGTTATTCATATAAAACACATTATATGAAAGGTAATACTGTTAATAAAACAATACATAAATTTAAAAAAAATGTCATTACTTGTATAAGTGTATTTCAGTGAAAATGACCGTTCCTTCTGTCCAGTTGTATCACAGGATGATAGATGTATAAAATCAAAACTGTACGGCCCAGGATGAAAAAGTGGCTAAACGTGGGCTAAGACCAATTATGTTTCAGTCAGAGATAAGGGGTGAATGATTGCACTGCATCCAGTTGCTCTTGTCATTATTGCAGCTTTGTTCAGATATGGTCCCGCTTTACAGTGAATCTATCTGATATTGTCCCTAATTTCATTTGTTGTCATTTTTAATCACTTTTACCCCTCCCCACCCTGCCCAGGAAGTCCACAAAGTGTTTCTGCTGGCTCTCTTGCTTGGTCCTGAGCGGTGCCATATTGCATGCAGGCACCACGCGGTGCTGCTGCTGGCAGCGGCGTGAGGCAGAGAGGATTATTCCCACCGACAAGGGCATTAAATGTGTAGCAGGCCGGTGGAGGCCTGAGCTGATGCTCTCTTGTCTGCTTTGGTTCAGCACCAGTTCAGAAGCAGTCGCCGCTAAGCTGAGAAGAAGCTCATAGTACTCAGAGCGTTGTGGCGTTTATTAAAGGCTGAGGGCGTCACAGCAGCTTAGAGCCAGTGTCCTCCTCCAAACCAAAGCTCCACGCTCTACTCCTCTGCCTTTGCTTTTAAAACTGAGCAATTTGGAATATGGTCACCTCTCCACATCTGGCAGGTTTCATGGTTTTTCAGTGCTGATGTGTCACCAAAACCTTCGGTTAAAGGTCCGCAAAGAAACAAACACTGGGGTGTCTAATGCAGCAGGTTGGATGCTTACTACTCAAGTGCAAAATCATAAATGCTGCCATTGGCTCAATCAGTTCTAAAGAACTAGAAAGACTTTAGCAGATATTTAACTTTAAATATCAGTACAAAGCAGGAGTTTAAATAAATACTGTCAACATTAACAGCACAATAAATCTAAAGAAAGAACGTGTTTTGCCTAGCTGAAGAGTTTTATAAAATGTATTAACTCTTTTTGTTGTTGTTGTTGTTTTGACAGCATTTATAAATTTAATTTATTATCTATTTCAGCACACAACAAAAGTTTGATGCAACAACATCAGAATAAACAGACATGAAAAAAACCACCAGTAAAAAAAAAATGCAGTAAATTTCCACTTTTGCACATTGATGTTTTTGTTATTCTCGCTAATAAACACTGTTTGCATGTGGATAAAAGTTGCAAATGCAACAGAAAATCTCAGTTTATAAAACTATCTGGGTTGGGGTGGGAAAAACCTAAAAGTGAAATGAGAAAGTGAAACTTTAGCGGAACAAAATGAAGATTTCAGTCATTAAAACCAGCGCAGGTACCAATGGCTGCTTCCTCTGAATGCTAGAAGCTTCCCTGAATGACTGAGTGAACTGCACAGAACAAGAAGTCCATCTTGAAAACAATGTTGATAAAATTGTAATTCAACTCAACCTGCGTGCCGGCAGTGTGGAACATTGAGCCGACTGTTTGATCCTGAAAGGGATTTAAGCCTAAAGCCTTTCCTGCGTGAAGTGTCTGTCTTTAAACAGATTCTAATCTCGGCCGAAATGTCTGGCAAAATAAGGGTCATCAGGCTGGAGCAGCGGGCAGACAATGCCGGTGGGTGCCAGACCTGTGAAGATTTGTTAAATGTGTCTCACCTGAAAAGCCCGGTGACATCAATGGCTGAAGGTGTAGTCACAAAAGAAAACGGAAAATAAGGACTCCCGGGAAGAATTTCTGTCGCTGTGTGGCGTGCTATCACGTCCGCACATCCTGACAGAGGACAAATCATAGAAATATCACCCAATATTGTTACAGGATGAGAAAATCTTTGAAACAGGCCCTTCTTTTGCATTTCTTTCAAAAGCGACTTATTTGTTTTCAAGCACTGCCAGGTAACCATGTCCCACTGCTAATTCGAAGGCTTACAGCAGATCCGTATCTTGCATGCTTCTGACGACTCGCTGACGAGAGCGCCATTCAGCCTTTTAGACCTCAGTCCTCGTCCCAGAATTTTGATTCGATTGGTTTATTTAATTTTCCAGTAAATGCTTCAAATGTATTCCTGGACACCTTCCTCTCATCAGACTGCACAGGGGAGTCACGAGACGGATCAGAAATAAAAAAGCTCTGTTTTAGGCCAACTTCAGTGAAACGTCAACACCGCGGTCTCCTTCAAACAGCAGCGCGTGAGTCTTCAAAGAAAACCAAATTAGACGGGATTTTAACATGAAGCAAATGATGTACAGCTGCAGCGAAGGGGGAAAGGCAGGAGGGAGGAACAATCAATATTTTATGAATATTCCTTCACAGAAAAGTGCAACTTTTGAGTCATTTTTTCCCCCTTAGGTCAGGAATTCTTTATTGGCTCTTCACTGGAGGTGTAAATGTACATAAATAATACACATTGTATCAATATTAAGCAGGCGACAATAAAAAATTGTTCAGAGTGTTCACTGATCATTTCAATATGCAAGAAATGCTCAGTTTCTCACTTCCAATAGTCTCAAATATGCAGCGAGGGAATTCCCTTTTAGCTTGAAAAATGAGATGCACAATTAATCAATCACCAAAATTGCTCCCACTTAATCTCTCCCCATGGATTAATTGATAAATTATAGCGGCTCTAAATATTTCACACTGTTATTTAACCCGCGGGCTTTCAACATATCTGTGAAAGACTATAAAGCCACGATATCCGTGGATAGAGTTCTCAAACAAAAACAGCCCCGTGGAAGAGAAATAATAATTATGATATTGCTCGGATGAACATCAGCAGCCAACCTAGCAGGCTGCTCAGATTCCTCGGCTATAAAAGGAGGGATATTAGTGCATTAAGCATGCTGAGCTAGTGCCAGAAATATGCAGAGAATTGATGAGGTGTCACTTTCAGTAAGAGTCACACAATCGCACCGACAAGAGCCCCCTCTGATCCCTCCCCTCCTGCCTGTCTGCCTCCACTCGGGCACAAACACTCACATTTGCACGGTCTGCACAAAAAAAAAAGAGGAAACGTCCTTGATTTTAAGAAAGGTTACTTTGCTCCCCTCAGCCCTGGCAAACATTATTGGCATGCACGCTGTAACGCCAACCTGACCAAACAGCCACGAAGCAATCTTTAGCCGAGCAGCACAGCCCGCACCTTTGCACAAATATGATTTCAATTGGAAGCAGACAACGAGACGCGCTAACAACTGTGGCCGACAGCATTACCCGGCAAATGCTTCGACTTCCATTCTGAGATCAATTTCAAAGCCATGTTAATTAATTTAGACGGCTGGCAGCACAATGCAGGTCAAACAGGGCAAACAAGTTACAACATCAGCCAATTAAAAATACACGAGCGTTTTACATTTTCTTCATAACTAGGGCAGGGCTGGTGTGAGCGAAGATATGACAGATGGGAACTTGTAGTGAACGCAGGCTGAAAGTGATGCAAATCGTAAGGAACGAGGCGTTTTTTTCTTCCCCGCGAGCCAGAGCTATTCATTTGTCTACCTGTCTTTACTACAGATAAGTTCATCCTTTTAATTATTTTCTAAAATACAGGGACTACAGAGAATCGATGTAAAATAATTATTTACTCTCTGCCGCTGACAGATCATCTTTTTGAATATCCTGTTTCGTAAAAAACAAGCCTATCTGGTGCCTTATCATCTGGTTGTTTTGCAGTCAATTAACTTTCATCACCGTAGATGACTATATTTATATGGTCACAATTTGTTAATCCCAAAGCACAGATGGTTGGTTTGATTCTTTTTGTTTTTTTTCACAGTGGCTTTAAGATTTGTCATGGAGAGTATTTAGGCCTAATTACCACCATTTTTTTTTCTCCGAGATGAAGAACCAGTTTTTCATCCATCAATAGTGGAAATGAAAGCAATAAATTCATCAACCTATCCCCCGAGAAAGAGAGCAGGCTGACAAATGAGTTCTGAGGCAAATGAAGCAACACCAGTCCCTGTTTGGGAATTACTGTACAACATGTTTAAGACTCGTGTCTACTTCCTTCTAGGCTTTAAAACGGTCCGAGCGCAAATGTGAATAATTCATCACTGAGATTGTTGACATTTACATTTATTGATCCTCTCTTAGACAGATTTGATTTTGCATCCCAAGATGGTTTTTAAAACTTGCTGTTTGCGTACTTTGTAAAAACTTTACAAAATGTGTGAACAAATTAGCTCACTGATGCCTAAAAATACACGAGTTGGAGTGTTTGTGCTGCATTTGCTACTAAATTACTATACAGTAGTCCCTCGCTACTTCGCAGTACGACTTCTGCGGACGCGCTCTATCGTGGTTTGTGAACATTCCATCCATAATATTGCTATTTAACTGGTGACCTGCGGGCCGTTTCCGGCCTGCGGGTGACTTCAATCCGGCCCACTTTATAAAAAAAAAAAAAAAAGCCTTTTTTTAGGGGTGAGGGTTTGGGTTTTTGGTTCTGTTTATTGCATTTATGATTCAATGCACTAAAATAAACAAATTTAAAAGGCAACAGATCATTGTAATTCTTGGTTTATTTACATAGTGACTTTAATCACTGGATGTCTGGTCCCTGAGCTGCTGGCTTTCAGAAACCACTGCCCCTGAGCAGTTTTGTTGAAAAGCCCTAAACTACCTGTACACTGTATTCCCGCTCATAACAACTACATTTCCCAGAAACCAACAGGACCCCACCCAGAGGCCCCATTTTCTTCTGCTGCCATATGCAGGAATGCGTGCCTCCGTAGGTCCGGTGCTCCATGCGGAGCCCATCGGGACTTTTTTCTTACAGACTTGGACTCAATCGACCATCTCCGGTCCGCACCGGCCAACTGAAGGTCTGACCCCCCTCAACATGCACTTCAGCACTCAGGGCTGCACCGAACTGGAACAGAACTGGACCCCCAGACTCACCGTTGAACCCGAGAGATCCTAGCCGGCCCATGAAGACTTCCAAGCGGGGATGTGCCGCTGCTTATTACAGTGACACCAAGCGGACGCAGAGAAGCTGCACGAAACCCACTGAACCGGAGCAGAACCAGAGCAGAACCAGACCTCCAGACCCATTGGTGAATCTGGAGAGCTGGCAGCCCACCCACGTGGACCTCCAAGCAGGGACACATGCCAAAGGTCTGGCAGTCCATCCAGAGCCCACAGCCACGAACCCCCTCAATAATCGAGGGACTACTGTACAACATATACTATTTTGTACATGTACAAGTTGTTAAAGAATAGATTAGTTAATGATTGGTTATATTTAGAGTTTAGGTGCAACAGAGCAAACTGCTGTATCTCACAAAGACTTACTGGAGTTGGTTTTCACTGGTCTAGAAAAAAATGTTAATTCTAATTTTTAAAGAGGCAGAACTTTGGAGTTGCTTGGCATTCAAAGATATGGATGAGTGCCTCACAGATGTTGTGATGAAGTTCTAATTCAAAGTACAGCTTTTTTTGTTGTTGTTGTTTTTACTTTTTTGTTTAAATTGGTTAATAATATGATGCACATCCATTAGCATGAAGTGTGTTGAGAAAAACTAAACTTTAGAGCAAAAAACCTGACACTGATCAAAGAATTGATACCGGTGAAAGCTGAAATAGCTGTAATGAGAGAAAGTGACACTTCAATATTTTCGGACAATAAGGCGCACTTAAAATTCTTTAATTTTCTCAAAAATTGACAGTGAGCTTTGTAATCAGGTGCACCTTATGTATTCATTCTGGTTGTGCTTACTGACCTCGAGCTGATTTTGTATGGTTATTGTGAATGAGTTGAAAAAAGTTTGACTCATCTGACTGTCTTGTTTCGTTTAATGCACCTGAAAGACCCGTTCATTGATGTTGCGCTTTAAAATCCGGTGCGCCTTATAGTCCAAAAAATATGGTAATTCAAACACATTAAAAATGTCAGCTTTTCTGTTTTCATATGGAATATTAACACATGTAGCTGATGTGAGTAGGAAGCGTTTTGGTTCTTAGAATATTTAGTTGAACTGGTGAATCAGACTGCTGTTACATCGTTCCGGGGACAGTCCCAATGACTTACAAATGTGTTTAAAAATGGCCTCTGAGAGCGGCTCGTCTGCTGGATGGAAGGATATCTCTGCACAGAGATGGACTCAGAGTGAGCAGGACTGATAAGGAGCGACGTCCCTACCTCATTAGTGTTCCACCGGTGTCTCTCCTTTGGCAGCGACGTGCATTTTGGTAGACATTCAAGCAGCTTCTTGGGCAGGTATATTTTCAAATGTCCGTGTTCATCTAGAACAAGAGCAAGACAGAGAAGAATATTAAGCGCAGGCCTCATAACTTATTGACTCGCTCGTCTTAGCTCTTTATCAGTCTATCAGTCTCTCTGCA
Organism: Hypsolebias martinsi; assembly: GCA_031762355.1. Lineage (NCBI taxonomy): Eukaryota > Metazoa > Chordata > Actinopteri > Cyprinodontiformes > Rivulidae > Hypsolebias > Hypsolebias martinsi. The sequence goes on along the minus strand of JARVGQ010000116.1, from coordinate 13,349,149 downwards.
GTAAAACGCTGACTGTAAAATAACCATCCCCAACTGAATTAGAAAATTAATTTAAGAACAGAGTGATGCATACGTTTTATTTTGTGGTCGGCTAAATTATTTTACTGTGTAATGCATTCTGTCAGGGGAGTCCACCAGAAATTTTTCACTGTCAACTTGGAAAGGCTGTGTCTATTCATTATTTAGACACAATAAACACCCTTGAGTGAGTTTACAGTGTATGGAGATTTAGTATGGGAATTCTGTGTGCTGCCCCAAACAACGTGGCGTATTATTGAGGGAAATAATTGCAATTATCAGGCCCAGTGCTTACATCATAATGTATGTGTTGCAAGCTACAATTTACATTTTGCAATCAGCTCATGAGAAGTGGAAATCAGTAATATTTACAGACAACTTGCAGTGATGCATTCAAGTGTTCATTTTATATAGTATTGCTCAAATGCAGATTGCTTGAGGGACAGCACACATTTGTTTGGGAGAAAAAGAACATGTCAAATATGAGAGCATAAAATGTGATTTTTTTTTTTTTTTTTACTTTGCTTCTCTAATTAACACATGAGATATAATTTAAGTTCTTATAATTACTAAGCCTTAATTAAACAAACGTATGTTACACCGTTACAGTTCATTCAAATACAAAAAAACAAACAAGATATATTAAAATGAGCTGGGAAATGCTTTAAAGTTTAGGAGAATACTATAATGGTTAAAAAAAACATGAATTAATCACAGATTGCATTGAGGCACAAAGGAAGCTGCTTCACTGAATAAGTACTTAAGCATCGAGAAGAAACAACCAATTCATTTTTGTTTGAAGCCAGTAAGATTTGTTTTATTCCTGTCCTTTTTTATCTCAGACTATAAGCTTCAAATCATTCTTTTTTTTATTTATTCATCTGTAATACCATTATCACATTTCTAATGCAAATAAAAAAGAGGCCATAACACTACAAATCTTAGATGTGGAGTTTGTTAATCCACATAATGCTCTAGAGTGGGAAAACAAATCTATTTTTCAGTTTTAAAAAGTGCGGAAATGGGATGTGAAAAATTACACTGAGGATAATGTGAAGTTCTGCATTTATCTGTAATGCAACAAAGCTTTAAAGGAAATTACAACAAGAAAATAAACACTGTTAACTGAGCTGCCTTCTTTCACATTCATATAAGTGCAGGTTAGGAGAAAATGAATAAGTGAAATGAGAAACAGCAAATAAATGTCAACATTTGTGTTGGATATGAATTTCTTGGGGTATTGGGGTTGTGTTTGGGGAAAATAAACCAAAAGTTTGTTCAAAGTAAAAACATCACCATGAGGCCAAGACAAATAGTCTAGCTGCGCTATGATGGTATGCCGCTGTCCATCTATATGGCACGACTGCCCAGGAACTCATTACAGGAAATTTGTACAGCTGTTCCACGAGGATGAAGCTGGCATGAAGCGTCTGAGCGGCACATGTAAGGTGGAACATAATTGCCCCCAGATGAGTGCAAGAGTAGCTCAGCAGAATCCACTCAGTTTATTCTTGTAATTCTACATGTAGACTCAGTTTTATATGAGTTGCACACGCAATCATTTGCTTTGCCCAATTAAGAATCACATATAGCATCTGCTTAGAGGTGCCGCCAGAGCGATTTTACTGTCAAAACGCTGAAGCTGAAGCAAGAGGAACCAAAAAAAGAGCAAAACAAAAGTTGATTTTAGTTTTTAAGGCTTGAACTTATGATGAGAATATGACCAAAGAATAAATAAACAAAATAAAAGTGGATCCACACTTGGACCAAAACTGAGTGGACTTTAAACTTCCTGATGTTTACAGATGTTTTAAAACTGGATACGGCAACTTGCAGTGACCCTAGAGACTATTTCCACAAATACACGCTTCTTCCTGGTAAAGAACAAAGTAAGATGCCACTACCACCTTAAAAGTACAGTAGTACTTCAGATGTTTTGTAGAGGGGTTTGCTGGAAAGATTTAGAAGAAATAATCTCTTACATGCCATTATTAACTCTTTGAAAATTCCAAGTTTCGAGAAACTGAGCCTAACTCTGACTGGATCGACAAAGTAGCAGATAGAACGAGCAGACTAAGTGGATTGCTGCATTTTCTAATCTCACTTCTATTCTAGACTATTTCATAGTGGTTCCTGCCCTTTAATAAACTAATGTCATACCACACAGTTATTTATATATAGGATTTTATGGTTGTTACAAACACAAATAGCAACAACAGCACCTAGCTTTCCTACTTCTGGTGCAGCCTGGGACACGTCCAACAGAAACATTCTGTCAGAATAACTATAAAATATGTAAGTGAAAATTATGTAAATGCATTAAACATTAAAATATTTTACATTGGAGTTGTAAAATAAAAGCACAAATCTACTATGGACTTGCCACAATTGGAGTAGCCATTAGCTTGTGGGACCAATCAGAATTTAACTTTATTTCTCAAAACTGGTGTGGCTCAAAGACACATTTACAACAGGCACAATATAAGTCGTTCATAATGTTTCCAGAGAGATCCACTTCTAAATGTCTAATGTATCATTTATAAGTACAGCCCGACCGATATATCGGTAGGGCCAATATTTTAAGACAATATAGGCCTTTAGAGACATATCAGTATCTGTGAAAATTGTCCCGTTAATGCGCAAATATAAACATTTCTAATTTTCACCCCTAAAATGCTGGGGAGTGGCTGTAATGGTACAATGTATCCAGCAGAGGGCGCATGAAGACTACTTTCAATTCATGGCCTTAAGTTTCACTTTTGACATTCATCACAGCTGAAGCAGGGAGCAACTGTAGAGGATTTTGCTGAACAGAGAATGGTAAGTTTATTTTTATTGGTCTGTAAAAAAAAAAATCATCAACAATAATAAATTCCCTTCAATCCTCCAACCTGTTTGTCATTAGCTATGTGCCTTTCAAGCTAGCAAGCTAGTTAGTGTTCAGTTGCGCCAGCTTCATGACATTAGCCCCATTAGTAGTTAGAGCAACGAGTCCTGTCCGATTGAGCTTCCAGTTTGTGAGGACATCCAGTGATATTAACGTTAGCTTTGTCATCCTCAGTGCAATGCATTGATCGTCTGAAATCTTTAAAATGGTAAATGGACTGTACTATTTAGCGCCTTTCTATCTTATTTCAAAATGCTCATAGCTCTTTACAACACAATCTGTGTCCTCATTTATCCATTCATATAGCACTCTACTAGATCTATACAAAGCTAATTGAACAAATCATTCTAAAGAGACTAATCAGAGCTTTAGGTCACATTCATACACTGATGGGACACACATCAGAGGCTACAAGGGGTTCGGTGTCTTGCCCAGGGACACTTCAGCATGTGACTGATGGTGGATTCGAACCCCCAACTCTTGCATTGGAGGACGGCTGCTCTAACCACTCAGCCACAGCCGCCCCTTTACTTCTCTACAAAGAGAAATAAATGCTGCTGCAGTCAATACTAATCAGGCCTCCACCATACGTGACTGTGTTGAACAGGGAAGGGTGTTTCTTTGTTTATTTCATATTTTTGTAACACACTTAACTTTATGGTGAATAGTGAAGGATAGAAATGTGAACGCACATTAAGAAGGTTGTTTTTATGACCAGTGCACCACTTGTAAACCTAGTGTGGGACTAAGTATAGCATGGATCTGATTTGCTTAGCTTCATGGTTGCTAACAGCCGCACTAAATAAACAAGCCTCGTTATACTCGCTGTTTATTTAGATTCTTGGTGGTGGAAAAAGCTAAAAGAAATTCAGTCATTACATTGGTTATTGGCGACCGCTTTCCCCTCCCAATATAGGTATTGGCGATAGCCAAAACTTCCATATCAGTCAAGTTCTAGTTTTAAGGCCACAAGGGCTTGGATTTTCACTCATCTGTTGGTAGCAGCAGCACCGTCATGTAAAATGATGGCAGTACATGTAAACTAATGTTCTTTTTGAACTACTTCTGCTCATAGATGGTCTTTTACTTGTGTATGGAGATTTCCATCAGCCATTATTTCTGGCTCTGGGTCAGTAGAGGGTCTTGGCCAACTTTGATTAACATGCACTCTGGAGATTTGCAACGAACAGAAGTCCGTCTCTGAACAGATTATTCAGGACTCAGCGCTTCCCTCTGGCTTCCACTGACACAGTTGACATGAGACTAAATTACATTTTTTCTAAAAGTGTTTAGATGAAAATCTGTTCCAAGGTATGACCAATGTCTCTTCCAACAGGCTGAGATTTCTGAGAACGAAACAGAGCAGAGAAAATTTCAACTTGGTTGAAATCAGTCTTAACTTCTAGTTCTACTGGCCTTTGCAAAGGTTTGTGTGAAGAGCAGGCCACAAAGTTTTCTCACTTCACTAACATGTCTCAGAGTTGACGGTACTCAGCACACAAAACATTCTGTTTCAATTTATCATTTCCATGATCACTAACATAGAAACAAACCATCTACCACTGTAAAATACAAACATCACCCCCTGTCAGCTGCAGAAAAGCAGACAACGCTATTCATCAAAACAAGTCTTTCTCCAAACTGGATGAGTGTTAAGGAAAGGTCAATAAAAGAACATGAAAACAGGAATTTACCAAACTTACAGAAACATGGATGTTTGTAATTTAACTTTTGAAATAATGTTAAAAGGTATACAGTATTGATATAATTTAGACTATTGGAGGACAAATTGACCTAATTTCATCAAATGAACAGTTACAACTGAATACAAATGAATCGTTTGCATTTGTAATTAATTCTTTTTTTTTTTTTTTTTTTTTTTTTTGTATTTT
>JARVGQ010000116.1:13273415-13285306 GCA_031762355.1 Hypsolebias martinsi | reverse complement strand
TTTTTTTTTTTTTTTTTTTTTTTTTTTTTTGCTTTATACTGTATGGTCTGCCTTAATATATTGTAAAACAACCTATTTTCAGGAAATAAAATGATCTATGCCTAATGTGTGTTTCACAAAACGCCCATTAAAACTATTTTTTTTCTGCGGTCTTGTGAAATCTTTTTGAAACTACCAGGACTTATTAGTTGCATAAAATGAACCTTATGTGCAATAATGCAGTGTTAAGATTGAATGGTACTGTATTGGACAGTAACTGGGGGTCACAAAACACAAGTTGTGGAGACTAAGATGACTTTAGAAATATATATTTTAGAAATATTTATCCTTGTATATTTCCACAAAAACTATGATAAATAATAAAAAGAATGGTTGTAAATTTTAAAAGTGGTTTAATATGAGATTTCTGTGTGCGTTTTTACCATTTACCGTAAATGTCTTGCTCAAAAGTGCTAGTATGGGGGCGGGGCTTAGCCTACCCGGAACTGTTCTGAAGGAGATTGTAAGCATTCGCTCGTTGTTGATCCCGGCGTACACCGTAACTTCTTAAGGGCTTTCAGTTTTCTGGAAAGGTAAGGATTTTAGAGCCACTTTTGTTGGCCATACCCTATGTATACCCTCAACTTTTATGTAAATACTAGGTGAAAAAAATTTGTGCTTGACAATATTTAAGACTTGTTTTGTATTCCCGTGGTTAACACCGTCGTAGTAATCCTGAGTGTACTGTGGTTAATAACGAGCGCTACATTGATAAACCGAAAGGAGGAACAGTACTCGTCTAAAAAGTAAGAATTACTGTACATATTTTTTTTATTTTACGATCTGTAATGTATGAAAAACAGATCGACATGTACAAGAGTTAAACATTAAATGGAATTAGATATTTTATTTACCAAGACTCTTTCGACTTCAGCTGCACTTCAGTGTTATCGAACACAATCATTACAAACATGACGCAGACGATTTCTCTTGTAGGCTTCAAGGGGCGACATGAAAATTTAATCCGTCCCACTGGTACCAACCTGTCAGGTCCAGGTTTACCAGATATGAAGAGGAGACCCAGAGCCATGGGTGCAACAGCCAGCTCCAGCTCATCAGTCAGACAGTCGGGCGAGCCTGTAAGTTCAAGACCTGCAGCTGATCCACTCCATGTTCTTCAGTCCAGATGCTCTTATGTCTCTGAGTTTCAACAAAACGTGTCTTATATAAATTTAGACTCCTGTTTTAAATCTGAGAGATACCTAATCATGATGGGTATTTCTTAGAGTAAGTGTGATTCATTACTTCCGGGATTTCATATCTTCTCAGCCATTCCAGGTGTGACTGAACCAGAACTTTAAGTAACAGCAAAAGCTTTGTTTTCTGCACAAAGTACAACAGAGCTGTAAAACTGGCTCCACCAGATGAGTGGTTTTTAAATCAGGTTTTGTCTTGTCCTCCTACACTTTTGTGTACTGACATAAAATGCTTATACAGTCCAGACAGTGTGCAGCTGTGTACACCCCACTGATCATGAATCTAACACCAGTGATAGGAACTGATTTTATTTTGATCAAACCTTCAGCTCATCAGTGCACTTTGTATTTTTGTCAGACCTTTTTTCTACCACCGGACATCCTGGAGGAAATCTTCCTCAATCTGCCCCCACATCTAGTTGTTTGTGTGTGTCGGCTGGTGTGCCATCAATGGAAAGAAGTGGCCGACAGGGAGTCTTTCTGGAGAGAAAGGTGTAGAAGAGAGGGCTATCACGTCCACGATGCTTCCAAAGTACCCAGCGACTGGAGACTGTTTTACTTCTTGTGCAAGAAAAGAAGAAATCTTCTCAAGAATCCGAGGGGTGAAGGTAAAAACGCTGAATACAGAATATTCTGCCATTGCCATTTGTTTCTTGATAAACTTTTTTTTTCTTCACCCGGCTTGTTTTGTTAGATAAATTTCAAGATTGGACCATAGTGAACAACGGTGGTGACAGGTGGAAAATAGAGGGACCTATGGTACCACATCCAAACGAGGATGTCCGGAATAATTTTGTGACCTCTTATGGGTGAGTAATGATCAAAAAAACACACTCGCTGACAAAAAAGTTAAGCACCCAGAAGGTTTAGTTAAAAAAGAACTCATACCCTTTTTAACTTTTCCACGTTCTGTCACTTTACAATCACAAACGTCAAAGTATTTTACTAGGTTAGTACATGGTAGAGCAACACAAAGTATTCATAATTGTGATGTTGAAGGATCACAGTACCTGATGAGCATGTGCACTGGCATCTGTGAAAAGGTCCATTGAATGAACATCTAAGTGTCCATCTAGCTTTAAGAAGCAATATTCAAAGTCCAGTGCAACTTTTAGTGCAAAGTATTTGCACTCACATACAGTTATTAAAAACCAGGGCTTGTGTCCTCTTGTGGCTTAAGATTTCCATCCCTAGTTCGTCTTTCATATAAAATCCCAGTAAAATACTTTGACGTTCGTGGTTGTAAATTGACAAAATGTGGAAACATTTCAAAGGATGTGAATACTTTTTCAGTACAAATGGTTTGATTTGCAAGGAGCTGACACTTCTAATACAAGTAACAACACAAGTGGTGGCGTCATTAATAGTGTTATCAGGCAGATGCCGGAGCATCCAGCAGCCAATCAAAGTAGTGAGTGAAAGTAACCAGACACAAAACAGAAGGTGGGACAACCTCAGGTGCTTCCAGACTGCAAAAGATCATCTTAGGCAATTTATTTATTTTCTTTGTTTTTGTGTAATGGTTCTGCAGCTGGTCATATTTCTTATCCACCATGTTTACTGTGCCTTTTTCAGCTCCTCTTTCAGAGTAGGTGCTTTCTTGGCTTAATGGGGAATTCCTTACGTGACCTAAGGGGATGTGATCGTTACATGCTTGCACTGGTGACAAATGCTTTGCGCTCACATGCATTCAGATAACCCGACTGAGAATTATTGGATTTGGTGCCTGGATGATTGAGCATGAACTTTGTTGTTTCACATGCATTCAGTTTGCTAAAGTAGAATTCTGCCATTGACTTCTATACCATGCTCTTTTTTGAGTGGACAGTAGACTGGTCTGTCCTGACTTTTGACTCCTTGAGGATTTGCAGCACTTTTTCTATTTCTGCTTTAAAATTTAAAGCAAAGACCCACAGCTCCAGCTATGTTGTCCTCCATTGTTGTGGTTGATGGAGGATGTCCTGTTGGTAAGTGATGCAGTTGCAGCTTTTCCCTGGCAGCAAACACGTATGTCCTTTTAACTGCTTCATAGTGGGACTAATGGTACCTATAACTCTTTGAGAGTCTTTGTTTGGTTCAGAAGTACTTATAGACACATTAGGCAGCATTTTACAGTTTGATAGGGCTCACACTTTTAGTTTCCATAAGGTGAAGTGGTTGTATTCTGCAGTTTCCCTCCTTTAGGACACCTGAAGTCACAGGGGGATCAATCAGTACTGCCGGTTGCTTAAGACAGGCCACACTAATGGAAGATATTCTTACTGAGCGCAGACCATTACAGAGTCCTACGGCATCTGTTCCTGCACCCACATGCAGGTATTGGACTCTTTATGGCACCCCATGTGATCTGCACTGTCTTGAAGACCGACTGAAGCCAGACTGTGGGTTCACCTTCCCATTTACCCTTTGTGTGCATGTATGGGCGCATCATGGTGGGACGACCAATAATTGTTTTATTGCTGCCATCGTGGTTGGAGGAACCATAGGATATGACTTCAAGCCACTTCTGGTAGGGATTTGTGGGACTCTGATGGCACAGTGCTGCTGTGTCTTGTTGATGTCCACCTGTCACCTGCCAGGTGCCCTCATCCAATAGTTTCATTTAATGTCCAACACCTCATCTGGGTGCCTGTTTTTTTGTCAGTGATTGATTTTTTTACATGTTTTATTCAGGTAATTATCCTTACAGACTCTTTAACCCTTTGTTGTCTGCAGCATGTGTATAAAGTCCCAAACAATTGATTTGGGGAAGGAAGGTTACAGCCCGTCCTTTATGGACGAGTTCCAGCCTCCCATCAGAATATCTGACTGGTGAGACTTGTACACGACTCCAAAGAATCAACTTTCATCAAGGGAGCGTCATGTTTCTGAACTGTTTGTGTGCTTGTGTTGCGTTAGGTACGCACCTCGCTGGGACTGTGGCAGCGAATATACAATAACCGTGCAGCTGCTAGGTGACAAGAATGTGGTTCTTCAGACGTTTACTCCTGATACTGTTTACTTCCCACAGTGGAACGATCAGCAGTGGCATCAGGTATGAACAAAATGTGAAGCTCAGCGGCGTTTCAGAGCCAAATAAAACTTTAGACTGAATTTTTTTTTTTTTTATTGTTTTCTAATTTTCAGATGACTCATGTGTTCAAGGACTATGGACCAGGAGTGAGATACATCAAATTTATTCACGGTGGTAAAGATACACAGTTCTGGGCAGGATGGTATGGCATTCGTGTTACAGACAGCTGCGTAGAAATATGTCCAGCCTTGGACACGGCTCATTGAAGTGACTTCAGAAATGTCTTAATATATGAAAAGTTTAATCGTATCTTTACTTTAATCGACTCGCCGAGCTATTTGTGACCCTCAGAAACGTTTTAGTGAGCTCCACACTGTGAAATGGAGAAACTTGCTAACCTCACGCTGCTTGTATCCTGTTTGTGCTTGTAACCACCGTCCAACTTTAAATGTTTTGTTCTGCATAAATACAATGTGTAATATTAGTTTCACATTTAAAGAGTATATAACCCTCTTCCTACAAAGTAAACAAAATGAATAAAACGATTAATGGACAATCCTTTGTGTACTATTATATTTGACCCCCTGGAGCATTTCAAACATATTCAAAGATGGGGAAATCATTATTTTGGGCTCGTTTTTTAAAAGGTTTAATTTTAATCTGCTCACTTTTAACCAATATCATGTTTTATGATTGTTGTATTATTTCATGTAACTGATTTTATGTGTTACAGGTCTCATGTAAATGAGACTGCTTGTCTCAGTGAGATTACCTGTCTGGATAAAAGTAATCTTCAAACAAAGTTAAAAATAAAACAAATTCCTGAATTTAATGCTTTACTTCAGACAGTTAACACGGTGCTGAAACTAGTGTCATAAATGTTGATACATGTGATATGTAAAAGGGAATTTAGTTTTTTCTGTGTCTTTTTATGTGTCAGATAGATATTTATTCAACCATCCTACCTGGGTGTAATTCCAGAAAGCAGGTTTAGTGAAAACTGAGTTAGATGACCCTGAGTTAAAGGAAACTGAGTTTTCTGTTCTAGAAAGGGAGGCAAGTTAAGCAGTTTGTCACCATGGTAATAAACAAATCATGATTGTACCCTCGTTTTCATTAAATTCACTCATTCCTCCAACAGTCTGACGACACACATCCAGGAACGCCTCAGACGAGCACTCTAATCTGATCGTTTGTTCCTCACACTGAGATTTGCAGAACAAAACATCTTCACATAAGCAAATGATTTTCCTCCGTCAGGGCTTTTCTTTCCAACAATCTTATAAATGCAGCAGTTTAAATTAAAAATGTTCTGACACTGAATTTCTGTCCAGTGAAAATTCACCCATCATACAGAGTTCTAGTTGAAGATTTCTGATTCTTTCAGTCTAAACGTGAAATTTTAGTTTTTTAATACGGTAGTCTTAAACAGTGATGCTGCCTCAATAGCTGAATAATCCTGAGAGATTATTTGGTGTAAACTAGTGTTTAGTGGTTACTATATAAACATCAGAAACATAAAAGTAACATCTGGCCAGAGGCAGTAAAATGTAGGCATCTATCAACTTTAACTCGTAAATTATTTTCAAAAAATTACTTGTTGGGGTGAAACTCGTCAACAACCATTCCTTTGTTTTATTTAAGTATAAAGTCATTTTATGGTTTGGGCGAGCGAAATAATGAATTAAAGGTTTAAGCTGCTCAGTTATTTCACCTAAAAGTAATAAACTTTCCTGGAACTGAAAACTCACTCTCCTCGCTCTCAGGATCAATTACCTCAGTTTGCTGAACTTCATTCCTGGAACCAAAGAAATGGAGCTTAAACATTTAAACCAGAGCTATTCAACTGGTGGCCCGCAGGCCATTTCCGGCCCCTGGGTGACTTCAATCCGGCCTACTTAATTAAAAATAAATATTTTTGGGGTTGTTTATTGCATTTATAATTCAATGCAATAAAATAAACCAATTTAAACGGTAACAGATCCTTGTAATACTGTACTTGGTTTATTTACATAATGACTTTAATCGCTGGATGTCCAGCCCCAGAGCTGCTGGCTTTCAATAACTGTGCCCCCCTGAGCGGTTTAGTTGAATTGTCCTGGTTTAAATGGTACTGGAAGTTCACATCCTGCCCTTAGGTGATCCTATTTTTGCCTTAAACAGAAGGATTTACACGGTAAATGACCTTTGCCTGTTGTGACTTTAGGAATGCTAAGATTTCAGTCTTGCACTGCAGGATGTGATTGTATACATAGTTACTGACTTCTTTGATTTTAAACACAGGTCAGTGGTTAATTCTGTGCATGTTTGTTTTCTCAAGTTTGTGTCAATTTGCTAAATCATTAAACTCTTAAATCAGGTTTTGATATCTTTTTTTTTTTTGTATTTTATATCTTATATTGATATCTCTTTTTTTTTGTATTTTGTGGACCGTGTGTTGCTTTAATCTATGTGGTACAACTTTAAACAAAGAGGGGGAAAAGAACGTCAAAAACTCAGTATTTTGTGCATTTATAAACTATCCTCATTCTGAGAAATGTATTTTCTTGTAGTCTTTGCATTCACACGTGTAACAGGTAAATCACAGAACATGCAATGATTTAATCATAATACTGGTTTATTGTTGTTTTATTACAAGATACAGTACAACCATGTCAAGCTAAATAAAAATGAAAACACTCAAAAGAATTTGTAAATTTAGATTTCAGCCTTGTCTCAGCTTCTTTGAACTTTTAGTAATGCACAAATGTCAAAGTAAATAAGTTATTGCCACTATATTTACAAATCAGACTTCACCCTACTGTTGGCATGGTTACTGTAAAAAAATGAAGATACTTCAGTCATTTTAACAGATTTTCTCCCCTCACAAAACCTGAAACTTGATGCAACACAAACGTGTTCCGGTTACAGAAAAGTTCATTAACCTGGAATTAAAAGTAGATAAACATGCAGTATCAACTTTCAGTCGAAGCTTAAAACGTGATAATTTGTGCTAAATATATTTAGTATAAAGGTAAATTGCGAGAATAACAGACAGCAGTGATTTAAGGGACTGACTGTAATGAGTAGTAATTTCTCAGCTTCAGAAGGCCTAAAACTGGTCATTTCCCACTTTTCTTGTCAGTGATCATCCTTTCAGGTGGTTTTATCATGTCCAACTAAAAATGGAGCATTATCCACAACTATTAAATACTGCATTTGTTTCATCTTAAAGCCTGTTTTGAAATGAGTCCCTGTAACTCTGTCAGACTCGATGAGGACTTTTATTGCTGCTGTAAAAGCTGGTGATGCAAGTTTTAAATGACAACTTTAATGAATTGCAATACAAGCTGAGTATTTTAATAAACTGTCTTTACCAGCTTATGCTCTACACAATATTTGAAGCAAACACTTGGAATGTGCTTGTGCAGAGGAAAATAAAACATTTCAGTAATGTTAACCTAGATATGGAAAATGTTCTGAAGGAAAAAGGCGAGGACTCTTAGAGCAGAACACATTTGCGTCTTTTCTTAGGTTCAGGAGGCTCCAGGGCGGCCAGTATTGCCTCATCAAACACATTCTTTAATCCTTTCTGTGGAAACAAAACGTTATTATTGAAAAAACAGCTTTTCCAATCACGTACTGAACATCCACTCGAACTAGATACAAAAGAAATCTGAGTAAAAGTTGAGCAGGTAAATCAAAACTTCACTTTATTTAATTAACATCATACAAGACTCTCCTCACGATCAAACCGAGTAATGACCAAAGCCTGCAGCAGTGGAGAAAATATCTTACAAACCGTCTAAGACAGAATGTAGAGTACATGTAGAAAATAAAGAGACGAGTTCAATACTGGGAAAACAGAAGGTCATTTATAACTGAAATATGTCCAGTTACATCAGAAGGGAAAGAAAGTTTAAGATTGGCACTCCATTATTTTAGGCAGCAAAGGTAAATGATTAGGTGGAGTTGAAAAGAATGCACACGATCGGAAGAGGAAAAAATGTTACTGAGCACAGAGTATTAAATTTGAAGAGTGCGTGGTTACTTATGTGAGAGACTTTTCTTTACAATGAAAAAGCAGCAGACGAGGCAAAGCAAGACGCAAGAAGACATCAGAACAAGCAGCATTTTCTCTTTCTCTGAGTTTCAGGGGGCTCTAAAGCAGCTAGGATAGCCTCATCAAATACGTTCTTCAGTCCCCGCTACAGGAAAAAGAAAAAACAGATACACACACAGAGTTAGAAGAAGACAAAAGCTGTTAGTAAAAGACAAGCCAAAGCATTTCCAGCCTCGCCGTTAAATGCATGTTAAATACATGTTAAATACATGTTAAATACATGTTAAATACACACCTGTTACTAAAGGAAGGTCTTACCTGTGTTAGAGCCGAGCACTCAACATATTTGACTGCCTTCAGGTCACGAGCCAGCTTTTCTGCTGTCTCAGGGGTGATGGGCTTCTGTTTGTTCTTAGCCAACTTCTCCACAGTGGAGGGGTCATCACGGAGGTCAATCTGAGTGCCTACCAACAGGAATGGGGTCTTGGGACAGTGGTGTGTGATTTCAGGAACCCACTAGAGGGGAAGAAAAAAAAAAAAACAAAGTTTTACAATCACAGGTTTAATGCAGTTTACACTACAGGTGTTGGTCATAAAAATTAGAATATTAGGAAAAAGTTGATTTATTTCAGTAATTCCCTTTATTTATTTTAATGTTGATGTTTATAACTGACAACTAACTCTGTGTCCAAGCACATTAATAGAGAGGCAAAGGGAAGGAAAAGATGTGGTAGAAAAAAAGTGTACAAGTAATATGAATAACTGTACTCTGGAGAGGATGGTGAAACCCATTCCAAAATGTGGGGGAGATTCACAAAGAGTGGACTGCAGCTGGAGTCAGTGCTTCGAGAACCACCATGCACAGACGTATGCAAGACATGCGTTTCAGCTGTCGCATTCCTTATGTCAAGCCACTCTTGAATAGACAGCGGCAGAAGCGTCTCGCCTGGGACTGCTGCTGAGTGGCCCAAAGTTATGTTCTCTGATTAAAGTAAATTTTGCATTTCCTTTGGAAATCAAGGTCCCAAAGTCTGGAAAGGAGAGGCACAGAATCCATGTTACTTGAGGTCCAGTGTCAAGTTTCCACAGTCAGTGATGGTTTGGGTGCCATGTCATCTGCTGGTGTTGGTCCACTGTGTTTTCTGAGGTCCAAGGTCAACACAGTCATCTACCAGGAAGTTTTAGAGAACTTCATGCTTCCTGCTGCTGACCAACTTTATGGAGATGCAGATTTCATTTTCCAGCAGGACTTGGCACCTGCACACAGTGACAAAGCTACCAGTACCTGGTTTAAGGACCATGGTATCCCTGTTCTTAATTAGCCAGTAAACTCACCTGACCTTAACTCCATAGAAAATCTATGGAGTTTTGTGAAGAGGAAGATGAGATACACCAGACCCAACAATTCAGAAGAGCTGAAGGCCACTATCAGAACAACCTGGGCTCTCAGAACACCTGAGCAGTTCCACAGACTGATGGACTCCATGTCACGCTGCATTGCTGCAGTAATCCAGGCAAAAGGAGCAACAACTAAACACTGATGCTGTACATGCTCATACTTTTCATTTGTCCAACATTTATAAAAATATATTTTTTTATTGATCTTAAGTAATATTCTAATTTTCTGAGACACTGTGTTTGGTGTTTTCATTAGTTGTCAGTTATAATCATCAACATTAAAATAAACATTTGAAATGTATCAGTCTGTGTGTGATGAATTAATGAATATAATATACAAGTTTCACTTATTAAATTAAACTAAACTAACTTTTTCATATTTTAATTTCATGACCAGCACTTGTACAAGTTTGAACTTGATCTTCACACGTCGTGTTGCTGAGATCTGATGAAGAAAACAAAGTTCTGACCAAAAAAAAAAAAAAAAATTTAAATGTGATTCTTTGAAGCATGTTGCTGCAAACGTTTAGGCTAAAACTTGTTGGGAAAAGGAAGAGTTTCGTCAAACTCTGAAAATAAAACGTTGATCTGATGTGACTCAGTGCGTTAGGGACGACTCTCAGCGACCACCACCCCAGACTGTACCTGTAGGTCTGCAGAGTTTTAACCAGATGCTTTTAAGGACACTTCAGAGAAATCAAACTTTAATCAAGGATCAGGTTTAAACTCGCTGCAAGGAGCCGCTGGCGGGCGACACCAAACCTCCCTGAGCTGCAGGGTTCTCAGAGCAACACCGCCCCCAGGTGGACACGAGCCGAACTACACCTGAGCTCAGACTGAAGGCACGTTTGAGATGTTCTCTGAAGACTTTCCAGGTAAGAACCGCTGAGACAAAACCTAAAGACCAAACTCTGAAGTGAGAAGAGAACAAGCAGCTCTTTCTTCAACATCTTCAACCCAAGGATCACTGGCAGGTTTCTCCTCATCCAAGTCCAGTTTTTAAATCTGTGGCTCTTCGTTGCTCTGGAGCACCACATGTAAACCTTCATCTGACAGACAGGTGAGCTGTGACTGTTCTTCTGTTTCTGAAGATCCACACAAGTTCTGATTCACCGTCATTTGAGAAACGTTTTATCTTCTGAGTTTAACGTGCACAGCTTGGAGATGAGGAGGAGATGAGGTTGCTCCAAACTGGTTGGCTTTTTTTCTGGACTTGTTGCCTTCAGGCCACCACAGGAAACAGGAAGTCCCAGATTCAGCAACATTAACCTGATGAAACATCTGTGAAATATCTATTGCAGCCACGTTCTCCTGCTGGAACAGCAAACTGCCGTGCGGTTCGTGTCCTGCAGAGAACGTCCATTCAGAGGTTCCTGTGCACGTGGCCATGCAACCAAGCGTGAACATATCCTGATGCATGCTCAATAATCCAGGTAGAAAAATATAAAGTCTGGACATCCATCCATTATCTTTTACCAGCTTCTTCCATTTTTGCGTCATGGGGGTCACAGGTGCCCATGTCCAGCCATCACTGAGGGGCGGGGGACACCCTGGACAGGTCTCAAGTCCATCACAGGGACAAACAACCACTCTCTCTCACCTGGAGTCAATTTAGTGTCACCAATCAGACTAACATGAATGTTTTTGGTCTTTGGGAGGAAACTGGAGTAACTGGAAGAAACCCAGTAATGCATGGAGAGAACATGCAAACTTCACCCAGAAAGGCCTCTGGACTGGGATTTGAACCAGGGACCTGCTCGCTGAGAGGCAGCAGCTCTACCAGTTTCAGATGAAACGTTTCATTTTAGTTTTGGTTTGTGAATGTCCAGAGGACCAGACTTAACTTTTTTTAGAGCCACGCAAGAAGGTTCCTCCTGGGATGAGCCATCCCACTTTGAAGGAAGCAGCTCCTCTAAAAACAGCTGCTTCAGTTGGACATCCAGATGATTGACAAGCAACATTCCAGTCCAGGAAGCAGAGATGTAGTCCTCCACACCTCTGCTGCTTCTCCTCTGTTCCACAACCAAACCCCCGCTGGAACGGTGCCAAATCAGTTCTGAACATATACAGGTCCTTCTCAAAAAATTAGCATATTAAGATAAAGGTCATTATTTTCCATAATGTGCTGATAAAAATGAAACTTTCATATATTTCAGATTCATTGCACACCAACTGAAATATTTCAGGTCTTTTATTGTTTTAA
>JARVGQ010000116.1:13257197-13267753 GCA_031762355.1 Hypsolebias martinsi | reverse complement strand
AAGAAATTAATACTTTTTATTTATCAATAAAATGTATTTTATTCATCAAAATGTATAGTACTGTACATGTATGTGTTTTTTGATCATTATGTAGGGTGCTGTGTTAGGACAGGAAGTGCTTGGTAACTGTACAGTACCGTACATGTACATGTCTAATCGTGTGATCTCCGACTTATGTTCAAATCGGGTTACGTTCGGTCCGTAAGAACGGAATTCGAACGTAACTCGAGGACTGCCTGTATTATATTTTTGCAGTTTTTTTTTTTATTATTTTGAAACCCTTGTAATAAATAAAAAAAAAATTGTTATGTATGTGGCTTCAAAATACATTTTTTGCTATAAAAAGAAAAAAAAAACAGAAGTAGCTGATGTGCAGTTCTTCTGTTCACTCGTGTCATTCTGTGGTTTGATTACAAAACGTCACATGAACAAATCCAAAATTACAAAAGAATCTAAGAGACCAAGTCAGATTTTGATGATTTGTTATCCAGTCAGTCATAATATCCAAGTCTTTTACAGCCCATAGCAGTAGTGTACCGTCATTTTGAAGTGGGTTAGTTGGAAAAATTATGAACAAATAATATCTTTCCTGCTGTGGAAAGCTTTTAGAATGACCTGGGACTGGATAAAAAGTGTTCAAGTCTTAAGAACAAGACTGATGAGCTAAGCAGAATACAGTTAAGACTAAAGAAGACTGTTGTCAACCTAAAACAACTCCAGTTTCCAAGATTTCTTAGACCTTTACACGACTGTCAATTTCACCCTATGCGCTTATTTTTAAGTGCAAACAATGGCGGCAGCACTGAGGTGTGGCACAGCCTGACAAGTTTTATTATCTCGTCACCAGAATAACTGTTTAATGCAAAAACGACAGCGCTGTAAAAGTTTACATAAACTGCCATTAAATTCTGATGGCTGACGTTGTGTTAAGACCACAGCAGTCCCTTTGTGGGGTGGGTCCTCTTGGATAACCCATTAAAAGGAATTTGATATGGTCCGAGCAGACCCATGTCCAAAATAATTGCTGCTGTCCTAAAAGAGCTCCAGTCTTCAAAACATCACAGCAGTTCATGCAAATTCTGCTTTTAATCCTTTACACATCTGCCAATTTCCCAGAGAACAACCATTAACTCTGCAGAAACATGAGGAAATTCCTAATGGAAGTGCTGCTGCTGCAAAGAACCATGCACTGAAAACCTAACAGCAGTGTAAAGACCTATAATAAAAGTGTTTGCATGAAGCAATATGAAATGTTGGAGACTGGAGTTGTTTTAAGACAACAGCAGTCCACTTTGGTCTTGGGCGCCTCCAGGTTTTCAACAGGGTGGCCAGATAGGGGCCACAGCTTGGCCCAACAAAACCAAAATCCATTACAGAATATTCAGTTTTATTATGATGGACTATTGAAAAACACTGCAATGTGGGAAAAAAGAGAATCACCTACTGAAATATACCTACTTCATTGTTTTTCATTTTATTTTACCATTAATATAAGTAACTGGGAACAGCACAGTCTCTAAACTCATTGCTTGCCCACCTTTTTAAAAAGAATGCACACCACCTATCTTGTGCAATCTGGTAGCACTCATGTGTTGGGAATGATGCTCAGCTACAACCACATCAAATTCTATCTCAGTATATGTCAGAATGACTGCGTTTTAGCCATTTTTCTACGATCAATTAGCTCTGCAGGGTAATGATGAAGCATTGTGTCTCAGCAGAAGCATACCTGCGTGGGAGACGTGGAGCCTGACACCTGTGTGGATGTCTCTTCCACTTTTGGAGATGACACACCAGTACATATTTTCATCACTTTCTTGGAGCAACCTCATGGTTACATGGAAGACTCCTGCTTCTTTATCGTCAGTGATGAAGAACCTGTCACTGGGTCGGTTCCTGGGGGTCTTCACTATTATTTTACACAGTTCGTAGACTCGGCCTCTGCACCAGTACTTAGTGCTTTCTCTGAACTGAAGATCATACATGCAGGAGACTGTCACAGATCCACCATGTGTTGTATTTATCTCCTTAGGAGCAAACAGCTGAGCAGAGTTCACTCTGTGCATTATCAGCCACCCCAGGCAGAGAAGTGGAGCTGAAAATACAAAGAGACCTTTCAAATACTCATATATTTCATGTGTCACAGAGTTAAGCAAATTCAGTTATTCCATTAAAAACAAACAACAAACTAAAAAAAAAAAAAAAAACAATAATTACCATAAAAGAAGCAAACAAATATCCTTGAAGTCCTCATGGTAAGGAACAATGTGAAGCTGAAGCAGCTCGTGAAGTGGAGACTTCCTCTTCTCCCTTGCAGTTGTGCAACCCCCCCCAGCTCATCTTGTTTATTGCGGTTGAGATTTCACATCTTCTAAGTTTGGAGAACCACCCATCATGTCCGTCAAATGATGGATGAATCAGTTTGTACTGACTCATGAAATGCCATTTTAACACAAGTTGATGTAGTACAGTCAGTTTGAGAACTTTTCTTGCTTTCTGACGTCTGTTTCTGCTTCTTACCAATGATTATTTCATCTGACGTTTAATATTAAAAACATTTGCCAGCATCCTGTCTCTAAAATCCCTCCAGTCTTTTCTTTTTGTTTGAAATGTGTGTTCTAAAGTTTGAGCTGGTCTTAATTTGAAGTTCAAACCAACAGTAGGTGGCAGTAAAAAAACAAGCTGTTCAGCTTGATCAACACTTTGGAGCATGCTCTAAGACTGCACAAAATGTTTTTAAAAAGTGTATTTTAGGTGGATGTATGCACATCGTCTTTCACCTCAATCAGCAATCTGAATTGACTAAATAAGTACTTACACTTCACCTTACACTGAATAATCAAAATGAATTCATTAAAATAAATCTTGCTTTGCTTTTATTGCCTAGAACGAACACCACACGCTCAAATCTGATGTGATTAGAAATGGAGCAGTGTTGAATAAAAGGCAACTTTTCAACTGTTGCTCAGAGCTACATTTTCCATTAAAACTGCAACCAAACACCATGATCTGTGCCCAGGGGTCTGAAACTTCAGGGGGAAAAGGTCAGTTCAGGCAGTAAAACAGAACCGAAACCTGGAGAAAAGAACTCCTAAAAACACAGAAGTCATGAGAAACATCCTTCACCAGTTCTGTCAAAAAAAAACACACCAAAAAAACATTTTAGATCCAGCTGTTTCTGAAGAATAAACATCACTGTTGTGATGAATAAAGTACATACAGGTGCATCTAAAAAAAATAGCATCGTGAAAAAGTCCAAATTCTTTTGTCAGTCATTTCATAGTGAAACTCATATATAGATTAATTACACAGTGTAAAATATTTCAAGACTTTATTTCTTGTAATTTTGATGTTTATGGCTTACAGATAATGAAACTCAGTGTCTCAGAAAATTAGAATATTGTGAAGAGGTTCAGTGTTGTAAACTCCTGGTGTCACACCCTGATCAGCTGATTAACTCCTGGACATGAGCTACAAACGTCTCATAATTCAAATCCAGCCACCCCTGAACCAGAGACGTCAGTGTCTTACCTACTGAGGAGACAAAGAACTGGACTGTTGTTCAGTGGTCCAATGTCCTCTTTTCAGATTAAAGAAAGTAAGTTTGCATGTCACATGTAAATCAAGGTCTCAGAGTCTGGAGGAAGAGTGGAGAGGTCCAGAATCCACATTGCTTGAAATCCAGAGTGAAGTTTCCACAGACAGTGATGGTTTGTGTCCATGTCCTCTGCTGGTGTTGGTCCACTGGGTTTTCTGAAACTCACAGTCAATGCAGCATCTAGCAGGACATTTAGACACTCCATGCTTCCTTTTGCTGACGAGCATTGTGGAGATGCTGAGTTCATTTTCCAGCAGGAGTGGGTGGCACAGTTGGTAGAGCACAGCCTCTCAGCAAGAAGGTTGCCAGTTCAAATCCCGGCCAAGGACCTTTCTGTGTGGAGTTTGCATGTTCTCTCTGTGCATGTGTGAGTTTTCTCTGGGTACTCAGTTTCCTCCCACTGACCAAAAACTTGCATGTTAGACTGATTGGTAACTCTAAATTGTCTCTAGTGTCTCTGTGATGGACTCGAGTGTCCCCCACTTCTCACACAGTGATGGCTGGGCATGGACAGCGACCCCCGTGACCCGAAAAGGAAGAAGTGGATAAAAGATAATGGATGGACTTGGCTCCTGCCCACACTGCAAAAGGTACCAAAAATCTGTCTATGTAATATTGTCATTTTCTGAGACATTGACTTTTGGCGTTTTATTATTTGTAAGACATAATCATCAAAATCACAAGAAATAAAAGTTTGAAATGGTTCACTCTTATATACAATTAATCTATGTAACATATGAGTTTCACTCTTAAATTGTTAACTAATTTTTTAAAAACTTTTTCATGATATTCTAATTATTTGAGATGGACCTGTATATGTGCAACACATAACAGGACAGTCTTGAAAAGGGTGAGACTTGTCAGTGAGGTTATGACAGGAAGTGTCCTGAACTGATTACTTTTTGTGTCCTTGTTTGAGTTGAACTGACACACTCACATTTTTCCCCTTTATGTGTCACACTTTGAAAAACAGCCAGACTTCTTTGGAAGTTCTGCTTTTTAGACACGTCACAGCCAAAGAAAATCTCCTCGGGTCAGGAGGAGGGTCATGAAAAGTATTACATACACAGTGAAAGAGAGAGGACTATAAAATTATGATGAGGAAATTAAAAAAGTTCTCACTGCAAATGCTTTGAAATAGAACACAAATACTACAATTTTCATTTAGCATGATTAAAGATGTCAAGCACATTTATCTTCACGTTTATGTGAACTAAAACGGTTCTCAAGCTCAATTTGCCTTTAAGTTGTGATTCGATTGAACATTTTTTGGTTACTGCTCAAACCTGGAGTCTTCTCACAGTTAGATCAAAATTAATTGGCTCTGTGGGATGATAATATACTTTCCTCTAAAAACTGAGCCTGCTTTGCTTCAATCAAATCTCACATTAGCAATTCATAAAGGGTGACACTGAATGCAAGAAGGCCTCCCGAGGATACCTCTGTTTCCTCAAACATTTGTCTGGCAAATAAGACATGGCACCACGGTAAATCCCTGTGGCTAAACCTTGACATATTACAGATTATGAAATTTGAAGTTCAATGCTAAATATTTTATTTGGGATGACATTCAACAGACGAGTGTTCCTTTGAGGAAAAGGCCAACAAGACCCATCCTCCGATGTGTGGACCCAAAAGGACACTACTGATTGGGCTAATCAGACTTGGGTCAGCAAGCATTTGAACCGTATGTGTTTGCTCCCAAACTCATAAACAGCAACATAATGGGGTTTCACTAACACGCTGCAGTCAGGAGTGACAGTTTGTTGACATGAGCTATTCCCTTTATTTTCCACTGAGTCCTGAATACAACCAGTGTCATGACATACAAGTTCCATTGGTGTAGCAACACCACTGGTGAGACAGGCTCTTTGCTTTGACACACCAGTGACCTGTTTGGCTTCATCTAAAGTATCTGAATCAAATATCCACTAGTGCTGGGTAAAGATACCACAACAATTGTTTGTCTGTTGGTTTAAATTTGCAAGCTTTAGTCAACAACAGAAGTATAAAACTACAGAAGTGAGAGTTCTGGAGACCAAGTAAATATTTTCAATTTCTTTATTTCCCCACAAGAATCCGGAAACTGTTGATTTCTTGTGGCTTCAATAAAGCAATCTTGAATGATGGTGGTGGTTTGTGTTGTATATTTCCATGCTTTTTTTTCTTTAATCAAATTAATTCAGTCTTCAACTAAAGTAAATAAAAACGGCCATTATTGCAATAATATTTTAATAGATACAAAAAATTTGGGACCACATGTCCATAAAGTACACCATCCATAAATGATAAATGGACTGTACTTATATACTGTAGTTCTTTTCTATCTCATCAAGATACTCAAAGTGCTTTACACTACAATCTGTGTCCTCATTTACCCATTCATACAGCACTCTACTAGATATAAAGATTAATCAGTGCTTTATCACATCCATATACCAATGGGACACACACCAGAGGCAATGAGTGGTTCAGTGTCTTGTTAAGGGACACTTCAGCATGCGACTGCTTGTGGATTTGAACCCCCAACTTGAATTGGAGGGCGACTTCTCTTACCACTCGGCCACAGCAGCACCATATCCATATCCATCCGTCCATTTTATTTACCTGCTTTTCTGTGCAGGATTGCAGGAACTTGTATTTCCAGTGGTCACTGGGAGAGGAGGGGTGGAGGGTTGCAGGTCATAAGTCCATCCCAGGGACAAATAGAGACAAGCGAGACAAACAACCAAATTCACACTCTCCCTTATAGTGATAATTTAGATGCCAGTTAATATCACACGCATGTTTCTGATCTGTGGGAGGAAACCCACACATGCATGGAGAGAACAAGTAAACCTCACACAGAAAGGCCAAGGCAGGAGGTGAACCTGCAACCTTCTTGCTGTCAAGTGACAACTCTAACCACTGGTTCCCCGTGCTACTTTCAATGTAAACCAGTGACAATATTATTAATAATGCAACACTAAATGCTTCAAATTTAGTCTAGTAAACACCCACAGGCTTTAAATTGTCCTTTTGTTAGAGCTGTTTATGTGATGGTGTGCAGCTGTGTTGATAACATGAAAATGTTTCAGGAATACGAAGAATGACTCCTTTTCCATCGACAGGTTATATAAGAACAAATGCGTCACACCGTTTCCTTTCTAGATTGCATGTTTGTATGTGAAGTCATGCTGCAGGTAAAAGTAAACACTAGTTTATTGCGAGGTTTATACCACAGTGAAACGTTCTGAAGTTAACTGGCTGCAAAAAGTTACTTTTGACCAGTGCTGTTTAAAAATTTCAGTTTAATCCATAAGGTAGTGTTCATGTTTACATCATTTAACGAAGAGTCTCATCAACCCTTAACATGTTTTTTTAAACCCATTCATGAGTAGTTTTTATTTCTTTTAATCAAATAGATCTGATAATGCCATTGGCAATCCTTTTTAAAGATTATTTAATTTTTGTTTATCTTTCAGAACTTCCCTGTTTGTTTTTGAAAATCCTCCTGACCTTATGTTTGGGAACAGCTGCTTTACAGCATCATTAGGAGCCACTGTTGTGATGACAAAGAACCTGGGTACCAAACTTTATTTAAAGAAAAAAGACCTCACTCGTAAAACAGGCATGTAAGACGTAACATTCAACAATCATTGCGAAATCCACGTATAAAACATCTCAATAAAGTGACAGCTTATGTTATTGTTCCAACAGGTTTTACCATATTTTCCGGTGTATAAGTCGTTGTGGAGTATAGGTTGCATCAGTCAAAAAAAAAAGCATCATGAAGAGGGGGAAAACATGTAAAAGTCGCTTCGGAGTATAAGTCGTGTTTATTATGCAGTTATGCATCATTGCTGACCTCCGAGAAACGTGGGCCAGTGTTGTGCCAAAAATCGATTAGCTGACAAAAATCAATTGGTGGCCACGGGAGCACGCACGGGAGGACTCGCTGTTGCAGTTCTTCAAAATTTAACAAGATTAACACTTAAAAACAATCATTTGTTTGCTCGACACAGCCAAGGTGTGTCTCAGTTTAACTTTTTTCTGAATACAGATAAATGCACTTTAATGGTCAATGGCCAGGGGTAGCAGTACAGGAACAACATATGCACCTACCGGTAGTTCTCAAAAGCCTAGAGGGTCCTGTCGAGCATCTAGTGGCTGCAAATGGTAATGTTTACCCTAGTTCATGTCAGTATGAATGACCATTTAAAGCGTCAGTCAAAATTGCGTTAAGAACTATGGGGAAAAAAACAAACCAAAAGAACAAAAACAAACATATATCAGTCGTTTTGGCGTATAAGTCACAGGACTGGCAAATCTATGCAAAAAAACCTGCAACTTATACACCAGAAAATACGGTAAGTGTGACGCACGAGAATCACTGTTAACCATTTAAAGGTTGATTGACGTTCTTTGACATTTGAACTTGATTCTCAGGCTCTGAGCACAAAGTTCTTCCCTCCACATGTTGAAACGTTTAAAGTTGGAGGGTAAAAATTCAGACAATAAAAAAACTTTTAAATTACTGAACTGTATCATAATAAAAAATATATAAAGCAGAACAATAATGCCTAGTTTGACAAATGTTTGCAATTGACACAACAGAAGACAGTTTAAAAACGCTGAGCTACTGACTCGTGGTTGTGTCATTGTCCTCTTTTTGTTCTGTTCTGGCCGATCCGTTGGGCTCTGCTGCTGGTTCCTCCACCATCGCTGACTTCTTTAAAGTTCCTGGTGGAAAGTCAGGAGGTTTGTAGAAAAGGGTTTAAAAAACAAAAAACCGAAACAAAAGCCAAGAAGCTTTCAGCACATCTAAGCAGTGATTGAGGATTCTGGTTGGTACCTGTGAGGTGATTTCTGTGCATTCGATGGAACAGCAGGAGAGCAATGAAGAGGATAAAACCGATGCAGGCGATTATCATTCCACACAGCAGGAAGCTGTAGCTGCCTTCAGTCTGAATAATCTGTGGAGAAGACGGCAACAGTAAACTACCCGACGTGAATTTAAACCACTACTGGGCTTTTATTGTAACTACAGGTCTAAATGGAAAAATTATGAAGACATTTTGAAGAGTACCAATGCAGCTACTTCCCATCAAACAACAATTTCTTCAGTAAAGCCAAAGAGCAACTTGTGACTTCTGTACCGTATTTTTCAGACTTTAAGGCACATTTAAAATCCTTTAATTTTCTCAAAAATCAACAGTGTGCTTTATAATCCGGTGCACCTTATGTATTAATTCTGGTTGTGCTTACTGACATCGAACCAATTTTATGTGGTACACGGTGCTCAAAAATCTGTCAAAATGGTTTAGTTTCACTTAATGCGCCTTATAATCTGGTGTGCCTTATGTATGAAAACAGATCCGTTCATTGATATTGCAATTTATAATCTGGTGTGCCTTATAGTCCAAACAATATGGTAATTTAAGCTATGACAAAAAGTTTTTAGGCATAAGATGTATAAGAAAATATAAGGAAAACCAATAAAAAAAAAACACTAAAACCGCTGTCTGTGGCTCAGAGTCACTATGGTAACCACACACCTGACTCTCTCAATCCCTGACAGAACCGACACAAACGCAGAGTAGAAATTAAACTGCAAAAACTTTGAGCTGTACTGAAACAAAACCACTAACCTGTACAAGTGAGAAGCATGCTCCAAAGTTCAAATTTTGTGTCTACGGTGTTTTATGTAGGAGATTTGACAAAGTAAAAAATAAAAACAAACTTGGCTCTAGTGTTATAGAGAAAATTATCAGATGATAGAAGTCAATGATTGTCTGGATGTGTCCTCTGGACTCAAGAGATTTAAAAGAAAATCTGGACGTATGTAGTAAGAGACACACTGGGTGAAAACAAAGAAACATTCTTATGTGTTGAAGTATAACCTATATAAAAGTGCAAAGTTTAAAGGACCAAGACAAATATGTATGCAAAACTTATTTGGAAAGTTTAGACAGCTCAAAAGTTGGTGTGTTGACACCATCAATTTGAGAGCTTATGTTGTAAAAATCCCATTGCTGTGTATTTGGACATTTTTTGGGAGGTGTTATGTGCACGTAGGCCATGTCACATGATATACTGGCACAGAAAAAAATCACAATGTGCTGTTCAGATCTTTTGATGTATTTTTATGAGGTTTTCTAAAACTCAGGAGGAGAAACAAATGGAAAATTGTGATGGAAACAAAAGTATAGCACCTGAACAGGACTAAGTACTTAACAAATTTGAGTCAGGTCCATTGGACAGATTCTTTTAAATCTGTCCAGAGAACAACAAGACTGCTGTCTCAGCCCTCCATGAACAGCAAGCGGCCATCAGGGCACTAACGATCAACTGTTAGGCTGATGGTCCTCATTTATCATGTGAACAGCTAGTTTTGGCTGTCACCAGGACACTGGTTGATCCCTTTTGCAAAGGTGCTGCTTTTAAGACTGAGTTTGTTGCAGCGTCCCAGACTAAAGAAGCTTTTTGTATAAAAGACAAAACATTTCTACAAAGATTCCGTCCAGAGGACCTGACTCAACCTTGTTAGAGTCATCTACTTGGATTATTAAGCATGCATCAGGGGAGTATACTGGTAAGTACTGTATTATAAGTACCCTTAATTTTGCACTTTTGTGTATTATTTGTAGAAAGAAAAAACTCAATTCATCAGACTTACTGAGCCAACTAGAACCTGCATCACCATCTCTCCCATCCCTGCACTTGTCACCAAGACCGAGGTCGCACATCCTGCAAAATGAAATGCACGCAGTATTTCATATTCTCTCACTTTGATTCCACTGTAAGTGCTGTGCAGAAAAGACTTTCTCTTACCCTGGTAATCAAGGATGTCTTCAGTATAGGCAAGCATACAGGGGAAGATGCTGCTAAGGAAAAGTCCACATAAACAGGTTCCCACAAACAGAAACGCTTTACTAGTGTAGAAAATGAGCAGCAACAACACAGTAACAATAGCTCC
>JARVGQ010000116.1:13146661-13161743 GCA_031762355.1 Hypsolebias martinsi | reverse complement strand
ATATCATTTATGTATAAATTAAACAACTTTGGTCCCAATACTGAACCCTGTGGAACACCACAAACAATGTCTAAGCAAGAAGACTGGAAATCACCCATTTGCACAAATTGTTGCCTGCTGCTAAGACAATTTTTCAACCAATGCGAAACTACTCCTCTCAAACCATAGTTTCATTCCTCAGGGAGAATAAGTCCAACTCTGAATAAAGTGCCCATTTTTTGGGGCCTTTTTTAAATTTTTTGTTTGGTCAGAAAGAAAACAAAAAAGTTTCAGTATCAATCTAATGTATTCTTTCTTACACAAATTTAAAAGTGACCAAATACTCAAACTTTAAAGGTAAAACTGTTTGACTGGTGAAACAGCTGATGGGACTGAACAGCTTGCAGTTCTTCATGAAGATGCCTAATTGGGTCAGTGTTTAACTGACCTGGAGGAGCACCGTGAACCTCTTCTTGTCTTCTAACGGACTTCCTCGTGCTCCAGGGTACTCCCAGTCCAGGTCCAGTCCATCAAAGCCATGCTGTCTCAGAAATTTGATGGAAGACTGGATGAACACCTGGCGGTTGGTGGGAGATGAAGCCATGATGGTAAATCTGTGGACATTTAAATAAGTCA
Source organism: Hypsolebias martinsi (assembly GCA_031762355.1). Taxonomy (NCBI): domain Eukaryota; kingdom Metazoa; phylum Chordata; class Actinopteri; order Cyprinodontiformes; family Rivulidae; genus Hypsolebias; species Hypsolebias martinsi. Next base: position 13,161,128 of record JARVGQ010000116.1, on the reverse strand, counting down.
TTGGATGCAGACAGATTCTTATTTTTTTATTTTTATTGTTTTAATGAAATTAGGTCCAACAAACTCACGTCAGCAAAATGTTTTATTTAGTTTTTAGACTCACTGTGTTGTTCCAAAGTTCCATCCACCGACAGCCAACAGAGTCTTTAGCTGAGGGTTTCTGTGATGGACACATAAGTAAATAATATAAGATCTGGTCTTAATTTGTCCTGTGCACAAGAGGAAGTATTTTTGGTTCCATCACCAGGTCAGAGAGTAATGTGAGAAACTCAAGCTTAAATCATACATTTTACTTTTAGAGACTAAAACACCCCTAATACAAGTAAACAATAAACTGTGCTGTGAGAAATATTAAAACTGGCTTTGCATTTAGTTAAAAGCTGTGATTTATTCCTCAGTATCTGAAATGTTTAACCAAAATATTACGTGATCTGGTCTATCTTATTTTCTGCATTAGTGTTTTTTTTTGTGGTAGTTTTAAGAAAACAGCAAAAACAAAGTGAAACTGATTTTCAGTCAGAATCAACTCACCTGTTTTTTAGTGCATTAAAGGATTTATAAAGAACCTCATCATTCCACTCATACGTTATCAGCTCATTAGAAGAGCTAATTACTGAGAAGGCATAGATAAGATGTGTGCAGAGGTTGGGATCCACGTTTTCAGGAACATATCTCCCAACGCCTGGTCGGTATTGGGACCAGTTGGTAAAGTAGCACACCAGCTTGGTCGAAGAAACTTCAGACAAAATAAAAATAATTATAGTATTAGGTTTATGCTCGACGGGTTTTGTGATTCGGATCCAAATGTGAATGAAATGAATGAAAGGGTTCATTCTTACCAGTTTGAAGACATATCAGAAGAGACAGTCCTGAAAAACAGTTTCATTATTAATCATTTTCAACAAGCCTTTGAACAAATCAGTACCTGCAACAATTAACCTACCAGCTAAGACTGTCAGTCGAGCCATGTTGTGTTGTATTTTTTTTTAACCTCAAAGCAATCTGAAAGAGAAACAATAGTGCATTACCATGCAGAGCAATAAGCAGCATGCATTTCTCTAAAATACACTGCTAAAGCTTCATCATCTTGATGACGGCAATACCTTTTCTCAGGTGGTCTTCTGTCAGTCTGGCTGCTCCAACCAAGACTCTCTTTTATAGACGAGTCAGGGCAAAGGCTGCACTCCTGGGATTTTAGTGAACGTCTCAGAACAGGATCATTTTTTGCTGTCGGTTTGGTCACATTTCACTGTGATGAGCTAATGGTTTCCTGTTTTTATTGCCTGATAACCGAGGGTCACAGGACGACGTTGTGCAAATTTGTCTTTGTTAACCCTTTCAGAACAGCCAACCCGATCGTGGAGATAAGAGGAGCTGATAAAATAGTACAGTAATGTAGGTTTTCGTGAGAACGTCATGGTACACAACCAACATCACATATCTCAGGTGACCTTTAGAACTGTACGTATGGCGTAACGGCTTTTATAATTTTATCTAGCGGTTTTTACAGTGAAGAGGCAATGATAAGCATCCATCTATCCACCAATCTATCCATTTGTCCACCCAATCCATCCATCCAGCTATCCATCCATTCATCCATCCACTTCTGTCTCTTCTTGGAACAAGACGATGTTAGTCTAAATATCTTGTAGAAAAAGTGACTGGCAATGTTTACATAAACAATTAAATATCCTTCATTTTGAGTTACTTAGATACAGATGAGGGTGGCACATCTCTGGTCTCTGACATGTATAATACGTATCTCCTCAGATTTACAGTGATGTGATGAGTTTAAAAAATGCACGAGCAGCAAAAACCTCTTGACATGATACGATTTGGCCCCTAATTCCAGTAAAGTGTGATTCAGTGTGTTAATTCCTTAAAAGGACATATAGAACAGTACTGGTACTTTACAACAAAGCAAAGACATGATGCTTTGTCATTTACTGTGATTAATTACTGTATTTATAACCAGGCCTTGCCCTAAGGTATAATAAACTGTTTAGCTTTGTTGTAAGAACATATTTTTACTAAATGTAGGTTATTATGTACTGAAGACTTGAGCCCTGCTATCAACATTACAAGTTGGTGCCAGTTTGTTTTTATTAGTGTTTGAAGCATACATATAATAAAACCCCACCTCTGTACATTTATTGTAAACCTACACACAATGCAATGTCACAAAGCTTGGAAATTAGAACAAAATTCAAAGATCTGAGTATGAAAAAGCATGAAACTTCAAAAGAAAAAAACATGTAGGAACCCTGATTATTCAATTATCCCAAGCACAGTAAGAGAGAGATGGCAGGATGGCTAAAACATAAAATAGTCCATGTGTTATCAAATTTAGAATGTAATGTAATGACCTTTTCTGTAGGATAACATGGTGCAAGTTTTAATTCAGTTTTTTTTCTGGATGCCAATCATTTCATCACTATTTGTTATCCTGTAGTCGGAACTATGCAATAAGGAAAACTGGATTTCATGTAAAAGACGACATCCATCCATTTCCCGACAGATGTTTCCTTCTTAGGTTGTGAGGAGCTGGTGCCTATATTCAGCAGTCACCATTCGATGTGACTGACAGTGTATGGTGACTCTCTTTTGCCCTCCCTTTAAGGGTAGGAGTCAGACTGATGTTAACATTTATAGGCCAATATCTATTTTACCTTGTGTGCCAAAGGTTTTCAAAAAACTGGTAAATAATCAGCTAACACAATATTTGAAGTTTTAAAATATTTTGTCCAGCATGTTCAGGGCATGATTGCATTACGGCCGCTCTGAAAGTTCACAATGATATAGCATCAGCATTGGACTCCAAACAGCATTGTGCAGTAATATCCATTGATTTAGCAAAAACTTTTGACTCAGTTGATTGTTCCATCAGAGCAACTTGACCATATTACTTTGTAGAATCTTGGGACAGACACTTTCATGCTTCCGTAATTAACTTTTGAATAGGTCGCAGCGAGTGAAGGTTGACTCACATGCTTAGTTTCTTCCGGTTATGTCAGGTGTACCCCAAGGCTCCATTCGTGGTCCAACTATTTTCTCCATATAAATAATATATATCATATTATGTTAGTGAGGCGTCCATCCATTAATATGCAGATAACACTATTCTATATGCTTTTGGTTCTACTCTGGATGAGGTTGTGAGGTCCCTTGCATGTGGTTTTCTTGAAAACCTGAAGGCTTTTTCTGACTTAAAGTTATCCTTAAATGCCAAGAAAACTAAATTTATGTGGTTCGGTCATGGAGGAAGAACCATACCCAACTTGGTGTACTTCACCACTGGTGATATTATAGAAGAGGTAACAATTTATAAAAATTTGGGCATTTGGATTGATGGTGCTCTGTCCTTTTCATGTCATGCAAAAGTTTTGCAATCTAAGGTTAAAGCAAGATGATTATATAGAAATCGATCTTTGTTTACATTGTTGAAAAAAATTCTACCTCTGTTGGATTATGGAGACATAATTTACAGACATGCATGTAAGCGTGTCCTTCATAAGCTGGACACAATTTATCACTCTGCTATACTGTATACGTTGTTATACAGAAATGCTCCTTATAGAACACATCACCGTCACCTCTATTGTTAAATGGCCTTCTCTACACTCTTAGTGAAATTTATTAGTTTACCCTCATTTATACAAGGTTACTGTTTCATCTCCATAATTAACTAATCTATTGTAAATAGCATCAACTTTGAAGTGTAAGACCCAATCCTTTCTGTATTTGTGGTTAACAACTCTAAAGACCAAGTCTTGCTTTGTCTCTGTGGCTTTTAGCTCTGCTGCTCCATCTGAATTATGTTTAAAAAAAAACTTTGGGTCTGACCTCACTTGTCTCAGTTTCTAGTTTTAAAATTGTTTGAAGGCTGTGTAACTTAACTGTGTATACTTGCAAATGTTTTTATGCTTTGTAATGTTGTCGTCTAATTTTGGCAATGAACTGTAGTTAATGTAGATTGTGATTTTCTTTTTTGTTAATGACTTCTATATTTTATTGTTTGCCCTTCAGTATTGTTTCCTTTCCCATGACCCTAGAAGTGCCTGTTGGTGTTTGCCATGTCAGCATTGTAAATAAGAATTTGTCCATACATCCATTATCTTTACCCACTTCTGCCTTTTTTGGGTTGCAGGGGATCAACGGTGCCCATGTCCAGCCATCACTGTGCGAGAAGTGGGGTACGCCCTGGACAGGTCTCCAGTCCATCACAGAGACACATAGAGACAAATAACCATTCACTCTGTCACTTGCACCTAGGGACAATTTAGAGTTACCAATCAGTCTAACATGCAGGTTTTTGGTCTGTGGGAGGAAACTGGAGTAACACAGGACCACATATAGACAATAAAGAGGAACAATTATTTTCACCTTTTCACAAACTTGACATCTGTACAGTTTAGAGATACCAATTAACTTACATGCATGTTTTGGTCAGTGGGAAGAAAGAGTCAAAAGACAACATGTCATATAGATATATGCTTATCTACAGATAAGATGTGCTTCTTTCAAAACTGATGGTTTTATGCAGCAAACTGGCCAGGGTTCAGAGTTTTTTTTTTTTTTGTGGTGGGTAGTTTATAAAATATTCTGAATTCTGAGAACCATTGCTTTATTCCTGGTTTAGAGGAGGAGACCATTGAGATCCTTGTGCTAGACTGCAACATACAGTCTGAAAAGAAGACGGAAAGCATCGTGTAAAGTTTGACTTGCAAAAGATATAAAGCTAAATTATTAAAGTGTTGATTTATATAAGTCAAATAAATGTGCAGACCAAGGACATCCACACATTATATTATGTGATTGAAAGATGAAATTACATCTTAAGAATGACTCCAAGAACATGGCACAGCACCCAAAGCATCTGAAATCCCAGAAAACTACCTAAATATAAATACTTTTATTTTATTTAAATCGAAAAATATTTTCCTCCATACACAGCTGGTGTTAGATGTCAATTAAACGTTAGACAGAGATCAAACATTCCCAGAGTGAGATAAATCAGAATCCTCAGTTCATAATACTCTTTACTGATTCTCCACATGGTTTGACTTCTTGTTTTCCCATCAAGGCAGAGAGATGCTTTGTTGATTCATTTGTTGTGATCTTGCAACATGAGAAAAGTTTGTTTCAGGAAGTTTGACATCGAGGCAAAGAAAGAACCCAATTTAATTTGAAAACAGCTTCAAATGATTTTCTTTAAGTTAGAGCAAGGGTTTAGAGCTATACTGTAGTGTCGACAGTGTAATGTGTAGAGTGTAGAGCATCAAAGTTCATGCACAATAATCCAGGTAAACATATCTAACAAAGTTAAGTCAGGTCTTCTGGATGGTTTCTTTGTGTTGAAACATTTTGTCTTTCATCCAAAAGACTTCATCGGTCTAAGGGGCTACAACAAACTCAGTCCCATAAGTACTTTGTAGCACACTCACATAGCGGGTCAACCAGTTTGATGGTGATAGATGGTTTCTGGAGTCCAACCTCTCCCCCGTCGACTCATCTGAGGTAGCCATGGCCAAAGTGGTTCAAAACATCAAAGCCATAAGTCCATAAGTTCCATCTTATCACCATCAAACTGGTTGGCCTATTATGTGAGTGTGCAACTTATGGGACTGAGTTTGTTGTGGCTCCTCGAACTGATGAAAACGAAACGTTTCAACAAAAAAGAAACAGTCCAGAGGACCTGAATTAACTTTGTTATACTGTGGAGTATTTTTTTGTAGTGAGTGCTGTAAACTTATTGTGCCCCCGCAATGGAGAAATTGGTTTGCAACTCTTAGATTCAAATAGCAAGCATTCAAAAATAAATCATATTTCATTGTTGTTAATAAGAGATAGAAGAAACGCTACTATCGGTGTAAGTTGGCCTTTGCAAATGCTTTTATCAGCATAGTGAAATGATCCTCAGTCTCTTGTTCTAAGATAGTTCAGCTTATGCAAAGATATATTCTCTAGACATATTATGTACAAAATAAAAGGTAAATCTTTTTTAACAGATAACCTTTGAAGGCACATCTACAGATGAATGGTCCAAATGTTTTGAAGTGTTTTTTTTTTCTCCCATTAAAGTTGAGAAGTCTGTATGATTAAAGGTTCAACAGTAGCTCAGTCTCCAGCTGTTCTTTCCCACAAAAACACACACAGACCTTCATTTTCTCTGCATTCCTACTGTTGGTAAAGGGAAGTCATGTGGCAAACATCTGAGCAATGGAGATGAAAATATTTTGTGTTTTATGCCAGAGAGTAGATAGTATTCATTGGTGAATGGAGCTCCAGATTCCCACCAAAGTCCAGCTCCCTGACATCTCTCCTGGTTCCGGTGTACTGTCCGATGAAGGAGCCGTCCTCATTGAATGGAATTTCCCCTCCTTCTCCATACTCCAACAGACTGTCATCACTGTCCGATCGCTTTATTATTGCTTCCACAGATGACTGAGCTCTTTGAAGGCCCTTTTCCTCCTCTCTACCAAAGCACACAAATAAGGATTTGTTATGGCCAATTAAATAAAAACACACACTGCTTTTTCCTACAGGCCACAGTAAGAAGTACATACCTCCGAGGATAGGGCAGAGTGGGGATGCGTGCAATCCTAAAATATCAACACATTCCACATCACCGTCAGAGAATATGAACACATCTCACCAGGTAATATTGGTATCAATAACTTATTGCATTTCTTCAAAAATGTACACTTAAAATGTCAATAATGTCAGTGTGTGAGCATTTAGTCTTTTCATACCTTTCAAGGGACCTTGAGTGGTTCAGTGAAAAAACAACCGGGTTGGTTTTGAAAAAGAAAGGTTTAAGAAAGATGAGTAAAAAAAAATAAAAAATAAAAAATAAAAAATTAGTTTTGGTTTGTTAAATTTTTACTCAAAATTAGATCAGACGCCTTGTTTGATTTGTATTTTCACATTGAAATTTGGTCATAATTGAAGGTGCTCTGTGAAATTTGTAAACATTACAAACCTGTGGCACAAAATGCTTATCAGTTGATTCTGATTTTTTGTGCATTTTGACCTCATCTTGGCATGTAGAATGATACATGTTACCTTTATTACAACCAAACATCCAAAGGTAAAGAAGTGTCTTATAGGTAATTACTGATGGAAGCCATGAAAAACTCAGTAAATAGTTTCCATTAGTTTTAGATGTCCATATACATAATCAATATGAATATTTTCTGAAGTAATATTTATACTGAAATGTGTAAAAGTAGTAAGAGTAAGAGTTACAGTATGTTGGGTCATGGGTGTCCATATTTCTTTTTTGTTTTTTTGGTCAGATACTGTTTAATGTTCAATTTCACAAAAATAAAAAGGTCAAATTCAATGTTCCAGCCCCAACATTTTTTTTAAGTGTTAACTTATTTTTTATTTATATGAATGTTTCTACTCAGTGCCCTGAGGTGACTTCTGTTTTAACTTGGCACTACATAAATAAACTGAACTGAAATGAAAAAAAAAAAAAAAATCCAAATACTTGACATCACAACTAGGTTCAATTTATACAGCTTTTGCTCGCAATGTGCCAGCTCATATTAAACCTGAACTTATGTCTAAAAATCTGTTATTGTTTTATAAATAAGCAACACTGACGTTGTTGCCTCACAAAGCTGCTTTAATTGACCAAATTGAATGAAGTGAATGCACAAGTACAGAGCAACACAATATAATAATAACTAATGTTGTCATAGGATTACAATAGTGTTACAGTAAACTGGAACAATTATAGTAACAGATTTGTTGTTTAAACTATCTATACAACCTTGGAAAATAAGTTGAGTTATAATTGGTAGATAATATGTAGCACACAATGATTAAAGATTTATTTTTATATAATACATTTATTTAAAAAAGTATAGCTTTTATGACTGTTAGTCATTTTTGTTAATTTTTGTCAGTTGTAAAGCTTACCGATAATCAAATGATCCCTCCTGATCTTTGTCATCCACTGGCTCCAATGAAATGTCCTTTTTCTCCCGAACTGAAATTAAATGAAGCTACATTGTTAAATCGAGCAAGACATTTTTGTAGTTCAAGTGCAACAAAATTTACAACAAACTACTAATATTCTTTAAATATTATTTAACTAAACTTATTTTATTGCAAACCGTGGACAAATCTGAAATTTTATCCAACTTATTGATAAAATTAGTATTGATTTAGTTGTTTTGACATAAAAAGTACTGAAAAAACACACAATTAAATGTAAATCAATTTGTTGGTGTCACTGTATTTTTTTATACAGTGGTATAAGTTTTGAAATCTTCAGCTTCAGAATCAGAATCAGAATAAGTTTTATTATCATTGCACCGAGATACAACGAGAACATGTATGTACAACCGTCTGAAAGATGGACGGAGTGCACAAAGCTGCTGCTATAAAGCGCAGCCTTCTTATCCTTATTCAGAATACACATTTTTAGCTAGAAAAAGGGACAAAGCCATGAGGAGAGTGATAGTGGCATTGCAAAAAAGATCTCTTCACATCTTGCCCTTACAGGGCAAGATTTAAGACATCCCCCCCAAAAAAAGAAAACCTCTGCCAGATAAAGCACGTTTATGAACACGTACATATGCATTTACAAACGAGGTGGTCCATGAAGCCCTAGATAGTCCATTGTCCAGATAAGATGATGGTCAGCCAGCATAAGTTGCACAAGTTGTCAGAGTTGTGGCCAGCTCTGATCAGAAATGAGACCCTGTACCTGGATATTTGCCCCCTCTGCTCCTCTTGATGAAACAGACTGTAAGAAGGATGAGCACAATGAGTGCCACAGCGCACATAATCCCAATGAACCACCCCTGAGTGGTAATGTCCACCTGGTCCTGAGCGTATACTGAAACACGCAAGAATACATGGTCAAAATCAACAGCATCTTGACACCCTAAGTGGTGGACCTCCACTTGTGTTCATGTACTGAAGAAGATGCATTTTACTTTCTGTGGTGTAATGAGGGGACTCCTCCGTATGCCATTCCCCTATTCCAATCCGAGTTCTTGCGGCCACAGAGAACCTATAACGAGTGTAGCGGTCAAATCGCTGGACTGAGAAACTTGTCACATTAGGCGGGAACTCCTCCACCCTGAGCTCTTCTCCCCGGCTTGCATTCACTGAGAAGATTGGACATTTCAGAGCACAAGGATGTTAGACCTAAAAGAGTAAACTAAGTATTTTACTTTCACATAGAGCAGCTACAAAAATGCTTATTACCCTCTTGAAATGACGCTTTAGTCACTTCAGGCCAGTGGTCCCCAACCTTTTTTGCACCACGGACCGGTTTAATATCAGACTGTATTTTCACGGACTGGGGGGTGGGGGTTTAAGTCTGAAGGTCCTACCCCAGAGAATTTTGGATAAAATAGATGCCATTTCCTGCATTCTGGTGTATTTTACAAATGTTTATTACAGTAGATTAACATGAAACAAAAGATGTAAACTCATTGTTGAAACGAATGAATATACACAAGTTTCACTTTTTGAATGGAATTACTGAAATAAATAAACTTTTTCCACAATATTCTAATTTTATGACCAGGACCTGTATTTCAAATTTACTTTTAATCACTTTATGTGTGATTTATAAGTGTATCAAGGGCAGGATCATTTCTCATTTAATTAGTATATCCCACACCGGGGTCAGCTCGTCATCTTCCTCCCTGCAGTGATTCACACATCAGATTGTACAAAAAAGCGCAGGAACTTGTGCATTGTGCAAAACTTTAATTATATTTGTAGTTTTTAATAAAACTGCCCATGACTTTGAACTTTTAGGTGCGTTTTTTTTTTTTTTTTTTTTTTTTTTTTTTTTTTTTTTTTTTTTTAAGGGCAGAAGCAGAAACGTGAAGGAACAGCTCTGATGTGAATTCAAAAAAGGTCAAGATAAAGTGTGTTCTGATGTGATGTTAGGAAGCTTTGTTTAAAATGATAGTTTTATTTAGTTCATAGTTTTACAGTCACTCTTTGTCAGGCAAGTTGAAAACTATGCAGAGTAATCCTTCAAATGTGCAGACGTGGCGGCACGCTATGAGTCTTGTGAGTGTGTGTGCGCCCGAGTCTGTAGAAGTGTGTGAGAGAGGAAAATAGTTCAAGTCCTACACGACCCCTCACAGCACGCCTCCTCCTGTCTGCTCCGGACCACGCCGCTAAATTACTCCACCCAAACGGGCGATGTAGAACCAATCTGCTCATGCGTCCAATAAAAACTGAAACTTACCGCTTGTGAATGTTGATCTGTGTCAAGAGCGAGTCATTGACAGATGTGGTGGAGATAATCCTGTGATTTTTTTTTTGTTGTTGTTGTTGTTTTTTCTGTGCGGCCAGTACAAAATGACCCACGGCCCGGTACCGGTCCGTGGCCCGGTGGTTGGGGACCAGTGCTTTACAGTAACAAAAAAGATTAAATTGTGTCATTTGGACCAGTTTCTTAAGTGAGAAACATTTCGTCCCCCATCTAGAGGACGTTGTCAGTCTATGGCCTGTCAACCTGATCTGTCCCATAGGTAACCTTCACTGCTGTGTTTCACTTAAAGCCAACCTCCTGTTGGAATCTCAGAAGAAGGCTTTTAGCACAGGCCCACCCATCCAAATCAATCAATGATCATGTTCAGAAAAAAGTTTGTAATCATCCAGGTAGAGAACAACAAAAAAAAAAGGTTATATTGTGTCATCTGGACCAGTTTATTTAAGTGAGAAACGTTTCGGCCCCATCCAGAGGACCTCGTCATTCTGCGGCCTTCCAACCAGATCTGCCCCATAAGTAGCCTTCACTGCTGTGTTCTGGTTGTCCTCAGGCTGTTTCTGTGAGTAGCAAGTTCCATGTGGCCTAAAACATTTGATTGTTGTACATGATGATTGACTGTTTTGCATGGGTGTGCTCTGCTTGGTGCGTTCAAAGCCTGCTTATGAGATTCCAACAGGAGGTTGGCTTGAAACACAGCAGTGGAGGCTACCTATGGGACAGAGCTGGTTGGCAGGTTGTAGGCTGAGGAAGTCCTCTGGATGGGGGATGAAACATTTCTCATTTAAATAAACTGGTCCAGATGACATGATTTAACTTTTGTTGTTGTTATCTACCTGGATGATTGAGCTTATAAATTGTTTTCCCCTCTACAATACATCCAAGGAATATTTCCTAAAGGTTTCAGTAAAGTCTAACCTGTGGGTTATAAGATGATTAGAAGCAATTGGGGTTGGCACCATTCATTAATGCTAAAGTTTTGACCTTATATGTGCTGTGGATGATACTTGGCTGCTCCCCACATCAAATTTTAGCACAGCGTCTGTGAAATAACCGTGGTTATCATAATGGACAGGATTAGCTCAATATGTAAATCAGTTGTAGATGTACAGCGATGGAAATATTCTAAATGTTACATTACAAAACAGACAGAGTTAACTTCAAGTTTAAACAAACATCTTGTCCGTCACTGCTCGTGGTATGTATTGATGTTGTACTTCATGAAATTGTAGGTCTGGAATATACCAAGTATTTTAGTGATTTTCTTTTGGGATTTGTTGATTGTGGCAGCCATCTTGAATCGTTAATCCTAAAGGATAATTAGTTAAAGATGTATACTCAATAGTTATTTTCTGAAAACTTCACAAAATTCATTCAGGTGGATTATAAGATATTTTGGTAACAGACAGACTCATCTTTGCCTTTCAGTGGTGTGAAACATGAATTTATATATATACAACAGTATAATTATAAATGAAGTTATTGCTTTTGAGTTTTACTTGCAATCCTCGAGGACAGCGATCTCATGTTTGACCTGGTGGAACTCCCTCGCCATCCTACAGTGTTCCTTGTACACCTGGACGCTCTCCTTCAGAGACATGCAAGGCAGCACCGGCTGCAGGAAGTCAGAGACAGAAACATCAAACACGTGCATTTAAAGAATGATTTTTCAAGGTACTGAATAAAAGCTAAGCAAATAATATTACATGTTCATTCAAACAAATCCAAAATGTTTTTACTTCATATTCACTGTGCACTTTCATGGATTTGATTTACTCTGGATACTCTGGCTCTCTCTACTAGAACATACTATCTCTTGCTGGTGGAACCTTGCAACCTTTAATGGGTCAAAGCAAGGTTAAATGGTGGATTAAGTGGTACCTGTAAACGTTGTTCAAGATCCGGGAAGGTACGTGAAAGGTCCTCCACATCTTTGACATCTAATGAAACACATAATTTATTTAAACCTGCATAATAATTGATTGTCAATTTGTTGTGAATACAATTATAAACTTAGAAATGGATTCAGGGCAACAAAAATTTAGCGCGGAATGTTAGTGACATCTAGTGTTAAAATTACACACAGCAACAAAACAAGGATGAAAACCCATTCTTTGTGCACAGGTCAAAGGGCAAAGCACAGATCGTTGAGAAGCAGTGCAGCATGCTCTCATATTAAAAATGTTATATGGTTAAAGAAGCATTTTGTGATGTAATGCATGTCACTTGCCCGCTTGCATACCAATGTTTTTTAGATGATGTTTAGAGATGTTTAGCATGGAGTTTGAATCTCTGCTACCACTACACCAAGTTTTAGCTTAATGTTTGCAAAATCGACTCAGTGGCAGCTACTTTTGTGTTTGTTAGGGAAAATATCACATGAACCAGCTGACAGAAGATGGAGAATCCTGAAATGATGCAACCTTCTAAAAGCAGGAGTATTAGCGTGGCAGGTCTTTGGTAGTCGGGAGCAATTATGATGCGGAATAAATGCAGTTCTCGTGCTTGGGACTGACAGTGGGAGCTTCTATGCCAGGCATGAAGTCACAGAGGGCTGAAAGGATGATCCCCAGATGGAGCACAGCTCTTTTTACCCCGTTGACATACACACAAGTTCCAAGAAACAACAGCACAGAAGGGAATATCCAGACTTGATTCGAGAGTGAGCAAGCAGCCCTGAAACTTATCGTTCCTGGGCATAATCTCAGAATCACTTTTCAGGGTTTTGCTGTACCTCTTCTTGTTATTGCACTCAGAAAAATGACAAAGAGGGGGTCAGAAATAGAGAAGAGGAGGAAGTGCTAACTGCTTATAAATCAGGCCAGTGTTCTTAAGGCTGAGCAGTGAATCAGCCAGCAACACTGTATTATAGGGGAAACCTGACTCTGCAATTGCAAAGCTGCAGCTGCTGTCCCAGTGCCTGACCCCACTGCCAAAACGCATCCTGACCATTGGCCTCTAATACTTCTCTAGGTATATGTACATTAGGGAAGGGAGGGATGAAAGCAACTGTTTTTATTGCAATAATGCAGTTTCAGCATTCACACTATTGTTATCTAGGGATTTTTTTTTTCTGTGCATATTTTTGCAGTCCAGCTGTTTCTGCATACTTTGCTAAATCATAACTACTGTATAGGTAAATGCAACCTTTATGGGTTTCAAAATATTTAACGTGGTTTGAAATGAATTCACCTTGAAAACATGCTTTCAATTCAAATTCAAAATGGTTGTTTTTTACATCTGCTTCTGCAAACTTTATAGTTAGCATTAGTGTGTGTTACAGTTTTCTGTTTTTTAATTTATTTTTACGTTTGTTGTAAAGCACCTTGATAGTAGTTTATCTGTTTTAACTGTGCTTTATAAATAAAGATGACTTGACTTGACTTACTTGCTCACCATTACTTTGCTACTTTTAGCTTCTAGCTAGCATTTTGCTATGTTTAGCTAGTTTTCCATTTCCGTTAGCCTTTTGCTAGTATTCTGCTTTATGTTGCTTTATCAGCTCAGTTTCAAGATAACATCGATCACAGCAACATTCAAGATACTTTGTTTCTCACATGTGTAGTTACACAGTTCCAACTCCTGCTAAAAAGTCCCCTGAGCCACTGTTTTATACTCAGGCTGTGCAAAGTGAAGAAACAAATAAAGATTTGAGTGGGTGGAATAATGGCAAGATTAAATCAAAACTAAATACAAGATACAAAAAATATATGTTTTAATTAAGTTAGTGTGCACAATAAACCAACATAAAACATAAAAATGACATAAAAGCGTAAAAATGGGAACATATTTTAGGTTTAAAAGAAGAAGTAAAAGTGCATTGCACAATGTGGAGTAGCAAGCTGATGGTTTGTGTGTGTGTGAGTGTGGGGGGTCGGGGGGATGCGGGGAACATCATTGTCTGTTCAGTATTCTTTCATGTAATGGAATAAGGCCACAGCTTGCCAAGTTGTGCGGGCTTAGTGTGTTTTGGTAGGAAGAATGTCGTACACATGTTCCACACATAGTGGAAGTGCTCTGAGAGCAGACTTCATCTGGCTATAAATCATCAGCTGAGTGATGGCTGCAGCTAAACTCAAACTGCATTGTTAGCATCATTTCTGTAGGTCCTGGAACACAGGGGAATGCTGGGATTTGTTTGTGGAGGTATTTTGGTCTCTCTCTCTCTCTCTCTCTCTCTCTCTCTCTCTCTCTCTCTCTCTGTCGCTCTGT
>JARVGQ010000116.1:13019619-13031816 GCA_031762355.1 Hypsolebias martinsi | reverse complement strand
TTTCTTTTAGTTTCTGTTTTTAAGTCTGACTCTTGTCCTCCTCAGTGTGGTTCCCTCTCGGTCCGTGCCTCTGCAGTGTCGGAGACTGCATTGTCAGAGTTTGGGCTGTGCTTGCGTCAGACTCCTGCTGGATATAAAAGCGCAGCTCGCTGCTGCAGAGAGCAGTCGGGGCTTAAACCTGAGCCCTTCATGAACCTCCTCACACACACATAAAGAGAAGAGTAGCAACCAACTTCTGCAGCCATGAGCAGCCTCGGATATGACCCCTACTTCACCTCCTCTTTATACAAGCGCTGGTACGCTGAGCCTCCTCCTCGAGTTGTGGGGACCACCAGAGGGAGAACCCACTCCACCTACTCCTCCCATGCAGCCCCGCTGTCCTCCTCCCGTCTGCAGTACTCCTCTCCGAGCCGGGCGCTGTTCTCCTCATCCTCGCCGGCTGCTTCCCTGGAGCTGGAGCTCAGCCAGGCAGCCCAGATCAGCTCGGAGTTCCGCACCGTGCGCACGCAGGAGCGCAGCCAGCTGCAGGACCTCAATGACCGCTTTGCTGGCTTCATCGAGAGGGTGCGCGAGCTGGAGCAGCAGAACCGGGCTCTGGAGGCAGAGCTGCTGCTGCTGAGGCAAAGGCACTCAGAGCCGTCCCGCCTCAGAGCTCTGTACGAGCAGGAGGCCCGGTCCCTGAGGGCCGCCATCGATGAGGCCAGGGCAGACCAGCAGGCTGTCCTGGGACAGAGAGAGAGGCTGGAGCAGACCCTCGCCTCACTGCAGGGTCGATATGAGGAGGAGATGCTGGCTCGAGAGGAGGCCGAGGGCAGGCTGATGGAGATCCGTCGTGAGGCGGACGAGGCAGCTTTAGGAAAGGCCGAGCTGGAGAAGAGTGTTGAAACTCTGCTGGAGGAGCTGGCCTTCCTCAAGAGGATTCACGAGGGCGAGGTGGCTGAGCTCCAGGCTCAGATCCAGCTGGGCGTCCAGGTGGCCGTGGAGTCCGAGGCCGCTGCTCCCGACCTCTCCGGGGCTCTGAGAGAAATCCGGTCCCAGTACGAAAGGCTGGCGGCCAGGAACATGCAGACGGCCGAAGACTGGTTCAGAAGCAAGGTGGGCACGCTAACAGAAACCGTGGCCCATCACACCAACGCCGTGAAAAGCTCCAAAGACGAGGCCGGAGAGTACCGACGCCAGCTGCAGGCCCGCCTGCTGGAGATCGACGCCTGTAAAAGTCTGAACGACTCCCTGGAGAAACAGCTGCACGGGCTGGAGGAGAAGCAGAGCGCAGAGATCGCTGCCATGCACGTGAGTACGCAAACCGTAAAACTTCATCAGGTCTGATTTTTAACGTCATCGCTTCGGTTTGTACGCAGGACACCATCGCAGAACTGGAGGGCGAGCTGAGGGGCACCAAACAGGAAATGGCGCGCTACCTGAAGGAGTACCAGGACCTTCTGAATGTCAAGATGGCTCTGGACATCGAGATCGCTGCATACAGGTGAAAGGCACCGACATGTTGGCTAACACTCAGATTTACAAACTGTAGGAACCATTTAGAGAAGGTTATTTTTCTGAAAATCCAGCTTGAAAGATGACTGCTGAATTATTTTGATAAACATCTTTTGAAGAAACTGAAACTCAAATGGCGATTTCAAACAATAAGAGGACCGTTGTTAACAGAAGCTAAACTAAAAGCTAAAAATAGCATAGCTGTGGCAAAAAAGTTCAAATCAGTAAAACGGTAGATGAAAGCTAGCAAAATAGTGGTTGAAAGCTAAAATAAGCTAAACTGTAGCACAAATTTAAACTGAGTTGCTAAAAGCTAAAACCAGCATAGCAAAAGCTCAAAGCTAAAAGTAGCAAACCCCTACATGCTAAATGTTAATTAGCAAGCAAAAACCAAATTGTAGATGCAGATAAAACCATAGCTAAAAGGTAAAAAATAGCAAAAATGTAAGTAAAATACACACTAAACAATATACTCTCGATGTGGAAAAATTAACAACAAATATCTTACCTGTTACAGGTAGCCCTTGAAAAAAATTTAGAAGATAAACATTTTATTTCTGATGAAGCTAACAAGCTAACAGCTAGTCTGAGCAGGGCCAAGACCAAAGTGGGTTCATGCCGTCTTAAAAATAAATCAGTTTTCAAAACGTTTGCAGTGGCTCATGCAAATATTTGTTTACAAATATTTATGACACAGCCAATTTCAATTTTGTAGTACACAGTTATTCCAGTATGCACCAGAAGTGCACGTTCTGCAGCATGTAGCGTAGCTGTATTTCATGTAAATGATTACGCAATCTGAAACTGATAGATGAATAGTTTATGCATTAACAACTGTTATATTGGTTAGACTGGAGTTATTTTAAATCATATGTCAACTAATAGTGCTTTACAGCACCTTGGTTGGCCTTGCTGCTGTTTTAAGTGCTTTATAAATAAAATGGAATGGTATGTTCATCAATTTGGCCATAGTTAAAATGTTTTTCTCCAAACTTGGGCCATTCAAAGATTTATCTGCAACAGGTAAGATGTTAATTGTTCCTAACCTTTTGAACCACACTTCCAACAACCTGAAATCTTTTTTTTTTTTTCCCTGAAAAGTAGGTTCAGCCTATTGACTTTCTCATCACTTGTGTTGAAATTGAACAGGAAGCTCCTGGAAGGGGAGGAGTCTCGCTTCAGTGTGGGCGTGGCCGGGGTCGTATCCTCCATGTACACTCCCAGTTTGACGATGCCCTCCTTCGCCCGGCCCATCCTCTCCAGCCTGAGCTCTGGTCCATCCTACCTGATGACCCCCCGCCTGCTCAGCTCCAGCATCAGCACCACAGAGGGGATCATCTCTGCCAGCCGTGCCCAGCAAGCAGAGGCTAGCCCACCTGCTGAAGAGGAGGAGGAAGAGGAGGTAAAGGAGGAGGAGGAGGAGAAAGAAGCGGAGGGAGAAGAAGAAACAGAAGAGAAAAAGGATGATGATGAGGAAGATGGAGGAAAGGAGGAGGGAGGTGAAGAAAAAGATGAGGAGGAGGAAGAAAAGGAGGAACATGAGGAGACTAAAGAAGGAGAAGAGGGTTAGTGCGTCATTTTTATTATTATCATAAATGGCTTAAACTGTAAAGGCTAATGAGAACGACGTGCATTTTTATTTGTATAGGTGGTGATGAAGAGGAGCAAAAAGATGAGGTTGAAGATGATGCAGAAGAGACAGGAGAGAAAGGTGACGACGAAGAAGCCGAGGCTAAAGGAGAAGCAGAAGAGGAGGATAAAACAGAGGGAGCTGAGAAAAAAGAGGAGACGGACGAGTCTAAACAGAGCGAAAAGAAAGAGGAGAAACCTGAGCCCAAGAAGGACGACAAAGAACCTGCTCCGAAAACAGAGGCCTCCAAAAAAGAGAAAGTTGAAGATAAACCAGGCAAACCAAAGGTCGCTGAAGAAAAGAGCACAACGGATAAAAAGTGAGCAAAACGTAACGGGTTGTGATGCAACCAGCTCAGTAACATGGCGCTCAGCAGAACAGTCCAACAGCAACAAGTTAACCGCTTATATTCCATAAAGTTCTGATCGCACAAATCCCAGTGACTGTAGCACACGTAGCTGCTGACCTCTAGTGTTTGAGTGTTTGGTGGTAAAATAAACTATTCTTAAAGCCGCGGTTCTGTGTCACGACTCCTGATTCAAAGTCCAAGCAAGGATGGAAAACCGGAAGTTAATTCCCATCATTATAAAATGATCACCATAAAAATAAAATGGGAACATAAACCTACATAACACGAATGCATATATGTTTATTTTTCACTTGCATACTCATTATTTTGATTTTTAACACAGTATATATTGTCATCCACAGAGAGGTGCTGTAGCACCCTCAGCACCCCCAGTTCCCATAGTCTTGTTCCCTTTTTAAGACAATCTTGCTGTTGACCTTTTAAAAACCAACCAGACTTCACCAAATTTATTTTTTAAGCGTCATATTTAATTCACAAGCAATAAAATTCTTCAAACTCTTGAACGGTGCTTTTTTGGTTGCAGTCTGTTTTGATTTAAATTCTTCCATCCTTCTATTATCTTTATCCACTTGTTCCTTTTTGGATCACGGGGGTCACTGGTGCTCATATCCAGCCATCACTGTACAAGAGGCAGGGGACACCCTGGACAGTCCATCACAGGGACACACAGAGACAACAACCATTCACTCTCTCACTCACACCTAGGGACAACTTAGAGTTACCAATCAGTCTAACGTGCATGTTTTTGGTCTGGAAATCAGAGTACCTGGAAAAAACCCACACATGCACAAAGAGAACATGCACACCTGATCCAGAAAGCTTTCCAGATGGGATTTGATCCAGCAACCTTTTCGCTGAGAGGCATCAGCTCTAAGGAACCCTTCTGCCTTGCTTTAAGTTGCACAAATGTATTAAAAACTTAAACTGAAATTAAACCTTATCATCTATTTTTACCATAAAACTTGGAGTTAAAAGCCATTTTGATCACTAAAATAAACATACAGCTGTTGTTTGATCAGCATGCTTTGCCATAATTGGCATTTTCAGTGTTACAAAATAGACGAGCTTCTCTGCTCTGATTGGCTGTTAATGTTAATGTGCGTCACTTTGATGTACACAAGCATGTCTTCTTCTGCTATTTATTACGGCCATTTGTAAGTTTACATGTAGCACTGTCAACTTGAGCTCTGAGGCGATTTAATTAAAATTCAATTCAATTCAAAACTATTTTATGAATTCCAAAGGGAAATTGTTGTAACTTGTTATTCTCATTTCATTAAGAGATGTTATAGATTCTGATGACTATAGGCAGGAAGGATCTCTTGAAAAGGTCTGTCCCACAGCGTATCAGAAGAAACTGGTCGCAGATGCCGTCTAATCCGTCCGCCCAGACTCAGCTGGCGTGCCGGGTCCGCTCGGCTGCAGGATAGCCCCAATGCCAGGCAGAACTCCTCCCAGCAGCCTGCTGAGCTCCTCATTGCTGTGGACAGTCGGCTGCAGGTGCCGAGGGATGATCCTGGTCCTTCTGCTGTCACAAACCACGTTTCCTGCTTGTTCCAGGATCTAAGTGGTCAGACACTCGAGCAAAGCCAGCAGGGAGATGGGAATGCATCTATGGCACCTCCTTTTCAACTCATTTGAGATTTGGGGCTGTGGCTTTTTAGATATTATTTCAGTTTTGAAATGTTAATCAGCTGCTCCCGGTTGTAAAATAAAAAAATAAAATAAAATAAAAAAATAAAAAAGCTTGTTGTTAAATATTTAATTTATACCTAAATATTTAGTTTGTATACTAAACATTTAGGTATAAATTAAATATTTAATTTACACCTAAATGTTTAGTATGCAAACTAAATATTTAATTTATACCTACATATTTAGTTAGTAAATACAATATTTAATTTGATATATAAATATTTAGCTCGGACCTAAATGTGTATTTTACAAACTAAACATTTAATTTCCAAAATATATATTTTATTTACTAACTAAATATTTAGATATAAATTAAATATTTAGTTAGTATATTAAACATTTAGGTATGAATTAAATATTTAATTTACACCTAAATATTTAGTAAACTAAATATTTTAACTTGCAAGTTAAATATTTGATTTGTTAACTAAATATTTATCTTGTAAATTAAATATTTAGTTGGAAACTGTGACATTTATAAATTTATGAGGAACATGGTGAAAATATGACTTGAAGCACGGTGGCGCAACTGGTAGAGCTGCTGCCTCTCAGCGAGCAGGTCCCTGGTTCAAATCCCGGTCCAGGGGCCTTTCTGGGTGGAGTTTGCCTGTTCTCTCTGTGCACGCATGGGTTTTCTCTGTGTACTCTGGTTTCCTCCCACAGTCCAAAAACATTCATGTTAGGCTGATGGTAACTCTAAATTGTCTCTAGGTGTGAGTGAGAGCGTGGATGGTTGTTTGTCTCTATGTGGCCCTGTGATGGACTTGTGACCCGTCCAGGGCGTACCCCACCCCCCGCACAGTGATTGCTGGACATGGACACCGGCAACCTCTGTGACCCAAAATGGAAGAAGTGGGTAAAGATAATGGATGGATGGATTTATTTCCTTCAATTTCAAGCTTGTCAACTAAAATGTTAAAATAAACTTTGAGTTTGTCTGTGATGGTGTATGGTAATCTAAGTGATATGTAATGATGGAGCATGTTCACATTCCTGGGGGTGTAGGTGGGATAGAGGAGTTGTTTGCCCAGGGCACCACCCCTGATGATAGGCACCAGTTCCTCATGACCCGGAAAGTAAAAGAAAGTAGATGGATAAAAATGTTTTCTACTTTTCCATTGCTGTTTCACACTTTTACCTTTTTGCTCCTGAGCAGAATTGGGTCACCTTGGGTCATCTGTATTTTGAAAGCCCACAATGATGTTACATATTTTTCTGTTAAGGCAAAAGTAAACTGTTGTTTTTTATGTTCTGAGAATTCCATAAATTTCTGAGCAAACTCCCACTGAAACAGATGGCTTGAATAAATCTCACTTTCCCTCTTGTCAAAAACACAAAACCTACATCGGATGCTGGGATCTCGGAACAGTTAATGACTAAACAATCTCTGGAAAATAGTCCTCTCAAAACAAGTCAGCAGTTTATGTCATTTAGCTTACAGGACGTAAACAGTATGTCCCAATCCTCTCTCCAAACTCTCAGAAATTAATGCAGAGTTGTAGAGAAGCTTCGCCGTGGGTATTCTGAACCTGGAGTGCACCCCTGTCTTCCTGAGCAAGCATCAAAATAAAATGCAGTCTTTGTGCAGTAGAGATTGCAGTGTGAGCTGCAGACCTTGGGTATGTTCTGTGTGCCAGTGATAGAGAAATCACTATTCCAAACAAGAGCTCACCATGCAGTAAAGGTGACAGAAAACAGGGACGATTGAGCTGTTTCCCCACTTATACAGTATGCTGCTTATTTGCTTCAAATAACAGCCCTCACCTCTCTGCTTTTCATAGACTCATCATTGCCAGTGCATTTCCAAAACTGAAGAACTTCCCGACTACAGGTGAAGATCACCTGTCTGAGTAGACTTTATTGTAACACGATCCTTTTTATGTTTTTTTCCTTCTACTCTGCTTGAAGAAATAAGGTATTTCCCAGTTTTATCCAGTGTCAAGAATGAGATAAGCTGAGACTTTTAAGTCTTTTCTTTCCAACTTGTTTCTATGCTGCATGACTTTCTGCCTAATTTTCTTGGATCTACTTTTAATTCCTGGAAATTCCATTGCGTCTTGTTTTTTTATTATTATTATTCTTTTAATCTAAAAAAATGTTATTCATTTGGTCAGAAGCTTCTCTGGTTTGCAATTATCAGACAGAGTCCCATGGTGCCTTCTAATCCAGAGGCAGTCTGGCTTTAAGACATGTGATACAGTTTTTACACTCAGCCAGGCTGTACGGCAGCATTTGTCTCTCAGTGCTCGCTGAGGAGGGACTCAGAGAGAGCCGCTGCTCGCAGGCTGCCTCTCACCGGAAGAATGCAGACGGTGAAAGAAGAGATTCCACTACAGTTAATTAAGGAGCACTCCGCACGTGCCTGCAAATGCGAGGGAGCAAATGAATTCAGTGTCAGCAGGGGCTCCTCCTCAAGGTGAAGCTCTGGTATTTCAAAAGGTGGAACTGAAAAGAGCTTTAAATTTGTTTTTCCTCACTCCGTCCTGCCGGTTCTTTCTCTGAGTCACTGGACTGTTTCTGTCAAAGTGTGGAAGCAGGGAGGCAGAGTCACAGGAGGTCCCTCTTCCAGCCACATGCAGACTTCATGGATGGGATCAGCAGAAGTAGAACGATGGATGGATGTATGACTCTCTCTTGAGACATCTGTACATAGTGTGTTGGCTTGTTCAGGTAAGACATCAGTTTTGTTATTTTGTGCAAACGTAAATCCTTGGTTGTAAAAGTAGAGTAATTGTATGTAAATTAGGCAAATTGTGCCTTAATTAAAAAAAAAAAAAAATCAAAAAGACAAATGAAAACCTGTCTGTCAGTAAGCTTAAATGTATTATTTATCTTCTTCCATTTAACATATATAAAAGCTTAATAAACATCTGGAAAAAGTGAACAGCTGCCAAATGCACAACAATTTAATGAAAGTTTTATGCTCTCAAACACTTTACTGTGTAAAGAAATAACTTCTACAATTTGAGACAAGAATTTGTGTGTTTAATGCTCCATTTGTAGATTTAAAACTATTACATACATACAGTATATGTAAATGAGTCCTCGTGGCTTAATGGGACTAACCTGTTTAAATAAAGGTTGAAAAATCATTCCATTGACAACAATACAATACAACTTTATTTATAAAGCACTTTAAAAATAACACCGTTGGCCAAAGTGCTGTACACCAACACATGCAAGCACAAAAACCATAAAAATCAACCAATAGCATAAAAGTAATGAACTACCAAATCATAAAAGCAATAAAACGAACAACTTAAGAACAGTAAAACCCAACAGGCTAGAAACGTTTTTCGTGATACAGTAGTATTTTAAAACTGCAACGCATGGTGAAACAGCACAAGCCTTTCTGATTCCTGTTAACACCCAGTGGCTGTCACATTATTCTGACACACAGAGGAAAAGGCTCGGCAGCCAGCTGCTTGTGAAATCACATCTTTCTATAAGTTTGATTTTAGTTTGGAGGCAAACGCACGGCTCAGGAGTTGAAGGGAGTCAGCCCTGTCAGGGGACATCGCTGCTGAATGAGAGAGAGAGGAAAAAAAAAAAATCCTCCGGGATCACTCCACATTTGCTGTGCTGTGGTTTAGGGACAAGACGGGGACAAACCAGGAGGAAAAGTGAAGAACTCATACTTATGTAATCTCAATGACTAAATAAACTCTACTGTGGAAGGTCCTGTGAAAACCTTAAAAAAAAAAAGTGTATGCCTGTATGTTGTTCAACATGACTCAGGAAGTGAGTGGTTTGTTTTGGGGTCATGAGGTCAAAGGTCGAGAACACTACGGTATGTTGACTGCACCTTTGCCGGTCCTCAGCAGATGTGTCCTGTCATGTCCTGGCTGCTCTGCCTGTGCCTCTGGCTCAGTCTGACGGCCATCCAGCTGTGCCAGGCCACTTTTTACGACACCATCCAACAGCGTCCTGGGACGAGGCCGGGCCGAACCACCATTCACATGATCGGTGAGTCCCTCTGCTGCTCGGGTCGCTAACCGTTCGCAAAAGGATAAAGTAAGAACAAGAAACACCCTGTGTCATCTTTGTTGCAGCCACTGCCCCTCATTAATTATCATCAACAGTTTAACAAATAATTTATCTGCAACGTTTTACAGCGATGCTTTTCATTAAGATTTCCAGCAGATAGTTTGAGCATTTCTATTCATAAGATCGCAGCGATAGACGGTGAATGCTTCCGTGCTCTCCTTCTGGAGCCATCACAGTTGATATTCATGCTAGACTGCTCTCTCTCAATTTGATCCGTGCGATTCTTTTCCCCGAGAAATTGCCTTGAATAGAATATGACCGAAGCGTTGCGGGCAAACTTTTGTTTTCATTAGGCGGATGTGCGCCCCGGTTATGGTAAATAATTATGATCTCAAGCTTCAACAGAGGAGAGGAAGCTGAGCTGCTGTCAGAACTTCAAAGGGAGACGAAGCTGCGCGTGTGTTTGAGTGTGTGCGCAGGTCCTCGCTGTTCTTTCGCACCTCAAGCATATCAGCAAGAGGTATTTTCAATCCACTCAATACTGTGAGGCTGAACATTTCCTGCTCCAACAGCCTTACTTTATAATGTGCACGCATGTGTGTTGGAAGGGGGAAAAAAAATAAATAATGTGGCAGAAAATATAAAAAGACATTTCCAAATAAGAAACGTTCGCAAAAGTGGTCTCACGTCAACAAATGCAAAAGATATTAATGTTTCAAACATGCATTCAGGTAGATCTTTGGAGAAATTGGGCTCGAGGCGAAACAATCGGAACCCTTCAGGAGCCTTCTGCGGCTAAAAGTGTAAAAGCTGTGTCATTCTATTTACCATAGCCCTCACTCCTGGATAAATGAGATGCCAGTTTTATGAGCGGAGGATGGGAAGCCTGTCTGGATTGATTCTGACTCTGGGACATTTGTTCTGTGCTGTGTGTTGTGTGCCTGGTGGATTGGTGGGAGGATTGGGGTTGACGGGTCATGAATTGGTGGCAAGAAGGCCATTGGTTGCAGACCACTGGGCCAATCATCAAAGGCAGCAAAATGCCACAAGTTCACGGTGACGGGTATTACCAGAGGAAATCAAGATTACAGAGGGCGAGGGATCAGTCGTGTCCTTGCCAATAGAAATTTAGATCCACAGGAAGATTTATCAGATTTTTTTTCTGTGCTGTGTTTGAGGAGCTGCTAAAACGTGAAATCTATTTAACACACAGAAGCTTTGATTTAATCTTTTTTGATAAGAAAACCCAAATAGAAAATGTATACTACTTGTACATTATACATTCTTTTTTGTCATTGTATGGACATCTGGTTTAGCCGAGCACAGACATATTGGTAAGAATGTGCGTCTAGAAGTCCATTAGCTAGATGACCCCAGAGTAGGTGCTTGTGTATGCTCAGTGATTCGGACAAGGTGCCCTGCTTTTCACCCCGCAGCCTTGCTCACAGATTGCCGCCTGCCACTCTCCCTCAGATAAGCTCAGGGCTGTTCTTGAATTCTTGCTGCAGACAGCGTTGCTCTCTGCGGCATGATTCATAAGGTGCTGTATTTATTTGGTGCAAAGAGCGTGAACGGTGCTCAAAAGGAAACAGATTGTGTGTGTCGAGCGTTCACAAAGTGGGCAGAGACGTTGCTTTTGGGGGTCGTGCATTTCTCGACCCTCGAACAAGTGCAAAGGAAGCCACAGATGGTCAATTTTCCGTGTCTAAAACATTGACTTACAAACAACAACAGCTTAAAATAAAATAAAAAAGAGAAGGAAAAAAGGAAAGAAGAAGCAGCCTCCTACATGCAGTGATTTTTAAACCCAAATTCTTGCACTTAAAATCTAAAATTACACTGTGCATGAATGACAAATCCTACTTTATGTGGTTGAAAAAAGCATATGCCTCAGTGCTGAACGAGCTCAGGTGTTTTGAATGTGTGTGTTTCATGCAGAAAAAGCTGCACTATTAGTGATGCAGGGCATCATGTGGAGGTGTTGGCAGAAAGGACGGTAAACAATAGCTGGTGCCTGAGGTGGTCTTTCGTGAACTTACCAACAGTTGACTTTGTGGGGTCAAACTCTTCACAACCAAACGGTCACAGACTTTCCTCTGAGTTCAGAAAACCATTTGTGGTTGATGTAAACCTGTGCAGCTTTGAGTGCAGTGTGATTTTACAGTGTTTGCATGAACAGCTTTAATTATTATTATTTTTTTAAGTTGTAGTAGTTTTTGAGACATCAGCAGTCTAAATTAGGTACTGTCACCGCTCAGAATGGGTTCATGGCTTTTAATAAAACTTTACTTAAATATAATTTGGTAGTACACTAAACAAAATTTAACGCAACACTTTAGTTTTTGCTCCCATTTTTCATGAGCTGAACTCAAAGATCTAAAATTTTTTCTATGTACACAAAAGACCACTCAAAGGCCACTCTAAAATGTGCTGTATTGTTTACAAATTTGTGTAAATCTGTGTTAGTGAGGACTCGTCCTTTGCCAAGATAATCTGTCCACCGCACAGGTGTGGCATATCAGGATGCTGATTAGACAGCATGATTATTGCACAGGTGTGCCTTAGGCTGCCCACAATAAAAGGCCGCTCTAAAATGTGCAGTTGTATCACACAGCACGATGCCACAGATGTCACAAGTTTTGAGGAAGCTTGCAATTGGCATGCTGACTGCAGGAATGTCCATCAGTTGTCAGAATGTCATCGTTGTCCTCATCAGGGTCTCCACTTTGTGGTTCATCATTGCAACTGACTTGAGTGGGCAAATGCTCACATTCGATGGTGTACGGCTTATTGGAGAAGTGACATTTTGAATGTGTGACGAGATCCTGAAACCTATTGTTGTGGCATCATTCATGACCATGACCATCAGCTCATGTTCTTTTTCTTTTGGCTTTTCCCTCTTCAGGGGTCTCCACAGTAAGTCATCCTCCTCCAGCTCACTCTGTCCTCTGTCCTCACTCCATCTACCTCCATGTCCTCTCTAACTGCATCCATATATCTCCTCTTTGTCTTTTTCCTGGC
>JARVGQ010000116.1:13005849-13018077 GCA_031762355.1 Hypsolebias martinsi | reverse complement strand
CAACATCTTCTGTGCAGCCTTCACCACTCTCTGCAAAGCTTTTCTTTCTGCAGCTGTGCAGCCTCCATGCCACATGTGGAGCACAGGATGCTTTCCACTGCACACCTGTAGAAGGAGGTGAGGACTGAGCTTCTCAGAGCAGCTCATGTCAAAACCTTCTGAAATCATGTCAATGCAACATGGCTGCCACTGCTTCATGAGCTAAATAATTATCTTAAAGCAAATCTAATCTCAAACACATTAATTTAAATATTTTTAGTCCGTACAGCACCTGTCCTTTAGCATTACACAGTTAAAGTATTATCATATATCAGAAGGAAGTGCCACAAGCTGCACCAGTAGTACTACAGCTCACTGCTGCTACTACTGTTGGCAAAAAAAAAAAAAAAAAACACACACAAAAACCAAACAACCAAGCAAAACTCTATTTATTAGTATAGATTTTTAGCATTTGTAGATTGATTTCTTTAGAGGTTGAAGATGTTTTAAGACAACAGCAATGTTCTCTGGTCTAGAAGCTTGGATGAGCTGTTAGTTTGTCAGTACGGTCAAAATCAATGTTTGTTTTTCAAATTGAAGTTATTAAAAAGCTATCTACAGCAAGTAAGATATTAAATGTTCATTCATTTCCACAAGACTCTCAGTTAAAAATATCGAATCTAGTTAACTTGTAACGTGTTAGAATCAGGAATATTTTACAATATTTGCCACAGGCTATGGGGTGGGGGGTGGATCTATTTAAGCAAACCAACTGCCAAAATACAAATATTCTCTTGGGTCATTACTTACAGAGATTTAGTTTTCAATTTGTAAATTTATTTTTAGAGAAATTTCACACAGTTTAGTTTGATTTTCTGGATAAATGTGCCTTTTTCTGTTTTTGCCCTTTACTCTTCTTTTTTGCTCTGTTGCCTGTTCTTCCATTTCCACATGTATTTTTAACAGGCAATTTCTCTTTTTTCTTCCACTTTGTTGCTCTCAGAACAGTTTCCTTCTCTTCTGCTAATTTTTGCACAGAACATGTTTTTTCTGTGCAAAATATGTTGCTCCACCGAACAAAAGAAGCCATGAGTTTATCAGTACAAGTAAATACCAGCTGGAACGTAGTGTTTGATTATATAAATCACTTTATATTTTAGGCTTTATTTGTTTTTCACATTGTAAAACTTTGAACACGCCTTTTTGTTCGGAAACTGATAAAATGTCAACAAGAATATTTTTTTCCACAGATGAAATGTGCAGTTTTGCTATAGGTTCCTTCCCCCCCAGAGAGTAAATGGCACACAAAAATCCTCCATGTGCTTCTTTCTGGAGATTTAGCGAGGACAACAGATCCTGGGCGCCCCCCCCCCCCCCCCCATTGTCCTCCAACAAAAGAACCACTCGATGCTAAAGCTTCCACTGAAACAAACATGAGAAATGGATTTTCAGCTGTCACAAACAAAGCTTGAATCCTCAACACACTGTTTTAGACACTGACAATTTAATAGCCTTATATAATGCATCCTGGAGGCGCATTATTTTGACACACATCTCCCTCCACCCCTCCCCTGGACCTCCTCTCAGCCATGCTCACACTTATGTCATTGCTGCTGTGCTGCAGCGCCGATGGGAGGTGGCGTTGAGCCTCAGCCCAAGGCCTCTGCACAGCTGGAGCTGAGCGAGCCCACTCTGTCCCGATGTTCCTACACGTTACTGCGATGCTCGAAAACTCTGTGAGGCAAAAACTTTACTTTACTTTAGAGCCGTTTCTGCCTTTTATCACAGTTTAGCAGAAATTGAGTATTCATAGAATTTTCCTGGTTAGCCCTTAAAAAACAGACTTTCACTTGAATTCACCGAGAGCCAATCAGTAGCCTAATTATTATTGTATGCTCTGAGCTGCAAACAGGTTTTACACATTCTAGTATTTCCCAATTATTCCCCTCTTTCAAGTCATAAATTATTCATAGGAAAGATTTCCTCTAAGCTTGTGGATATTTGTTTAAACAGCATGTTTAATTGAAGTCTTTCAGCCAGTTCTGTACTGGGGGGCTATGGGTTGCCGTCACTTATGTGCAGAATGAATGTTTGTGGCCCACAGCTAATTAATTAGCTGGAATTCTCTCTCCCCAAGTGCACCAGCTGTTTCATACAGCTGCCAGAATCCCTATATATTAATAACAGAGGTGTTAACAGCATGCACAGTTCATTGGCTCATCAGCGTGATAAAGACTGTAGGTCACAGAACTGTATATTATGTTCTTTACTCTAATGCTCCATGTGCTGGGTCATTTATGATATAGCAGTAAAAACGAATTGTTAGAGCACAATATTGTGGAGGCTATTCACAAAATAAATAAATGTTGACACTCATAAGGCTATTCTAATGACATATTTGTAACATAAAGGGAGAGTCTGGTCATTTTTTAAGTCATGTTTTGTCAAATAGTTATCAATTTTTGGGACCTTCATGACCTCAGTCATGGAGCACAAAGTGTTGAGCAAAGGGCAAAACTTTATAAAAAGCTGGGCTAACTACTAGCCAACAAGGGATTTAAATCATCAGCTAATATTAAACGTTTACACTTTTGCATAACATTGTTTTCTCAACAGAATAATATCTGTTACCACTCAAATATATTATGCTCGAAATGACTTGATTGTCCCTTTAATGTTACATTCATGGTTGTATTGTTGAAGACATTTTAAATCTCACTCACTAGTGAGGAAACACGTTCAGACATATTTTAAGGTCAGTGAAAAGCTCCTAATTTACTTGTCCACATGTTCCAACCTTCATCGTTGCTCATGAAATTTGGATTGTGACAAAGAACGAGCTTCAGGATCAAAGCTGCTGAAACGTATGGTCAGGCTCTGGCTGAACGATAAAGTGAGGAGCTCTGTAACTCAGGGAGAATTCAGAGTAAAGCCGCTGCTCCTACGTACCAAAAGGAGTTAGCTGAGGTGGTTCTGGTGCTTGACTAAGATGCTTCCTGGACGTTTTCCTAGAGGTTTAGTGGGAACATCCCACTGAGAAGAAACACTATTAGGCAGGGGTGCCCAGTACGTCGATTGCGATCTACCGGTCGATTGCAAAGGCATTATGGGTAGATCACATAGCATTAAAAAATAAAATAAAATAAAAAAAATAGACGTCAGCCTCATCCATCCTCACTATGAAATTTGTTACTTGATTGACATACAGGGCAGTCAATCACAGCCCTCATTCTCTCAAACCAGGTCTGAGAGATTTTCGGGGAAACCTCATCCCCACTCCCCCACCCCCGAAGGTATGAAATTATCCCTGTGTGAAATCGCACATACAGGCGGCTGCAGTCCAAAGTTTTTCTGCACACTAACAAAAGTTTTAAAAAATGGCAGTGATCAGAGTGTTTTTTGTGCTACTCACCCTTTTTCAGCACCTAGGAGCAGAACTAATAAAACCCAGGGTCCAAAGAGACATTTTCCACCAGTTTGGAGTACAGTAACTGTGATCATGCAGTCGCTGCATGCACAATGAATACAGCTGAGCCCGAGGTTACCAGATAAATTTAAAATGCCTTATTTACCACCTCCTTTTCTGTGCACATGTTCAAGAAACACAACACAAACTTCATTTTGCTCAAGATGCAAGTTCTGCGATGGAATTAAATTCAAAGCAGACTGCTCCTAAAACAAATAGTGTTAAATTATTATTTTATAAATGAATGTTTCTGTTAAGTGCCCTGAGATGATTTCTTTTGTGACTTGGTGCTACAAAATAAACTGAATTGAATTGAATCTTAGAATATCTTTACTCAGCACATATGACAGTTTAGGTCAAAATACTATAATTTTAAAGCCACAGTACTATAGTTCATAATTTGACAAGATTTTTTTCTTCTTCTGCTGCCTTTCATTTTATGTCTGTTTTTTAAATGTATTTGTATTTTGAAATTGTCATTGTGTTTTAAAAATTGAAATGAATAAATTAAATAAAAAAATAATTTCTTATCTGGCAACCCAACTGACATGGAAACTACAGCATTTTTCATGTAAACCTGCTCATTTGTAGGGGGCCAAGATGGTGTAGCGGCATGGCAGCCAGCTTGGGACCCAAAAGTCCCAGGTTCAATCCCCGGTCACTGCATCCCCTGTGGTGCCTAAGGGCAGCACACCTCATCCCCAAATTGCCCCCCGGGCGCCTCCAATAGCTGCCCACCGCACCACCCAGTGGTGGATGGGTTAAATGCAGAGACTATCTGTAATTTAATTATTGTATGGACACATACAACTGGTGACATTATTATTTTTTGTTTATTACCCCCAATAAACTTTGAAAAAACACTAATGTTTCCAGAGGTTGTTCTCGTGTAAACAGGGCCTTATGGTAGGTAGATCACTTTGACTTGGTCATTTCAAAAGTAGCTCGCATGCTGAAAAAGTTTGGGCACCTCTGCCATAAGGATTACCGGTATATATCTTTTGACTTCTAAGTTTTGCTGGAGAGAGTGTTGTCTCCAGTGTTCCCTCCTGGACCTGTTACCTCTGCAACCCAACCATAAGCAGAAGAAAATGGATGGACAAAAAAGTCTGCACTTCTGCAGCAAAGCTCATCCTCATCTCACATTGTCAAAATAAACATGAATGATTATCGTCCATCTCCAGGAAAAGAAGAAAAAAAAAACATGTGAATGCCTTATCTGAATGTGCTTTTGGTTTTCTGAAAAACTTGATGGATTTTAATGAAACCTTCAGGAAGTAATTACAAACATCTACAGGTGATCTACAACTTCTGGAGTCACCCTGAGTCAAAATGTCTGCCACAGCTAATCAACCTTATCCAACATAAAAGAAGTGTAGCTGGAGTTTGTTTACACCAATTACATGCAGGGTCCAGGTTGGCGTTGATCGTGGACAGCTTGTGTTTGGACCAGTGCAGCCAGTGCACCACCTTGAAGTGAATTACAGTGCATCTAAGACAGATTGAGGATGAGTAAATGTTCTTAATGATCTTTCTCCAGATTGGGTCTGATATGGATTCCCCCAAGTATGTTTCCCTTTTCAGTTTAAGAAAGTCCAAACTGGTCTTGTGATATGAACTGAGTAGTGTATAGATCTTGATGAGGGCCCCCTTGGCATCAGAACTGCTCCATTCTTTACAGTTGTTTTTGTTTTTAGATGTATAAACTCATTTAAAAGCCTCATGGAAGTATCCGGTTGCACTATGTTGGAGATCTGTGCCCTAATTACCCGATCAGGGTACTGTTTGCATTATTGGGTGTCATGATAACTTAAACCTTCAACAAAGAGGATAAAAAAAGTTGTGTTTGACTGTGAAATCATTACTGACTTCAGCTGTTAGTCTGCCTAATAATCTAGATTTTGTTGGATGTTTTATACATGTAGTATGGTTTCAAGAGTTGGTTCTTTGGGTTTTTGTGTTGTTCAATTAATAAGTGGTGAGAAATAAAGGAACTGTCATAATAGTTTTTGACCATGTGGAAGCTCATAAACTTTGAACACCCAAGACATAAAAAACATACAACATCCTATCACAAAGTTAGTACATTAATATTAGAGTATGAAGTGCATGGAATGCAGCTCGTGGCTAAGTTTTTCTCTAAGACATCATTAAGAGTGCATGTTAAGGCTTTAAAACGTTTGGAGAAGACGGGAGCACATTTCCCCTCAGAGTGGCATTAACTAGTTGAATATTTCAATCCACTTTGTCTTTTTGGGGTGTACCAAGCTGAGCATCTTCCTGAGTTCATCAGCTTGTGTTTTAGTTTGTAATTAGGAGCATTTTTCTAAAAATTATGCTGTGACAGTTTACATAGCTCAGGGATACAAACGTCTGAAATCTTGAACCGTGATGAAAGTTCTCGCTTTGCTTTAATCCAGAAATAGTCCCAAACAAAGCTGAGTCTTTACAGATACCTTTCTGTGTTCTGTGTGCAGACAACAAAGCTAATGAGTGTTTTCCTTTTATTTGTGTTTTATTTTGAATATTCTTTAAAGTTAGTAAAGTTGGATATCTGCAGCATGTGACAGCAAACAAATTGTTGTCTTCCTAATATTTTATGATAACTAAAACATTATGATGTTTAATTGTTGTTAAACTTTAATCACTGCAAACTGTTTATCAGCAGAGCATGTTTGAAAGGATTTTCAAGTAAAGGTGATAGAAGTATAACAAAAAGTACAACTATTAAATAATGAGTACAGTTTTGGCCGGTCTATCTCTAGATTAAATGTTTAGAATTTGCATAAAATCCTAATAGCCATCCATCTATCCATCCATCCATCCATCCATCCATCCATCCATCCATCCATCCATTATCTTTTACCCGCTTCTTCCATTTTGGGTCACGGGGGTCGCCTGTGCCGTGTCCAGCAATCACTGTGCGAGGGGCGGGCTAGACCCTACACGTGTTACACACACATATACATACATATACACACATACACATTTATACATACATTCACACCTAAGTATACACACATATATATATATATATATATCCATGTGCACATGTACATATAAAAACACATATACTGTGTGTCTGCGGTTGACTCAGCATGTGATTACATTATGAGAGTTTGATTAAAATTAGCCAGGGTTTCAAAGACACACTGACAGACAGACAAATGCAAACATACTGGTGCTTGCCTACATTTTGTGGCATGAACAATTTAAAAATATTTAGAATTGATGTATTTTAATTTATTTATTCATTTGTTTAGAAGAAACAAAACAAAGAAAAAAATAATTAAAATGAACAAAACATTGAGTGGTGCAGGGTGCAGAAAGAAGAAGAAAATTCCTAAAATATCTACCCCTTATTTAAAAAAATTAATTAATTAATAACTACAAACAACAACTCAGGCTTGAACATTCCCCAAAGCAAAAACATTAAGCATTACCGGTACTCCCATGGAATTTTACTTTCCTAACAATTTTAACTTAATCATCTTTTCAAACATATAAATTGTTTAAAAATTGTAATGGCGATATCAAAGCAATTCCACAATCTTATTTCCTGAATTAGTGACATAGAGTTTTTGAAATGGCTGTATTTGTCATATATCTTTGGCTTGAAAGAAGTATCTGAACAAACCATCGATGACGTCTGCTGTGTGTCACTGTCAGAATGTGTTTTTGCATGATTAGACAAGAGAAACAAATACTTGAGTGTACATGTAGCCCTCTCCACCCATCTCATTTCTCCTATTGCAATAAATAGCAACAAATCATGGTGGTGTGACTTTCGAGGAAGCTGTATTAGCCTATTTATATTGTAATAATTAGTCTACAGTTTAAGTGCCTGAATGTTCATTGCAAAGCAGCAGGTCATAAAGAAAATCTCTTGAAAGTATACAACAATCCCTACTGCCAGCTCTGTTCTCAAAACAGAGAAAATTTTCAGTTTTTGCTGCTTCTCCTGTTCATTGACATTGCTGTGGTGACCTAGGCTTGATTTTTCTGTCCTTTTCTAGATTTGAGCATATGTTTTATTTGTCAAAGCTTTTTAAACTTTTGAAATCCTCTTTAAGTCAGAGTCAGTCAAAGTCATGGATGACCTGCCAGTTATTACTCTATTTCCTTACACAACCTAACTGTGAATTAAGATGAGCTTCAACCTTTGTCAATAATACATTCCTGTACTGTCAGTTTTAAGTGTGATGTTAAACAGAGAATTGTGCACTGCAAGCATACTTATTGCTTGTCTCGTCAAAATGTTAGTAGAATGTCTCAGCTTTCTCTGTAAAACAGAACAATTATAGCTGCAAACATGTTTGGTTTTCAAAGTTTGAAGCCTGCAAACACTGGTACAGGCTTTTCATTTTGTACAATTATCACAGTTTCGTAACCAATAAAATACACCAACAACAACTGACTAAATTACCATGAAATTAGTTAACCCACCAGTGAAGCTTTAAAAATCAAGTTGTATCATTATCAATTCAAAATGTTATTGATCTGTTTAAGTAACAAACTTATTTCAAGTCACCTTAATTTAATTATAATTTTACTATTTGAGTAAAATCAGAGAAGCCAACCAACAGTGGAGGAAAGAAAAATGTTGTGAGGAGTAGAGAGAGGAGCTATTAAAGGCTCTGGGTGGTAAGAAAGATCTTCCAGGGGGCTGGGCTACTACAGCAGCTGTAATTAGAGAGATCGGTAAGAAGATACTTAGTGTATCATCTGGACAGAGAACAGATGCTAAGGAAATCTGGTAGTGGAATAGTGAAGTGCAGGAAGCTAGTCAAAGAAAGAGGTTAGCCAAGAAGAAATATGACAGTGAGAGGACTGAAGAGTACAGGAATATAAGGAGATTCAACATAGAGCAAAGAGAGAGGTAGCAAAGGCAAAGCAGAAGGTGTATGATGAGTTGTATGGGAGGCTTGACACAAGAAGGTGAGAAAGAATTGTACTGATAGGCAAGACAAAGGGATCAGGCTGGAAAGGATGTGCAGCAGGTTAAGCTTGTTAAAGATAGTAATGGGAATGTTCTAATAAGTGAGGAGAGTGTGAAGAGAAGATGGAAGGAGTATTTTGAAGAGGCACTGAATGAAAAGGAAAGAAGAGCAGAGGTCACAGAAACTAGGGACCAGGAAGTGGGAAAGATAAGTGAGAATGAAGTTTAGAAAGCTTTGAAAAGAATAAAGAAAGGGAAGGCAGTGGATCCTGACGACATGCTAGTGGAGGTTTGGAAAAGTCTTGGAGAGATGACTGTGAGGTTTTGGACTAAAATATTTAATGGCATATTTCAGAGTGAGAAAATGCCTCAGGAATGAAGAAGTGTTCTGGTGCCCATTTTTAAGAACAAGGGTGATGTACAGAGTTGTAGCAACTACAAGGGAATTAACTTGATGAGCCACAGAAAGAAGACGTAGGAGAGAATAGATCATCAGAGGTACAGCACAGGAACAACTGGGAGATAAAGTTAGAGAGGCCCAGACTGAGATTGTTTGGACATGTCCAGAGGAGGGACAGTGGGTAAATTGGTAGAAGGATATTAGAAATAGAGCCCCAAGGAAAAAGACAAAGAGTAATGCCAAAAAGGAGATATACAGATGCAGTTAGAGAGGACATAGGGGTACCTGGAGTGAGGACAGAGGATGCAGAGGACAGAGTGAGATGGAGGAGGATGATTTGCTGTGGCAATCCCTGAAGAGGGAAAAGCCAAAAGAAGACGAAGAATTACACAACAACTTTAGAACTGATTCACACATGTTAACATGTGTGTATTCATTTGTACTCACATAAACACAGCGAGCTGCGTATCACACATATTTTTGTGGACGCAGGTTGCTTCATGGCCAGCGACTTGAATCTGATGGCTGTCATATTTAAATTATAATGTGAACAACCCAGCAAAATTATTTTGTCCGAGCAGAATTTTTTAACTTGAGCATTAAGATCTTCAGTATGAATGCAGTGTTAGACTATTTTGGGAAAAGGCTTGTCGCACCAATTTTTTGAAAATGTTTAAAATATTTGTAAGGTCCATTGTGGCCCCCAAACGGCAACATGATACATGAAGACAAATGCTCCGAGAACACCGCTGCAGAGTTTGCAGAAGAGTGTTGGAACCCTGACACATTAAGGCTCTTCTGCATTGGCTGCACATCTGACTGACTTGACTTTGAATGTTTATGAATTTCCCCTTTTCTGGCATGAAAGGTACATTCTCATATCTAGGACCATTTTTGTTGATGTGTGCTTATGATGTTTATCCTTGCACTCTTTTTAACTTGTAGTCCTTGAGTTTTTTTTTTAATATTTTGTTTATTTTATTAGCTGTTGCTTCTTAAATCTTTCTCAGCCTCTTCCAAAATTTGTCCTTATTAAGCTCCACTGTGGCTGCATAGCCATCACAGCAGTGGTCTTAACTATGTCAAACCAGTTTTTTTTCTGGTTGACATAAGACACCCTTCAATAGATGCGTTAGCATAATATTATTTCCACACACACAAAACAATAATAATAAATTCATTAATTAATCAATAAAATCAAAACTCCAGATGACTTAAAGTGTAAAGATGGGACACTTAAATGTTTTAACTAAAGCTTTTGGAATTCCATCTATCCAACATTACCTTCCGCTTGTTCCAAAATTGGGTCGTGGGGACAGCAGCTTGAGCAGGGAGGCCCAGACATCTCTTTCCCCAGCCACCTCGTCCAGCTCTTCTGGGAGGATTACGAGGCGTTCCCAGGCCAACCAAGAGACATAGTCTCTCTAGCGTGTCCTGGGTCTTCCCCGGGGTCTCCTCCCAGTTGGACATGCCCAAAGCACATCCCTAGGAAGGCGCCCAGTGGGTATTCTTACCAGAAGCCCGAACCACCTCAACTGGCTCCTCTCGATCTGGAGGAGCAGCGGCTCTACTCTGAGTTTCTCACAGATAACAGAACTTCTCACCCTATCTCTAAGGGAGAGTTCACCTACCCTGCAGAGGAACTCAGTTCAACCACTTGTAGCCGCAATATAATTTTTTTTCGGTCACTACCCAGAGCTTGTGACCATAGGGTGGGAATGTAGACTGACTGGTAAACAGAGAGCTTTGCCTTACAGCTCAGCTCCCTTCTCATCATAACGGACAGAGTCTGTAATACTGCAGATGCTATACCAATCCGTCTGTCAATCTCATGCTCCATTCTTCCTTTACTTGTGAACAAGACTGCAAGATACTTGAACTCCTCCACTTGAGGCAGAACCTCACCCTCGACCTGAAGAGAGCAATCCACCCTTTTCTGGTTGAGGACCATGACCTCAGATTTGGTTGTTTATGATCTACTAATTCTAAATATCTAGGGGAAATCAAAGTGCACACCAAACACAACTTTGGAATTCATCAAGGGAGGGCAGTATGGGCCACCAGTTATTTTAAGGGTGGGCATTGCCCCATGGCAAAACTCTTATTGATCTACAGTATATCAGAGTAGCTGACCGCACCCCGCTCCCAATCTCTGTTGATGACGGTTTTGGGGACAAGACATTTTGATGTGACAGCCAAACTAATTTCTGCTATTTTCTATAGTCCAGCTGAACCAGCCACTAGGGAGCACAAGGCAGCAAGCCAGTCCCAAGCCTGAGTAAACGGTGAGGGTTGAATCAGGAAGGGCATCCAATGTAAAACACTTCTGCTAAAACTAACAATGCGAGCTCATCTAAGCAACATCGTACCGGATCGGTCAAGGTCCGGGTTAACGATGACCTCCACCGGTTGACAAACAGGGTGCCGGCGGGAATCTGTTAGTCGAAGACCATGAGGTGGGAAACATGCCAGGAGACAGAGGGAGAAGAGGAAAGAGTGTAGAAAGATGACACCAAGTCCAAACCTCTCGTTCAGATTGTGTGATGTTTTGCTTGATTTTCGATTTAATATGAGATACATTTTCTATTAAGCAAATGCTTTACAATGATGGTCTCTATCTTTTGGTCAACTACATGACAACCTTAGCTCACAAGCACACAACTGGCTAACATCAAATGATAAACACATTAAATATAAAATGACGTTTAAATATTCATGCAACAGTCTGAGGAAAGGCGTATTTATTACACTCCAGTTGATGCGGTCTCTACATATTATACTGGACAGATTATTGAAATATTAATTGCACACAATCTAAGCCGTGAAAATCTGAGGTACCAGCTTTTACATCCTGATTCTTATTGTTTGTGCTCATCTGGAGGTAAAGAAAGAAACAGACTGCCAAAGGAAAAAGAAATGCACGTACAAATGATGGTTAATTTAGCTGATTTGTGGGTAATCGGTAAATCTCTAAATTGTGAATGACTGTACAGGGGATCTTCCCATGAATGTGTGTAATTGGCAGTAAAATTAAATAAATGCCATTTTATTTTAATTAGCTTGAAACAGTTGGCATTTCCATGACATTTTGCTTCACTTATAATGTGTTTTCTTCCAGGTATGAGCAGAGTACAAGTTTTAAAGTCTGTTCTCCAACGATAACAAATGTTCACCATCGTCACGACATTTCTGGGCCTGTTGTAACATTCACATGGTAAAAGTGAACAATCTGCAGACTCTGACAGAAATTGCCATCCAAAGAGAAAAACTGAAAACCTTTTTTTTTTGTCTGTTCCCTCTTCAGAGATTTCCACAGCAAGTCATCCTCCTCCATCTCTGTCCTCTGCATCCTCTGTCCTCACTCCATCTACCTCCATGTCCTCTCTAACTGCATCCATATATCTCCTCTTTGTCTTTTTCCTGGCAGCTGCATTTCTAACATCC